>CM076403.1:40989921-41449411 GCA_038363315.1 Mugilogobius chulae | reverse complement strand
AAATTGTTCAAATGGCCATTATCCAGTTTGAGGCAGCGGTAATGTACTACCTTTCACACCCCCCACTGCTCAGTCGTTAACCCCAACGTTTGGACACACACAATACCACAGGTCTGTAACTTACCCGTGGGGGCTGATGGGCCTACACAATTTACTGATTGGCAAATGTGTTAAGGTTAATGACAATAAAACACTTTCTGTGTTGTTTTTTGTCACATGTGTCAACTGTTCTATTCCCTATTGACAACGCCACTGCATACATCAACTTTCTTTAAAACGTGCAATCAATGTACTTTCTGCACAGATACAAAAAATGCAATTAAAATACACAATAGCTTAGGAAGGAATAACATAAACTATTATTACAAAAGAAGCACTTGCAAGCCAATTGTTCCAAGGCCAACTATTAATTTTTATGTTGAAAGAATGATAAAAACCAATTCAAGACACTAAAAAAGATATAGAATATTATTTGTTATAGTTTTGGTTACAACAAAAGACACTAGAATGACAAAAACAGCTTTTTTATTCATGTCTATTTTAGGTCAGCAGCTATAGACTTTAAAGAGAAATAGACAGAATATTTAAAGGGGACCTATTGTGTAAATATTACTTTTCTGAGTTTTTAACCACGTTACAAGAGTGTTCTCTCATCATTAGTTTACCCAAACTTGTTTTGGGTTGCTTTCTCTATGTCTGAGCAATCTTGTATTGTCCTGCAGCTGATGGGCCAGTGCTCAAAAAATCCCCGTCTTCACCTACCACCTATCCCACCCAGCGTTTACTCAAAAATAAGAATGGCAAGTAAAACAAGTAGGCTTCAAAATTTTCACGTAGACACTTTCTAACAACAGTTATTTGTCATTTTTAAATCTGTGGCTTAGTAAAGTTCAGTTTTACAAGGAAGAGGCAGATCTTATCAGTTCTGAAGTTTTGAACAAGAAGACAATGAACCTGCCTTCTTTAACATTTTTTTTGTGTGAAGTTGATGAGCAGCACAGAATCCAGCCCAGTAATGTTCACTCTACCGTTCAAAAGTTTGGGTCACCCACACAATTTTGTGTTTTCCATGAATATAATAGCAAAAACATAAAACACATAAAAGTTCTATTTTTCATAAAAGTGATGCTACTCAACCTGCTCAAAGTAAAGCCAGTTTTATCGCTTCTCTAACAAGCTAAAGTGTTTTCTGCTGTGCTAACATGATTGCATAAGAGTTCATTCATTCTGACACAATGAGCAAAACACGTGTTAATATCATTACACTGGATTGATAGAAATGAGCCTCTTTAAATTTTATTGAACCAAAAAACAGACCAACAAACAGATTTGCAGCTAGAATAGTGATTTACCACATTAACAATAGAGTGGATATCTGAAGAAAAACAGTACTTTTCTTTCAAAAATAGGTGACCCCAAACATTTGATCGGTATTGTATATATAACTTTTAATTTTAGCTGTGTTTTTTCAATTTATGTGTGAATGCTGGTCAATGTTGTCTGTGTGGCATAAGCTCAGTTTGGCTTGCATGTTTCACCATCTCGTACATACTTTGACAGTAATCGTGGCAGACATGACATGATACTCCACACTGTGATTTCACTTTGATAAGCGATCTAAAGTGATGCATGACGCCCTGCTATAAAGAACCTTTCACACGCCCTCCCTCACACAGAAGCATGGGCACAGTGGCAGTAAGTACGCTCTGATGGATGTTCTGCCCCTCAGCAGCACCAGTTTATGTATGGAGCAAGTGGAGCAAATGGTCTCTTTTTACCAGTGCAGTGCTGCGATAAATCTCTCACCCGTGGCCATCTTTAAGAGCAGATTGGCCTGCTTCTGCAATCCCTCCAGCCATTGCTCTTGAAGAAAGAACCTGTGAAATGCACATTTAAAGCAAAAGTCAAGTTCTAAACTACAAACTTCCAGGAGAGGAGAGGCTGTGTGCTGCTGCTGCCCTGCTAACACCACTGCTGCTGCTGTACAGGTGCTGTGAGGAGAGGAGAGGCTGTGTGCTGCACACCACTGCTGCTGCTGGTACAGGTGTGTGAGAGAGAGGAGAGGCTGTGTGCTGCTGCTGCCCTGCTAACACCACTGCTGCTGCTGGTACAGGTGTGTGAGGAGAGGAGAGGCTGTGTGCTGCTGCTGCCCTGCTAACACCACTGCTGCTGCTGGTACAGGTGTGTGAGGAGAGGAGAGGCTGTGTGCTGCTGCTGAGCTGCTAACAGGCTGCTGCTGCCCTGCTGCTGCTGGTACAGGTGTGTGAGGAGACTGCTGCTGCTGGGCTGTGTGCTGCTGCTGCCCTGGCTGCTGCTGGTACAGGTGTGTGAGGCTGCTGCCCTGTGCTGCTGCTGCTGTGCCTGCTAACACCACTGCTGCTGCTGGTACAGGTGTGTGAGGAGAGGAGAGGCTGTGTGCTGCTGCTGCCCTGCTAACACCACTGCTGCTACTCAACACCTGCATTTTCTAGTGCTGCTGAGCTGAAGAGGCTGGAGGCTGGTGTGACTTTCAAACACTAATATATTGATGCTTGTGAGTAGAATCCAAAACAAAATATAACAAAAAACAAACATTGAAAAATGCCGCCACCGAAAAGATCAGCTATTGATGAAGAGCTGGATGAAATAAAAAAATCTCTCAATTTCATCACATGTGAGCTAACTAAAGTTGTGACACAACAGGAATTCTTCAAAATTAGTGAATGAAGTGAGAGACCTCAAGAACATCATACAAGAGAAAGACAAGACAATTGAGAACTTGGAAAAGAGAGTTGATGAACTTGAACAGTAACTCAAGAATGAATGACTTGATCATTCAAGGACTGGACACAAAACACCGGACATATGCCAGAGCTGTGGCAACTGAAGGCAAAGGGGAGGATGCTCCTACTAGAGAATTAGAAACTTTGGAGGAGCAAGTGATAAATTCTTTGAAAGCAAAAATATGAGCATGCATGGAAATTTTATTGAGGCTTGCCATACACTCCCGAGGAAGGATGTATCGGCAAAACCTGCAATAATTATTCGATTCTGGAACAGGAAACAGAAGGTTGAGCTGCTTCGGCAGGCAAGGAAGCTGAAGGGAACTGGGGTATTCTTAAATGAGCACCTAACTCAGAAAAATGCTGAAATTGCAAGACAAGCACGAATTCTCAAAAACAAAATAAAATTCTGGCAACCTGGACTAGAAATTGTAAGATAATGCTAAGAAGAAATGAAGAATCTGGAGTGATGGTAATTAGGGAGTTGAAAGACTTAGACAAATACAGATAAATTCAATCTCACACAAGAGCTGAAACCCTAATCATGTTATTTTAGGAAACAAAACAATGCTAATGTCAGAAAAGCTTTTACCAAAATGATAAGAATAGCACATATAAATATATGTAGCTTGCGTACAAACTAGCTGAAATAGAACATTTAGCAAATTTACATAATTTCCAAGTGCTTGCAATATCAGAAACTCATTTAGACTCAACTTTTGAAGATAGTGAAATAACAATGGAAGGGTATAACATATTTCGTAAAGACAGAAATGCACATGGAGGAGGAGTTGCAATTTATGTTCAGAGTCATCTACCTGTTAAGTAAGGCATGATCTAATGTTTGATATGACTGAATCAATTTGGGTACAGATTCATGTAAAATATCTTAAGCCAATACTCATTGGGTGCTGTTATAGGCCACCAAACGCATGTAAACAATACTTAGACAATATCTGCCAAATGCTAGATTATGTTACTAATACAAGTTTTGAAATATATTTATTAGGAGACTTGAACATTGACTGGAACTTAAATTGTCCCGATGAAATCAAAGCTGATGACATGGTCAGCTGCCTATGGACTGACACAAATGATACATGAACCTACTAGAGTCAGTTTTAGAACTAATGGTACCAAAGTAGCTACATGTATAGACCATATTTTTACAAATATGCCACATTTATGTTCTGGCACTACATCCACTCCTGTCGGCTTTAGTGATCATAATCTCATTACCATAAGCAGGAAAACAAAATTCCTAAAAATTGTCCTAAAATCATAAGGAAAAGATCATTTAAATACTTTAATCTTGACCACTATGTGGAAGAAATAAAACAAACAAACTGGTCTGAAGTTCTCAAAGTAAAAGACCCTGAAAAAGCTTTTAACATATTTGATAAAATACTAACAGAAATTGTAAATAAATGTGCCCCTATTAGAAAATTTACAACAAGCAATTCAAATAGTCCATGGTTAGATGAAAACTTAAAAAATCAAATGAGGAACAGAGATCTAGCTAAATTGAAAGCAATAAAATCTGGATGTCAGTCTGACATGCAAATATACCGGAGACTTAGAAATTGTGTGGTTAAAGAAAAAAATAAAAAGAAAAGAGCATATTATCATGACAAACTAAGTAATTCGAGTGATAGTAAACAATTATGGAAAAGCTTAAATTCTCTTCTTTACGGTAATACATCAACTCCATTATATCTGGAAACCAAACAGGGATTTTTAGTACAACCTAGTGAAATTGCCAATCATTTAAATACATATTTTCTTAATAAAGTAGATACATTCAGAAATAATTTTCAGCGGAGACAAGAAAAGAAAGCTTATACAGCCATAAACAAAATGATGGAAATGAAAATGTGCAATTTTACTTTTAGAAACATAAGCATTTCAGAAGTTGAACAGCTGATAATGAAGTATAAAGACAAACCTCCAGGAGTGGATGAATTAGATGGTCGCCTGCTAAAACCAATAGCCTCACTGATTGCACCTGCTATTACTCACCTTATTAATCAATGCTTTAATCATAATATTTTTCTGTCTGCTTGGAAAGTATCTAAAATCATACCTTTGCCTAAAACAGAAAAATGCCATTTACAGAAACAAATTGTCGACCAATTAGTTTACTCCCACTTCTGAGTAAGCTCATAGAAAAAATCATGTATGAACAGATTAACTCATATTTTAAAGAGAACGATCTAATTACTAATTATCAGCATGCTTACAGAGAAAAATATTCAACAGCGACTGCATTAACCCAAATGACTGAGGACTGGCTTTGGGAAATGGACAAAGGCAATATAGTAGGAGTTGTTTTATTGGACTTTACAGCTGCTTTTGATCTAATAGATCATAAGATGTTATTGGAAAAACTGGAAAGCTATGGCTTTGAAAAACCTGCTGTACAGTTCATTAGAAGTTACCTATGTGACCGGAAACAAATGGTGTATTATAATGGCTGTTATTCAGATATTCAAAATGTAAGACATGGTGTGCCTCAAGGCAGCTGTCTAGGGCCACTTTTGTACACAATATTTACAAACGATTTACCATCAGTGTTAGACAAAGCACAAATTTCAATGTTTGCTGACGATGCAACAATTTACTTGTCAGGCAATTGATTAGTGAAGTAAGAGCAAATCTAGAAGTGGAACTTCAAAAAATTGTGAGCTGGGCTGAAAATAACAAACTAATTTTGAATGTTGAGAAAACAACAAGTATAGTGATTGGTACTAACAAATCCCTAAGACTTAAACCTCAACTAAACCTCTCCATAAATAAAACAGCAGTGAAGCAAATGGAGGAGGTAAAGCTCCTAGGAGTCTGGATAGACTGTACATTGTCTTGGGACCA
The DNA here is from genome assembly GCA_038363315.1 of Mugilogobius chulae. NCBI lineage: Eukaryota > Metazoa > Chordata > Actinopteri > Gobiiformes > Gobiidae > Mugilogobius > Mugilogobius chulae. The sequence goes on along the minus strand of CM076403.1, from coordinate 41,443,781 downwards.
TCAAGTAAACAGTGTTGTATGTAAAATGGGACGCAGTCTAGCAGTTATAAAGCGATGTTCAAAATACTTGACTAATCAAATGACACCATGTGTTATTCAAAGTCTAGTTTTGTCTCATTTGGATTATTGTGCAGTTGTATGGTCAATACTTCACTGAAAAATATAAATAAACTACAGCTGGTGCAAAACAAAGCAGCTCGTGTGGCTCTAAAATGTTCCTTTAGAACAAGTGTTGCAAAAATGCATTCACAGCTCTCGTGGCTATTTGTAAAAGATCGATGGTTGTACGCCAAACAAACTTTTTAAAAATATATACAACTCAGACACCAATAATGTTCCACCTAAAATTGCCTTTCAGTAATAATATGCATCATTATTCTACACGCCATTCAGAAGGACGTTGCTTCACTTTACCAAAGTGTAAAACTAAACAGAGTCAACGTACTGTGATGTTTGGAGCCATGCAAGAATGGAATCATTTACCTCAGAACATACGAGAACTAAGTAGTGCTTATAGTTTCAAAAAGACACTCAAATCTCATTATCGTCAACTAAACAAGGATCTCATGTGAACTGCCATGTTACTGTTGTAATGTGTTTTTATAGGAAATGTAAACTGTTTTAATTATTGTGTTAAGTTTTTTTCACATTTGTTAATTGTAATATTTGCAATTTAAATTGACCCAGGAAGAGTAGCTGACGCAGTGCGCTGCCGATGCTAATGGGGATCTAATAAATAAACAATAAACAATAAACAAACTCATGGAGCAGCTGAAAAGTCTTCTTTGCCAGCCCATGTAAATAAAGGACTTTTATTATTCTACATTTAGAGTGCCTCAGATTTTTTTGACTGCTTTAGACAAATTATTTTTTTCACATTGTAAGTCATTTATCTATTACTATATTGTTTGACTTTATTCTAAAAGAGTGCCTAATTTCCTGCAGATCCTGGAAGTGCTCACAATTTGTCTTCATCTATCATATCAGAAGAAACAAGGTTGGCTTCACTAATTCTGTATGTGTAATTTACAGAGCAGCTGATTTAGTTTTTTGTTTTGTTTCAGAAGTTGGCTGAATGCTTGCCAATTGTTGCATTTATTAAGACTGCAAATTCAAATTATTTAAAGGAACACTCAGCATTCCCTCTTGACACAATGGTTGAAAATCAATTAGATACACCTTTACATGCACATTCCAGCTTTTTGAACTTATTAAGCGTTTATCGTCTGTTAAAGTCTAACAGTCTACAAAGACACTGAATGGTACACCTTGGGTTCTTTATTTCAGTAGAACAATAAAATGTTTGTTATCTCAGCCATTGATCGACACCACACAGACTTGTAGCACCATATGTGAGCCACATTCCTTTGTTTAGACTGGACACAAGGGAAAATCAATAGGTCTGCCTGACAGGTTGGTAAACTGCCTGCATCTGATATTTAGTGCTGTTAGCTTTAGCTTTAGCCTCTGTCACACTTACCATACCTGAGCTCACAGTTGTGCCTGACTGAGGCTCTCCATCATCTGGCCCCAGTGCTGACAGGGCTGCTTCTGCTCAGCTCCCGCTGCTATCGCCCCCACAAGATGGAGGACGACTGGATCCTCAATCGATGTGCACCCAAATGGGTTCAGGAAAAGGCCTTTTAGCTCACATCACTGACAAACGTGTGGAGATAAATGATTTGTTCAAGATAAAAGGTACAATGTCCAACTGTCATGTCACCTGTGATTTAGAGAGACACAAAATCTCATTTATCAAGACACTCAAATAGGCCATTTTCTTTGGTTGGTTATTATACATGGGATGCTGCAAATGTATAAGAAAAATAAATAAGCCATCAAGTAAAAGGGCAGCCAAAAGAGACACAATAAGATACAAAATTAACCGATAACCAAAATCATGATTTTCTTCACACAAAAGTGTAGAGAGATAAATTTGGCTTAAAGTTTACATATTTATGTTGGTGTCTCTCTGTCACTCTTAAATCTCTTCCCTGACAGTCAGTCAGTCAACACTTGGAATAAATAGAAACATCTCCAGGAGAGCACTTTTACTATCATGCACGCTAAGCACTGTTGGAAACCTTGCTAACAAGGCTCCTCTGTCATGTTCCATTTAATGCATTGTAGAACACTATATTTTAAATCAACAAGTACACAAGTCATCTAAATCACAATCATGAACAGGCTTAGAAGAGCTTGGCAAGGCAGTGATTTAGATTAATTTATTAAATGCATGCAAATATGTGAACAAGATGACCAAATGACCTATAACATTAGGCCAATAAGTATCTTAATAACATTACTACAACCTTGTGAGGAACAGGAATATTGGATAACATATAGATTCAGTTACAATTTGCCATTGAAATGTATTTTGGTTATATCAGAAACTATGCTTCTCTAGGCAATTGTCAGAAACATTGTCAGAGTGAAAGTGACTGCCCAAATACCCATTCATGTCAACATTTCCTTCATTGAGAATCTTGCCAGTGGATATGGGTTTTGCACTATTTGTTTGTTTCTTGCAACTAGTACAAAACAGTTAATTGAAGCATATTTGTAATGAAGCCTCAAATCTTCAGTGACATTTTTGGAGCTACTCCCTTGTGGTCATTTGAGGAACAGCAGTGCATTTTAGATTCATGAGCTTATCTGAACTTGCACACTTCTGTCTCTCCATCGGCAGACGGGATAAGCCCAAACAAATCTGCCTAAAGCCTTTTGCCAGGCTTTAGCATCCCACAAGTACGACACCTATTTTCTCTCATTTCACACAGTACTAATAGCATTTTGATGGAGATACAGATTAACACAACAGACCAGTGGGACAGATCACATATCGGTTAGTTTAATCTAACTTTGAGGCTTGCTTTTCAATCAGGGAAACACAGAACTTTGACCTTCCCCTCTCGTTGACACCAGTAAGTTTCATTATGGTGGTAGTGAAAAGGCAATAGAGTACAGATGATGTTAGGAGGGCAATCTTGTACAGGGCAAAGGGAAAAAGATGCAATTTCCTGTCTCAACATGCTTTTTGTAAGGTGCTTTGTAAATAACAACACTTTTAGGACAAAAGCTGAAAGATTTCTTTTACTTTTCCAAAGTAAACTTGCAAATGAACACATACTATGCATGGTGGCAATTGTGAGATGAAGTGGATAATCTTCCTTAAAGGTAAAGATATTGTTCAACTGTTTGATAAAAATTAGTTTGGAGTGTCCATGTTGTTCGCCGAAAAACCAAAAAGAAGCATGATTGTTGTTGTTTTTAGCATGGCTAGCTGTCCGTAGCTTTCCTCAGCTTACTTTAGCATCTGAAAGAAAAGCAGTAATAAACTCACCATGATGAATAATTGACTGTGTATGAAAGCTATTTATTTTCAAATAGCTAAGCTTTAGCATTAGCATTTAGACACAAACCAATCCATTTATGAACACACTTTGGTCCTTTGGTGCAGTATTCTCCTGTTTTGTAAAGTCTTTAGCATGTTGTCTGATCACAACTCATTATTCACTGTCAGAGTATTTGTTCATTTTAGACTGAGGAAGTGAAAACTCCATAGAAATGAACTGCTCACGAAATGAACATGAACATGTTGTGTGTTTTTTGTTTTGTTTTTCAAAAAATAAGCAAGCTAACTGACTTCTGTGCAAACAGTTAGTTAGGACGCTTAGAAAGTGTTAAAGGTGGAGAACCTGAATTTAACAAAATTTGTGGTTTGAATCTGATAACTTGCTCTCATAATTGTTCAACACGTTAATATTGTCACATATTCATTTTTTATTGCAATTACATTTTGAAAAACTCTTTTTTACAAACAGCAAAGTGAAACTGGACCATATAAACACAACCAACCAAACTGAAATTCTTTATTATTCAATTCAGACGTACTCAGTGGTCTAATTTTTTTTGTTTACAAATGTATAAAATAAAACATTTAAGTACCCCAGCTTTCAAAAAGAAAAACATCTTGACAAACTGATCTCTGCATTCAATTTCAGAGAGTATAAATCAATCTTCCATGCAAACCAAAATGAGTGACTAACGGTCAAATATAGTCAATGTATTTGGCAACATATCACAGCACACTGCATCACTGTTTACATGCGCTTGATGCATATGTCCAAGCAATTTTCACCCAAATGTCTTAGCTGAATGGAGCAGCAGGCAGCTGTTTTGATGTGCCAATAAAAGCGTATGAAAAAGGTGACTTGGAGAGTCAGGGAGGCAAAGAACAGGAGGCGACAAAGTCATCAAAAATATCCCAGAGGAGTCATCTCATCCGTTATTTCAAGGCCTGTAGCAAAACTAATATAGTGAAACGATGTGAGATGGCCTTTTATTTCCCCGCCCTGGTCCTCTGGGGGTGCACAGGGCAGTCACAGCACACCCCTGCGTCGCATTGTTCCGAGGAAAGAGGCTGCAGTGACACATTAGAGGCTTTAGGATTCAGCGCAGAAACAATAACACTCTATACAGTAACGAATGGTAAGTAATGGTAATGAGAAACCAATCATTAAATGCTTTGAATGAATGCCAAAATCATGGCCTCTTAAGTGATGCTTATTGGGTTTCTGCATATATTGGATTCATCTCTGAATATTTTTACCATAATTGTCTCTAGATTGAAAATATAGATCCACAAATTGATTCTGAACAATGAAATATGAACAATTACCCCATTTTCAGATCTCCCGTACATATTTACCATTGGATCAGGTGCAGTGAGTGTCAGTGTGGCGTCTGCAGCAGTAAATCTACTGTTTGTCAGTGCAGATCCAGCTGAGACTAAGCTCAGACTGCTGACTCCTTTGGCTTCTGAGAAATGTTCCACACAAACAAACTCAGCATGTATACGCTTAAATAATTATGCTGGCTTTGTAAGCAATGGGCACTGTTAATATCTTGTTTTAAATGTCAGTCTCATTCATTTGTCTGCACTTTTGTTTGGTTTCTTATCAATTCCATGTTTTTGCTGAAGATGTGTTTTTGTTATAGATTCAGTTCAGTGCAAGTTTAACTAAAAATATGCTGTAAGTAAATCATTCAGTTAACTCAGTAGATGGGGCCTGTAGAGTAAGATGACATTGGTTTTCCGAGACTGGTATAACATGGGATGAGCTCTGTATTGCTGTTTGAGAGAGTAGGTTGCCTGTTCCTGCGCCCCTGTCACTGCACATCAGTCCCCAAACATGCACAGCTCCTGACTGCACCCACACACATACGTGAACCCCACCCACACACACCCACACACACCCACACACACAGGAATGCACAGGTTGTCTTGTGAGTGTTGCGTAGATGGAACAGACATATAACCGTATAACATCCAAGCTTCATCACCAGTATTTTATATTTAACAGATAGCACTAGAGGTCCAGTCTAAAAAAAAAACAAGAAGATGCTAATAATGATGTTTAACAAAATTTCTGGCCCTTAATAAAGGTAGCATATATTTTTTAATCAGGTCGTTTTTCAATGTTATAACACGTAATTAAACTGATAATGACACCAACCACCTGAAATTTGAATGTGTGTATTTTAATTGCTTAATGGAGACCTATGGTGTTTTTTCAACTTTAGCTCCAGCTGAAGAACTATACAAGATTACTCAAACATGCATTGATCAATTCAGATATAATTTTGAGTAAACTAATGATGAAGGAAGGCCAATATAATAAGGTTAAAATCTTTGAATAATACAGTTTACATAATAGGACCCCTTTAATACCTAAACCAAAAAAATTGTAAATGCAAAGATCTACTTATTGCACATGCTCCAGGAAGCAGCGCCAAACATCTCAGTTCAGTAAGTGGCAGTGTAGCTTGCCAAAGCCTGTTCCCGTCAAATTTCAGAGGCTAAGGATGTTGGGCCTGGGCAGGAACCTCGGGAGCCATAGTGGGACGAACAAAGAAGAGACTCATAGTTGTGTCCTTATGCAAGACACTTCACCTACGTTGCCTAGTCTGGCTCTGGTGTGAGTGAGAATGGTTGGCGCATTTTTCTTAATAATATTGTTATTATAAAGTCATTTCAACAAACCTGTGGCTGGATATAATCAACTTTTTTTTTTTTTCAGTGTTCCATGTTTTCCTTGAAGCAAGGCAAGGCAAAGTTATCTGTGGCTATAGTACAATTCATACTCAGAGCAACTCAAGGTGCTTTACAAAACAGGAAAATACATCAAGATTACAATACAAAGCAAGCAAAATGTTAAACGTTTCTCAGCTAAAACTTATCTTGTTTAAGTAATTTCTTTGTTGTAAACAAAAGTTTAATAGTCTAGTCACATGTGTGAAACAAGAATCTGGTCTTCACCATGGTCTACATTGTAAGTAATTAAGTAAGTAACTAAGTAAGTAACTAACTAAATAAGTAAGTAAGTAACTAAGTAAATAACTAAGTAAGTAACTTAGTTAACTTAGTTACTAAGTAAGTAAGATTCTATTAAATGTATAAAAGAGTTAGATTCAAATAGGTATGTGCCGATTTGATGCATGGATCAAATTTCCGTGCTGGTCCAATTTGCTGGATCGAGTATTGGCTCCATGATATTTATTCAGCTGATATTCGAGTTGTGTCTTTAAATGAACATGAGGCTTGTTTAGAATTTATTTTTACATTTTATTCACAAAAAGTTGTCACGTACAATAAGTAAAGTTATATAGCACAATTTGAAAAATGTAGTTCTTTTAAAGAAAAAAAGGGTTAGGGTTAGGCTATTTCAGTGGCTACAATAAATTATTTTAAGTTGACATCGACTGTCGGCAGATACTTAGTGCTAAAGTATTAAAATTGATCATGGAATTGATAAAGCTGGATTCCTATAATTATTAAATATAATGTTTTTGTCTGTTTGTTTGTTTGTTTGTTTGTTTGTTTGTTTGTTTGTTTGTTTGTTTGTTTTGTTTGTTTGTTTGTTTGTTTTAGTCAAATGATGAAAAATAAAGATTTGTATGGAGGTGAATTGCTTCCAATGCTGCTATCTGTTGACCCTATTTGCATTACAATATACAACTGTTTGGTACAATTGATAAGAAAAAAAAAAAAAAGTCATGTTGCTGTGTTATTGTGATTATGATCTCTCTGATCAGTGTGCAACAATATGCACACTAAAAATATGTCTTTCTTATCATCATTTTGTAAGCACTACAAAAGTAATTTCTATCTTATTCCATAGTTCTAGCACTCAAGCCTCAAACCAATCACACCCACTTAAGTGTTAAGGCTACAAAAAAACAAAAAAACACTAACTATAATGCTGATATGTAGCTGTACATGCAACGCCTTCTTTCACTCTGTTATTGCACAAGAACACTATGTGATGATTACATAATTACTAACTGGCTCAGTAAATCACCAGCTAATTGCACACAGATTGCTGTTGTAAATAGAACAGATCATCCATTGCACCTGTCCATCAAACCATCCAGACAACAGTTAAGATGTCATCATGGTAAATAAGTTTTAGCAACTCTTTTTTACATCATCTTGTTTAGTTAGTTGGGCCACAATTCTTTGTATTCTAAGCATAGGGTAAATGTGGATTAACAAACATTTCAAGAATATATTTTGTGTACATAAAGGACAGTTGTATTTACTGCACAACAAAACCCATATACAAAAAATATAAAACAAGAATCTCCATTGGAAAGTATCTTGCCGTAATGAAATGTCATCCACGTTATTCTCAGGCGTAATGGAGCTGGTCCAGTGGTGATGGACAGTGTGGCCTTCTGCCTTTCTATAATTGGCCAAGTGTCCTTACAGTCGCACTGGTCACACAATCAAATAAAGCATCCTCTTGTCTCTTGTAAAACACACATCTAATGGCAAAGCCTCTGCAGTCTGAATGTGCTATAAAGTCTGCGTCGTCGCTTTCTTAATAAGTCCTTCATCGCAGCCGCAGATTTGCCGCGAGTGGTAATGAGCGATGTGTTATCAGTCTGTGTGTGTGAAGTCATTAGACGATGTAATTAAGTCCTATTGTACAGAGGGTCTCGTTAGCAGACAAGGCTCTAAACTATGGGGCGTCGTTTCTGTGCTTCTGACAATGACCTACATGGACTAAGAAGGAGTTTCACTGCAGCATTAGGTTTACTTCATGATTACCAATATTACAGATGTTTGACTTGTCATCAGCTGTATAGACACTTGTCTGGTGGCCCTAATTTGACAAACACTGATTAAACCAATGGAAAATGACATAAATGAAAGAGAATTGGGTGGACTGGGGAAAAATATCTTCTCTAGCAAAGCAGGTTCTTTAACCTATTTATTAAGACTTTAATTAGTACATAGTTCATTTTAGCTGTTAACTTAGTTAGTTCTTGTGGTTGTGGCTCTAAACCAGAGGTGTCAAACTCATTTTGACACGGGCCACACAGTTAATGGGACCAAAGTGGCCTTTAACTTTGCCAAACTCCTCTTCATAAGAAACAGGGAAAAACCTGGCCTCGACCTACGGAAATACTTCAAATGAGTCTTAGCGATTGACAACAATTGACAACTTAAGTAATTTTCGTAAACTTTTAAACCTTATAAGACTTGAGGGCCGCATAAAATGATGTGGAGGACCGCATCCAGCCCTGGGCCCCGTGTTTGATACATGTGCTCTAAACAATTGCTTAGTTAATTTATGCCACTGAACAGCCCTTTTTGTCATTAGTAAAGATGGTTTGTGTTGTGTATCCAATTATAATATACGTATATCCATCCTTGTTTTTAACTTTGGATATTGGAAACAAAAAATGTTGTCATTATTATCATTTTAAAAAGTTATTAAAGTAATGACAAAACAGCCTTTGTTTGGAAGCATTTCTTCTATTCATCACTGACATTTAATTGATATGTACTATTTTTTGCAGGATGCTTGTAAATTGTGGGTATCACTGACTTGGGACAAAGTATTTAATCATCATTTCAGACACATGAGAAATATCACTCTACTCCACAGGGGACTTTTGTTTTCCTAATATTGGGACAGTACAACAGCTCCGGTGTGAGAGTGAAATCAAACCTCAAACATCCCGTCAGAGGAGCTGAGCCAAGCCTCACTCACCCAGCTCCTGTCCTAACCTCGCCAAATAAATACTCAAGGATTACATTTATTACACTTTAAAGTCAATCTTTAAAATGTTACAACTGTGTCTTAAAGAACGAATAAAATAGTTTGCTAAAACATAAAAATTATAGTTTGCTGTTGTGACTGTTTGGAAATAATAACAAAACAAAAAAGCCAAGATCTTAATGTTTCAGTATATATTATTTTATTATATTATATATATATATAATATATAATATTATATATATATTATATATATATATATATATAATATATATATATATATATATATATTATATATATATATATATATATATATAGTTATTATGCAAGCCTTTTTTTATTGGAACTCTAAATAATTTTGACACGTCTTTCTGACAACTTACTGCTCTGACTGTGGACAGATTTGGTGCTGGTGTTTATAGATTTAGCCCTTGCTGTGGCCTGGCTATGCAGATGGGGAGGATTGACCTGCCACGACCTTGGAAAGATGCCCCGGTGGCGGAGGATGACGGCGACCTCAGGACGGCCCATGGTGCAATGCAGTAGAGCAGATGAGTGGAGCTGCTCTGACCCACATGCACAATGAACAAGTGAAACCACAACAGTGCTGCTTGGAGTGCAAAGATACACTGTATACAGTCCAAATCGATAAAACACATGGGGCTTGTGTTCCTGGGAATGCAGGGGTGTGTCTGAGGCTGTCAGCTGTGTCTGTCTGAGCAGCATGAGTCTGCAGAATGTAATGTTCTCTCTACCGGGAGAAAGCACAGACGTGAGAGAGTCTGGATACACGCAGGACATCAATAAAGAGTATTCTATGAGAATAGTCAATAAATCTCACAAAGGGATTGTTATGGAACATTCAAATAAAGTAGAAACTTGCATCCTTAAAGATGAAGAACTGACAAGAATAGGTCATTACAACGTGTCCTTAATGCAAGAGTATTGATTATTACAGGATGATATTTGAACACTTGTTTTTAATATATTTTACACTTAGATGAAAGGTATAGTCTTACATGTCGCATAGTCCTAGACCATCTTCTTAGTTTGTTGAGGGTAATCACTTGAATAAAGTCACTTACACAGCCAAAGGTTGCAGAGAACTGAACGGACTTGTATGTAAAATGTAAATTTGTTGTGCAGACACCCTCGTCTTCATCTAAATTGCTCAATAAAAAATGGTAGAATTCTGTCAGCTTTGTCTAATTAGTATTGTTTACTGTGTTGGTTCATTGCATGCTTCTGTACATAACTCACTCATTAAAATTCTGCTGCGGTTTTTGGAAGGAGTTTATGCATGCACCATAAACAATATAAAATCCATGTAAATAAGCAAAATCTAGAAATAAGAGATACCCATAAGGAAAAGTAATTTGTACGAACATTTAGTGTATTTTTGAGTTGTGATTGACTTCTATCTAAGTTTCCATAGCCTAGTTTAAAGTAAATTGTCTTCAAAAAAAAAGCGTTCCCCTGGGTTAACCATATAAAAAATGTCCCAGTCAATACTATACAGTTGATCTACAGATCTGTCACTGTGCCAGGACGTACCACAGAAGGATGGATCTCAGATGAACTCTGGTGCAGGGGGAGTCTGGGATTTTGTGAGTCACTGAACACTAATCACGCTCCACAATCTGATCAATCCACATCAGCCTGCTTCATTTAAAAACAAGCAGAAGAGTTATTTTTAGAAGGACTTTTACATGCGCACACATCACTTTGGCTCCAAAGATGTGTGGTGTAAAAAGACGTGTAACCATCTGCTATGCAAAGTGGACTTAAAGCTGTATTTCACTTTTTACGTCAGTGTGAATCATTTAAATTAAGAACAGAGGAAACAAACTGTATTCAAGATTCAAGTGGATAAATGTTAAAACTAAACCAATAACATAATGTCTAAATGTATGCTCTAATTTAATATTCATTGAATAAAGTATTTCACATTTACTGTGTACTTTGATTTATAGGTTGTCAGATAAATCTATTCTGTTCTATTTTCATAATTGGGAACTAATGCTGATTTACTTTTCTGTGGTTTGCTTGATATAATATTCTGACTAATTATTCAGATGCATATCATCTTTCACAAACACATTGTAAAAATGTACTGTATCTATGACAAAGCCATGTGATTTGTGTGCTCATGGCTTAAACGACATTAGCATATTTCGCCTTGTAGCCACTGGAGCAGCCTTTTACAGCTGAAAATGCCCTTTTACCCCTTCCACCTCATTATGAGCTCTACAGCAAACCCAGAGTGAACTTTGACCTCTGATTCAAACCACACTCTGACCTCATCATGAGCGTAGCGTTAGCTCTAGGGCAAAAATAAAAACAGTACCATAAAACTGTTTTACATAAAGAAGATTGTTTATTATTTGATATATATTCCATATGCATCTTCATATAATAGATCTAATACCAGTAAGTCAAAAATAATAATCATATAATATTTATGTAGATATAAAACTAATATCCAATAGTCTACTTCGACCTTGTAAAAAACAATATGGAGAAACCGATAAGCGTCTCCCCAGCTTTAGTATATAGGCGCTTAGAGGGAGCAAAAATTACTAAAAAGAACATGACACCTGAACGTTGCATCTTATAGTACTACAGTAATAGTAGATTATCTGTGAGCAGCTAAAGTCCACCATTTTGGCTTAAGACACAGGATAGAACAGCTTTTTGACAAATACACATTTGTAGTTTTGCTTGTAAAAGTTTGATTTGAATGATAAAAAATTCTAATCAGGCATTACATCATGAACACTGACACGGGCGATCTTTCTAATTTCCAAAACAATCTCTCAGGTGTAGGAATTTAATATTTGAACTTTCATGGCTGGTCTTGTGATCCATCATTGATTTTAAGAGATGTTAGAGGTCATGATGTGATGCTGATTTGTGTGTTGGCGAATTGAAGAACACACTCTAATCACCCAAAGACTGACAAAATATTACAATATATCTCAATACGCACTGAGGTGACGATTAAAACAAGCACCGTTGAAATTACTGGAGGACAATGACTGCTATAGGGAAGAAAATGGAAAATAAAAGCATGACGATAACTTTGAGTGTGCTTCTTGTTGATGGTCTACTTTTGTAAACAGTAGTAGCAATAGTAAGCTGCAAACTCCCAGTGTCTTTGTGCATTCCTCCAGGTCTCACAGTTGGCAGGGACAATAACAATCTTTTCATACGCAGACATGTTTGCATCCAAAAACTTGATATGTCAAACTGAAAAAGGATGCAAATGTGAGACAGTCCTTACAATGACTATCCTGAGCCACTTGTATGGACACTTGCAGCAGTGGAGACCAGATATCAGAGACAGCAGGCGTTCATTTCATTCTTTGGGGAGTCGCAAAGTCGAGTTGTGGTCAAGAGGAGGCGTCAAAGCTGCAGAGACAAGAAAGGTCACAATTGGAATGAGGAGAACTCATTAACAAGACAAAGTACTGTTTGATGAATTGCTCAGTTGTAAATGTTACACTTTGGGTGGTAAAATAAAAAAAGTACACTGTAAATGTGGCACAAAATCAGAGCACTGTACTGTACTGTATTTGATTTCTCATAGATCCAGTGTTGTGCTTGAATGATTGCAGTTTTGAATTTCTGAGAGCTAGGAAGTATATGGACTAAAAAGAAGTTCAATATATATTTTTGAAGCCCAAAAATCAGCTCCCCCAGCTTTAAGGAACAGACTTGGTGTGAGACATTCAGTGATAGAACTGGTAGATTAATTAGAGGCCTACGTGAAGCAAAAACTTCATAATATTAACAATTACACATACTGCACATATCTTATAAAAACAACACAATAATTCCAGATTTATACCAAATGTGAAGCACAGCTGATCTGGGACCAAAGCTGGTCCATTAAGATTTCACTGTCATTGTGTGGGGCTACACTTCAGAGGAGGTAATGAATATATTTTTTAATAATAACTCACAGTATATGTACGGATTTAAATCGCAAATATGGGATGTGAATTTGTGAAAGCTAACTTAAATTTTATGAGCGTTATTTATAGGGATGGGACGATTCAGTTTTTCTAAATCAACATTTTACCTTAAGACAAAATAAACCATAATAAAATACATTTAAAACAAAGCCAGAGTTGTTAGTGCTCAGAACTTGTATTTTTTTATCAACATTTGAACAGTAAACAGTCATATTTAGTGTCAATATTTAGAGGCCCACCCAACATAATAATGCTAATAAAAGTTCACATTTTGTTTCTTAATAAATAGAGGCTATTATTGTATTTTTGTGTTCATTAACAGCGACAGAGTGTGCGTGTGGAAGTCAGTGGCTGCATGAGAAAAACAGATCGATTCTGGCCTTTCGATTCTCTTGCTGTTTACTTCGAACAATTTTCAAAGTTTTCGAACAATTTTCATTCCATAGTTCATTTAAAATTACACTTCAATATTTGAACAGCTTAAGGAATCTACTACATAGACTACAGCATTTCTATTGTTCTGCACATTTCGAAAATGGGCAAGAACATGCTTATCCTTTACTAAAAATTAATTTGTGTTGAATGCTAAGTAAAATGACACTACAAAGAAGTTGAGCATTTCTGAACAGAAATTCATTGGCTCCAAGAGTCACGTTGCTAATTACAGTGAACATATCTTTAGCACGTTGTCTTTCCTGATTATTACAAAGCTAGCATAGTGTACTGTACATGTGTTTTGTCCTCATGTATGAAGTAAAACACGTCTCACACAGGCTGGTGTGACAGTGCTGGTCAGAAGACTCTTTCTCAGGGGGAGCTATGTCTTGTCTTGCACTCATTAAATATTAACGGAACCATCTCGGCCTCCCGCTGGGGCCTGATTGAAGATGTGTGAAGGAGCTCACGGGACGGGGATGTTGGGGGTCACCTCTAACAGCGTGTCCCACACTGTAAGCCCTGTGATTACACTACGGACCACAGCGCGCATGCAAACATATTACTCATCCAATGCTGCAATGACACAGGATCATGAGGCCAGTCTATTTGAACATTAAAGCATGTGTTTTCGGCACAAATAAGCTTATCAAATACATTCTAATGGGTGAGGCTGTTTTCTCACCTGTCCCATAGCTTGACATTTCTACAGTTGTTGGTGCAGCATCCGGCAGATATCAAAGCTGAAAGAAAACACAGAGACAGAAAGAGAGATGAGAGAAGTGCATTTGAATTGGTCGGACCAGCCTAGGCTCATTACTCTAATGATACACTGCTGACATCTGTCCGTTTAGAAAAACACAACACGTTAAATTGACTCATAAATAAAACATGATGATTGAGAAGAAAAATATTGTTCAGACCAACAGGGAATACAAGAGGGGGTGCAAGCAGAGAGTTTATGAGGATAATAAACACATATGATTATGACAAAAAGGCTTCTTAGTCCACAGTAAAAGCGTGTCATTAAAATACTGCAGTTGTTTGTGTTTTCATGCAGTGTTCTTTATGTATAAATATTTAAAGCATGATTTTTTAAAGTGATACGCATGTTATGTCAAGCAGTCTAATTTTATTATAGTGAACAAAGAAATAAAGTGGTGTACATCCTATTCTAAACAATTATGATCAGAGACATATTTATCCACAGCCTCCTGTTTAGACACAATGGACAATTTATACTCACCTCCCTAACCCACTGCATTTGAAATTAAACCAAAGGAGCTATCCAGCAGCACACATCAGTGCACAAAGACAAAGATGCTGAAATGTTGATATGCTGGACAGCTAACCACTCTGCCACCTTTTTATCAGCCCAGATGCATAGTGTCACAGCATCCTTCCACAGAAGATAAAGACGGTAAATATTTATTTGTCTTGTCTGGTGGATCTTAACCCCATCATCTCTTCTGTGAATTTTCTGACTATAAGTGTGCTGAATATCCCAGAGGGCAGCACTGACTTTATCGTGATGACAGAGACCAGAGGCCAGGCTCTGTTTATCTTCTGCTTTTAGAAAAATGTTGCCGTCAAAACATAATGGTGTTACTCTGAGGAGGAGGAAGTGTTTGGTCTTGTATTTCTACAGTTACACAGCAGCCTTTGGCTAAAGTAGTGCAACCCTAAATTCACTTACTACCTTTTGTTGCCCTCCAAAACTGTTCTTTTATCCTCTCTCTCTAAATCTCCTCCTTTGTCTCACTGGCCCTTCTCTCCCTACGTAATCATGTTTTCAGCACATTTCTCTCCTCACATTAAAGATTCATGTGGCTCTTGTGACCGCAGACGTGGGCTAAAGATTTCAGTAGCCATCTCCTCCCAGGCCTCTGTCTCTTCTCTCCTTTTGTTTATCTTTGTTTGGGGGAAGGGTACCAAGTAGTTCACAATGAGATATGAAAGTGGTCATAAGAAGCAGTAGGCATGGACGATTTTCATTCAGGCAACGGCTGTGCAAAACCAAACAGGTTTTCTGGCTTTTGCAGCAATTAAATAATGTCTATTATTAAAAAAAAAAAAAGCACTGATTGTGTCTGAGATATAGTTGACTAGTAAATAAACTAATTGTGTTTGAAAATGTGACAGCATTCAAAGTCATAACATTGTAGATCCTATAATTAGGCTAATAAAAGAATAAAAAAGGAAACAAGCTTGTCAAAATAAAGTAAAAATCAACTTCATTGGATAATACTATGGTAGCTCAGTAGCATGATTTCATCCAAATGCCACAAATCAATACTTGGCTGAATGTTGCTGAAATGGTATCCTACACCAACTGTGGCTTTAGAGTGGATTTATGTCTGTATAACATCAAATATACACTTGGAAAAGAAAATCTACGAGTAGATCAGATCCAGATGTGTTGGAGATCATTCTTCAAAACAATCACATCAGAAGGTCGTGTTGTTGTAAGAGGGTGGCGCCCCTTTGCTCCTCGGCACACAACCATGTCAGGGCGGGCCAAAGCTTAGTCAAACAAGCTTTATGTGAGCAAAGTATTATGAAGAGTTGATGGAGGATGAAGACGTGAACTTCACACATGGAAGAAATCTTGTTTAAAGAGGACCCACAAGAGCTCTTATAAAGGTGAAGTTTCAGCGGTAGCAAATTACTGGAACTCCTCACATTAAATTTGACAGCTATCCTTCAAATAACATAAAGTTTCTACAAATGCATGTCAAATTCCATGTAGACGAAATATGTAACTTTGCTGTGATATAATGTACTAGAGTTGTGTAACATCTGGCACGAAGAAGACAGCTCCTTGTTCCACATGTCAGCCCTCACAGTTCAGGGTCTTAGGACAAACCTTGACTGCTGAAGCACAAGCAATTAGCTTAAATGGATTTTCAGTCTCAAGGTTAGCAGTCACACACCAGTCACAAGATTACAAACTGCTGTCTGAGTCTATACTGCCAACACCAAGCGTCCAAAACCTACAAAATCCCTTTAAAGCCAAGGCATTCTACTTCTATCCAACGTAGTTCAAGGACAATTTAGTGGGAAATCCTCCAACAATGTGTTGATTTACTTATGGGTGAAATATTAAAAGCTAAATTGGATTTATCGTGGCGTCGGGTCGTGCCCAGATACAGCAATAATGTGATTACTTTCGTCCAAGAGCTGAGGAATTTCCTTTTGTTTCACCAGTGCACTTGCAGGCTTTAAATTTGCTCATAAAGAGATGTTGATTAGCTTGGGGAAGTCTGGTCCCATAATAAATAACCTACTAGCAGTATTTTGTACAGGGAATACCTTTTGCCTTTAATAAGTATTCTCTCACTGTGAAGATAGCGTAGATTCACAGCAGCAAATGTCATTGTGGAAAGTGAACACTAAATTAAACTGTATCAGATTAAACACACAGTTTGAATATTTATTAGCTTTAAAGATGTGCTGCTATAACCCACTCCAAATTGTTTACAGTTCGATAAATAGCTATAAATACAATATTGTGTTTTCAAAAATGCATCAAAACAAATCAACACAATATTGATGTCTGAATAAAACTCGCAAACATGTCAAGCATCTCTCCATCCTCTGCCACTTTGGTCTGCCGCCCTCCCTCTCCCCACGTGCTTCTCTCAACTTACAGGATCAATGCAAGGTAATTTCACATGGCCGTTCCCTCAGATCTCCTAAAAATCTGCCACATCAATAATTCAGGCCCGTTGGGCAAAGGGAAGCCTGCAGAGATGCATAGTAGAAAAGTGACCTTCTGTAAAGCAGGTGCAGACAAGCATAAGAAAGACATCTATAGTAACAGCAAGAAACAATTCAAGCTATTTAGAACTATTTGAGGAACAGGTTAGCTGGATATGTTTCACTTTTGTAAGAAAGACACTGCAATGCTAGCATGCTGTAAAAGTGCATTGTGTACATATGTTGGAGGGTATGTCATACTTATACTTTTGGAGATAAGCATGTGACCCCAGCTGGCCAAATTATAAGTCAAATCTGTGGAAAGGTGATCTCGCTCAAGGTTAGAATGTATAAAGTACTTGTAATGATTAAAAAAGTGTCATTGAATACACTTCAAAAAATTAATATCAAGTCAAGTTAAACTAGTTTGATTCTAGGATTTGAACCTAATTTTGACAAATTTAACCTTGATTTATTGCAGAGACCTAGAATATTGTCCTTGTTTCAAAGTGTTTCAAAATGATTTCAAGACATTGCTTCTTAAGAAAACTGTTCTTACTCCATTGGCACATTTTTGTTGTTATTTTTAAGCCAGATTATCTTATAACTACTTAAAAATGTCTTGATACCAGTGAAATTGTCTACATTACAATAAATCTTATCCAGCTAAACAGCTCAAATCTGGATAAAAATTCTAATTCCAAGTCATTTTAAGCAAGTCTAGATTTATGTTGAGTGTTAAATTATGGAACATAGCCTATAAGCAAGAAAAATAACATGAATATGAAACACAGGTGGTGGGTAATTGCTTTCCGTTTTGTCCAGGTTATAAAAAACAACTGAGCTCAAAATGTGTTGCTCAAGAATGACCTGGACTGCACATAAAAGACAAAATTACAGTCGTTTACATCAAAATAAAAGCATTGTCCAAATGAACGTATGACATCACCACAAAGTTGTTGTCTTGCTCCATATGAATTCTGGGTTTTACACGTGCAGTAAGCTTGCATACAGCACTAGAATTAGAATTAATTGGATAAAATATCAACAACCCACAGTTAAATTGTGTCATCCAAAGACAAGACCATGAACTGACTTTTATTCAAAGCAAATGCATCAGTGTCGTGGTCATTTAAAGAAACAAAGTGCTTTAGGCCAGAGGATTTTGCTCGATCTGAGAAGCTGTCAGTCACACATGAACACAGCTGTCATTCAGAAACACAGATGAGCTGTTCTTTATCTGCAATCTTTGTAACGAAGTTTAGACACAGGAAGAAACAAGACTCAGGAAGAAACAAACAAGCACTAACCCAAAAGAAAGTCATATGAGGTTTTTGTCCTGTGGAAATATAGCAACACCTAAATAATACACTAGATTAAATAATGTAGTAGTGAATATATGTACTGTACGTATGACAATATTGTAATTCACACAATAGAGAAATCAGTCTTCTGCCGTAAATTGATTTTAGGTATGATTCTTTTTTGGACTTATGCTCTCTGTGTAATGATCGACTATGCATTTCCATTACAAAACAACACAGTAGCATTTAAGTGAGGTGTAGTTCAATAAAGTACAAATCTAACTGTCAGTAATACTGGAAAAAAGTTTTACCAGTAAGACATACTGTATTATCATTTTACAATCATTTATAATAAAAGTCATACTGTATGACAATGTGGAACAGCAGAATTTAAAATGCATAGAATCAGCCCCCCTCTTTCTTTTTGAGTAAATTGTTTAATCAGGCTTTTTATATTATACTCCTATGCAGTAGTTGTTTTCATGAACCCTCATCAGGTTGTGGTTTTGTGAATCTTGAATCAGACGGTCAGATGGCTGGTCACTGAAAAGCTTTTTTAAATAAATAATTAAATACAATTTATACAGACATACTGTTTTGATGAAACAGTACATTCAGTACATTTGTAAAGATATGATTAGACTTTAATAGGATTATTAAATTAAAGCAGGGTTAACAGATTTTCTCGTTGTACAAAATAGGTACTATGTCCTTGCTCTCACAAATCCTGTGGCACATGATCAATATCTTCATGCATTTATTTTTGACAGCAATTATTGCTTCAGTTCATTATTACAGTGGGCAAAGTGTAACTGGAGTGGACCTACTAAGAACAGCCAATCAGAGAGCTGCTTTTGGCTATCTATGACATGAGAGGTCAAATAAATTACTGTATTTCCTTGATTCAGGGACAACACAGTGGTCTCATTTTGTCACAATGTGGTTCATTTGCGATAGAGAAAAACATTTCTTGCTCATTTGCAACAGGTAAGCTTCAGCAATAGCTCTGATTGTATTAAGACTGACAATAAATACATGAGTAAAAGCAGACTACAATAAAATGAAGACATGATATCTCTTTGCTCTGTGGTTGTGATGGCTGACAACAGCAGACAAACACAGGGTTAAAGTTGTACCTTAGAGACTTTCTGACTTGAGTGCTGTCACAACATAAATCATCCTATTGTTAAAGCCATTCATTTTTCTGCCCCACTTCACACAGGCCTCCAGTGTTGTCATTTTACAGCGGTGCACTCTGCTCTCGCTCTCTGAGGTGGATTAAATATTTAAGGAGGCATTTGCCAGATAAACTGCTGTTGTCCCATTTTAACTTGTCACCACCATCACTCCTCAGCCCTCATCAATAATGGAGCAGGTGGGGATAAGCTTCAGACCCTGCCAAAGATACACACACTTTTATTTCAGAAGAACTTTCCTTTGATGCGATTATAAAGCTGGGGGATATTAGGATAGATATATAAAGTAAGTGAAGTATTATTGTTTCAGTAGACTTTTTACAAAACTAACAGGCAGTCGGGTTTAATATATACATCGAGCTCAACAGTGGAAGATCAACCTGGTTCTAGAATAAATTACCCCACTGTAAAGTGTCGTAGGGATTTTGAAAAATGAGTTTAAAGCCATGTCGTGGCCTTGCCAGCTATGTGCTAACTCAGATCCATTGTGTGGTTGTTTTTTAGTCTAAAAAGCACATCTATAACTTAAAATTGGACAAAACTTCTTGATAACTTTGTCGTTTATAAAGTTGCAGTAATGTATTTTAAACAAAAAGGTGTTATTCTCCTGGCTCATCACAGAGCTGATTAGCCCCGAGGACATTTTGAAACTTTTAATATATAATATATATATATATTATATATATATATAATATATATAATATATATATATATATAATATATATATATATATATATATACGTATATATACATTTTTTAGCTGTTGAGCTCTATATGGTAAAAGTAAAAACTGCACTGCAAAAAATAATTTTAAGACAAGATCAAATGTCTTGATTCTAGGGATTTCAACCTTATTGACATCTATTTATACAGTATATATACTTGGATTATTGTCCTTGTTTCAAAGTGTTGTTTAAAGACAATGCTTCGAGCTTAATTGCCAATGAGTTAAGAAAGTCATATTAAGCAAGGCTGGATGTAGATTTTTTTGCTAGATGATTTGTCAGTAATGTCATTGAGTAGAAGCTGTATCTGATGGATAATATGAAAAGTTAGAAAAATTTGGCAAAACTTGACCTTTCTAGAAATGTCTAAAATATATGCTTGATCTATGCATACTGACATTAAATAAACTATTGTTTTAAGCTAAAAAATACAACATTTAAATAAAAAGGTGTTTGTTCGCTTGCTTAATTGTATCAAAAAAGCTTATAGGAACTGAAATACAAGACATCGCGAAGAATCACCTAAGGGTTTATAGATGTATATGTATTAAATCATTTTACTATTTCTTGACGCTAACTTTTAAGAAAACCTGGCAGAGGTAAGCGAGGCAGAATACAGCAAACCACAACAGCCTGGAGTCAACTAATGCAGCTTTTTCTCATAGACTACACAAGATCTTAAGAACTGTCTCGAATTAAGAGTGATATATCTAGCAATAGCAGACAGCAACTCTGATTATACTCACATTTTTATAAATTTACCTTTATATTGCGCAGAAGAGTGGGTGGATAGAATAACTCCTCCTTTCTACATTTCTCTCTCTTACTGCCAATCCTAAACCTAGCTTTAGGTTATGACTCAGATTTATTTACACAGCCTTGAAAGTATCTAACACTTGTCACCCAGGCAGTCTTAAAAAAACTGTGTAAAATATTAAATTCCACACACAATAAGCGTGCACAGCCCCAAGCTGACAACTGTACTATGTATAAGCTCCAGGGTAACTCAAGTGGCGCGTGCAATGAATTTACACAGATCTGCTCTTAAAATACATGTCTGTCACACCTCCTCTCACATTAATAAGGTGAAAATAAGACTTCACGGGTGGAAAAGAAGGATCAAAATATAGAAAATGAAGGATAATTTTTAGGATTATGTGAAATTATGTACATTATATCCTAGAAAATGTATTTATTGTCCCAAAAACAGGTCAAGCTTAGGTCATGGATATTCATAATGTCACCTGGATAGATATAGCTTTTTCTTTTATAACAGTCAAATGAAGGTACATTCTATCACATTTATTAGTCTTACAAAACCACAAGAATTTATTGTTTTCATTGTGGTGTGGCATTATTTGTATTTCCTGATTTTCGTGTTGTTTTTATTGTTTTAGCTTGTGTGAATTTTGAAGTATAAAGTATTTGTTGAATTTTTTAGTATCTTAAAAGTCAAAATGCCCATGTTTTTTGAAAAGTGGATTATAATCTCAGTAAAAAACAACTGAATTTGATACTAATGCTTTACGTGAAACATATGTATTATTTTTACACAATAATGCACTTAATTTTCATTTAAGTGTGTGCCTTTATCAAACAGCGAACAATAAAATAAAAAATCAATATTGCTACAGTTGTACGTAGTTGAATTATCCTTAGTGAAGCACCAGTTTGCAGTCAAAGTGCTCAGGAAAGGCACTGCAGCAGACGGACATAATGCACAATGGAGAGACAGGATATACACAAACGCTTGAGGAAATGGATAAATATATCTGGGAGATGAGAAGGAGGAGAATAATGATGATGGCAGCTGCAGCCGTTCTGACATGCTATACGCCTGATATGTTATCTTCTTCTGCTGCGGAGGAGACTGTTCGACTGTGGATATGTAAAAGCATCAGAGCCACTGCCGGACCAATGATTCACGCAGTACAATACAGCTTTCCACACACAAGGAAACTCGGGCTAAAGGTGGAATTCATTTTGTTTGTGAGGAAGCACATCCTACAATACTGCTGAATATGGTTCTTGCTGAATTGTATACAACCCATTAGTCAAGGCTGTATTGTTATATTCTACTGGAAAAGCTGAAAAATAATATGTATGCCAAATATAATACATGGACATACACAAATCTAATTTTATCTTAGCCTTATGCATTTCAGCAATATCACACCAGAGACAGTCTTCCTTAAACTGAAAAGGCCCAAAGTGTGTAAATGTGAAAGTACAGAATCAGTGGTTCACCAAAGTACAATCAAATAGTGTAATGACTGACAGTTACAAAAGTTCATTTGACTATTGTACATGTTTAGGAAAGCATACTTACTATTACTATACTTCCTAGTATGAGACGCAGCTTAGGTTGGAAACTACTGCAATTCCCTCAAGTAATACTGAAGTTTGGATGGGCATTAATCAGCTTGTCATCTCTGAGTCTAACTTGATTCAAATTATTGCCATTTGCCAAGTTTTTGTTCATATTAAGGCTATAGTGTGCAGTCTAAAGCCAGTCTTTTGTCAGACTTTGGAGCTCAGGCTGTAGACAATGAAATGATGTAATTTGTATAATATATTTATAAAGGTCTGTCTGTTCACATAAAATCTCTTTTGTTGCATAGATCCGACTGCAGTCAGTGTCTTTATTGTGTTTATCTTCAAGTTGCTTCTATAAAATCAATATCAAAAGCCATTTGTTTTGGGGAAAGAAAAATCAAATCAAAATTGAGGAAAATTGTGAGAATAATTTTTGCCACATCGCTCTCTTGCCTTATTCACTCTGCAGTTTTAAAGTTTTATAGTTTGAAATTCATTTGACATTTCAAGAGTAAGAAAACCAAAAAAATTATATTTGTTTAAGAGTAGAGCTGCAAAAATCCCTGCCCGTTTGTCTCCTGTGCTCTCCCTGTCCTGCTCATCACCTGATCGCTGACTTCCAGCGCTGACGTGCATGAAGTAAATACAACATAACTGAGTGTGGTTTGTGACTTTGGGACAGCACAAGCTCCCCGCGGCCCTGTCGTCCTGCTCTTGAACACGGCACCGCTGCACTTCCACTTAATTACCTGGCCTTAGCTCGTTCTCTTTCAGCTCAGTGGGTCCAAGCGCTCCACTGAGTCGGCCAGATACTGTGGGACCTTTGTCAGTTACCTGCGAGTTTGACCTGCAACTTTGACAATCAGATCCTCATCACAGCTCTACTCACGGCTACATAACTTTTGAATAAAGAGTTGTCGTATGTGTGCCAATTAAATCTTTGGCTAATTCTGGTCTACATTGTCTGCCTGCTCATTTATGATTTATATGTTAGCTTGTCTTGTGTCTCTTCAAAACAACCATTGTCAATACTGAAAAATTAATCCTACAACATTATGGAGTTACATGGTGAGTGACTGCATTATAAAGAAGTTGGAGACTTAAAAACACACTCATATCAAGGAAATTTAAGGACAAGATCTTCAATACAATATTAAGTGTTGGCATTTCAAGAGTTATCGTATATCAAGGTGAATGAACACTGTAGGAGCAAAAATAAGTTCCTACACGCTGGTTTAGACTGGATGTGTATCTTCTCTACATACTTCATCTAATTAGCAAACATTTTATCTTTTAGAAACCTGTAAAGAAGTTCCATGTGAGTCACTATTTGACTATTTGGGATGAGAGTCGATTGGCTGTACAGAGCGTGGAAAGCCCTCTTCACTTTTGTGTTTGAAAAACGTATTTAAAGCTGTGCTAAAAGCAACACAGTTTCAAAAGAAAACATAGATAAACAACAAAATGTCAAAAATGTATGCAGGGCACGTTTTCACACCTATTTTTACGTAAATGCTACGAAAAGCTGAAACACAAAAAAACTTGAATTTTGGTTGAAGCCATGTGGCGACATTTTCTTTCGGTTTAACGGATAAGTTTAGGTTCAGGTTACTAAAATGAGTAAATATTAACCTATCCTGGAGCTTGGGGTAGGTCAAGATTTACCAGTTAAAGTTGGGGTAACTAACTTTTTTTCTTGTAAATTAGTAAATTTTGTGTTTTCCACTAAAAAGTCTATGATAAATGCAGCATTATGTGAAAACATGAGTCCACTGATAATCGTCAGAACAAATAATAAGGAATTTTAGTTCTAATATGGAGCCAAATTTTGACATTTTGTTGTATATCTATGTTTTCTTCAGAGACTGGGCTAAGCTTGGTAAAACTAGTGATGTGATGAAGGATTTGTGAAGCACCTACTATTTTTGAAAATAGGTACACCGGCCTTATCTTTCATTTTACATGATTCAATATTAGATTTAGATCTGAAATTTTAAAAGAATGTTCAATACTGACAAACAATCGAATTACAATTTTTTGATCTGGCTTTTTCTGTAATTGTGATTTCAATTCAATGTGCAATATTTAATACATATCATTTTTTTAGTTTAGCATGTAATTTTGAAACAGTTATATATGTTTACTATGAAAAATATAGAAAAAAAAATACTTTGCCCTACTAATTTGAAAAGCTAATCTAAAATGCTATGTATAAAATGTAGACAGTAATACTACGCCAAGCTTCTGGACAATTCACTTGACTTGCATACACAATAAAAGAAAAAGGAAGAAAATTACAGCTTTTGTGATTAGCTAATCACAGCTGTTAATATTGCAACATCAATTCAATACCGATATATCGTACAGTCCTGCCACAAACTTATCAATAAAAAATATGTTGAATTCTGCACGCTGAAGCAAAAGAAACCCACAGAGGCACATGTGACAGCATGCAGCAGGGCAGATAAACAAAGTGCCTAATCAGACAGTCTTGGGTTAGTGCTGCTGAGTGCCCATGGACTCCTCTGTTTTGGATAATTAAGTCTCAGGTGTAATTATAAATGCCACGAAAGCATTTAGAGGAAGCATTTTATATTAATGATTGCTGCTTAAAAAGGTCTCATACGGCCTCCATATGAAAGATCCCGGGAGTTTAACATTAAGATCATGTGCATAAATCCAGCATGAGCCTTCTTTAGACATTTTGTTTACTTGTTGCACTAGTTTATTCACGTATTTTGACTGGCATATATGTAATTGAAATTTAAAGTGCAAATCAAAAAGCTTACATGATTACGGAGTTGCATAATATATGACGGCGCAACATTTAAACTTTTGCTTTAAATAATCAAGTCTCTTTCAACTTAACTATCCAAGACAACTTTGAAACAAGCCCTCTGGAGAAATCAGCCCTGTTAGCCTCTTAATACCAGTCAAACGTGACAAGCTGTAGCTCCATTCTCTCGTTTGACGTCACTATTTGTGGAGGAGAGGCTTTCCGTCCACTTGCCTGGTACTTCTGATGCGGATGAAGCCAAAAGGAGATGTACTGAGAGGAGGGAGCAAACAGGCAGTAATCCACTCAAACACTTCCTCCAGTGCTTTCTGCTATAGCTCAGCCTGGCACTGCTCTGCACATCCTCAGTGGCCTTTGAAATCAAGACTTGTCTCTCCCTGCCGGACAGCTGCGGTTCACACTGGCAGCCAATTAGGACAAGAAGGAGTGGAGAGTGGAGAGAAAGAGAGATAGTCCAATTTTAAGCGTGACTGTTGAGGGGCACTATACATTATCGTGGGACTAGAGTTTTAGATCCGATTTCCTGTTGCACTGGCGAGCACTTGGTAATAATAAGCTGAGAGCTAGCGCAAATCAATGAAACAATTATAAATGTGAATAAAAGAATGATGGATGGGCGTTGTAGCTTAATTGTTGTGAAACGAACCACATTAAAAGGCATAAAACAATTAAAACTATGAACAGTAATGGCAAGCACATGGAACAAATAATGAGTCAACATTCTGGACGGGAATTCTGGATGAGTACATAGAGCTGCAGATTTGCGTTCGTCAAAGTTTGGCCATCGTCTTTCAAAGCCTTTTCTTATTTCGTCTGTTTTGAGATAAAATAAGACAAGATAATAGAATTGAATATTAGGAAAAGTGATTGTTGGAGGAGTGAATCTATTACACTGCGTGGTTTATTCACAGTCTTGCTGCAAAATAAACATTTGCGTGTGGCACAGTGGCATCACAAGGGCAGAGATGCTCCCATACTGTTCTTTCCTTTCTGATTATCACCACAGCTTAAGCTAATATGCAGAACCAGCGATTACTAAAGCGTAAAACATGATTAAGTCTTTTCTCCTTTTGAAATAACTTTACTTTGGCAAGCAGATCTTATTGGCTTATAGTGAACAGTCAGGCCTCAGTCTGGGTCAGGAGGTTGTGGATTACAGTGGTCCACAAAATGAGATACTATCGCTACAGAAAAGACAGATGTTTGATCTGGGTCACTACTGAATTGGCAGGTTACAGTGTTTATGCTGCTTAGAGTTCTATACAATCCGGTTTCATAACAAAATATGGGTTGTGTGATAAGCTTTGAAAACAGGCGACAGAGAACTGTATTAAAGGGTCAAAGACGTGACATTGTTTGTATCTATTTAGGATTTTGCTTGGCTGTAAATTGCTCGAGCTTCTGTTACAAACACAACTCTTTCATTTGTCCAAATAAAAAGCTCCCGTAGTGACCCTGAATAAGACGTGGCAGTGCATCATCCAAACACTGTTTGTGCATAATAATACTCAGCAAAAGGCTTAGAGGATAATCCGAGCAAGTGGAGTGCCCTACACTGTCAGAGGAATTAAAATCGCTCTCCATCCAAAAAAGGGCACGGCTGTCAGGATGGGTCAGAGCGTGACACATAACTGCTCTCTTTAGTTTGTCTGCACTTGTTATATAGAACATATATCATGTTTGCATTATAAGGATTGCAAAATTTAACACAGGCACACACAGCACAAATTCAGAAAGTGTTTTTCCAGTGCACAAAAAAAGAACTCAAATGGGCGTGCAGATGTTAGGTATGCACAGAGCAAATGCTGGCGGATCAAAGTAATTTTGGAGGATCGGGTCAGTCCTATAATACTATAATAAACACTGCATAATTCTTAGTCTAGTAGCTTCAACACAACAATTATGTCATTATAAATGTTTCAATATCTAATCTCTCCTGCCAATTAACAACTACAAGGCCACTGGTCAAGATCTAGCACAATTTCATGCTCAAGAAAATATAGATTTTAGCACAAAATATGTATTTGTTACCTCTCATAATGGTCTCAAGTCTCAAGTTTTCATAAAAAACAAAACTATTCAGGAAACTGCCCCAGTTACATAATGATTTAAAATGTATTCCTATAGTAGGATTACATAGCCCCACACTCAACTATGTTTTTTATCAGGACTGACATTAACCTCTTAGTCAAGCTGGAGCCAAAATATTATGTCAGAGCACTTCTTTTTTATATATAATCATTCATTCTATTGTTCATGCAATTTGCAGAAGAACTGCTTAGATTCTTTTGACAGCACATTATGGTCACTGCCTGATGAACTCACAACATTCTGCTGAGGATTTCCGAGACAGTAATGCAGTGTGGCCTGTCCACAGGCTTCCTACTGGAGGGTTTCAGGTTGCATCAAGACCAAAACCTTTTAAGAGATCTCTGCGGTCTCGAGCTAAAAAAGCAGATCAAAATCAAAAGTTGTCTGCTGCCAGTAAGAATGGATGTGAGGTTGTAGACAAAGTCATTACAGTACATAGACTTTAAGCATGAGCAATAATATGAAGAAAAAGAATCTTAAATTGTTATTGTTGTTAAAAGGTGACAAATCAATAGAATAATTATATAAATATATAAACTTATCCATTTCAAATATTATATCTATGTATAGCCTCATTGTTCCTTGTAACTTTAAAACAACTACAGCTAATATTTCACCTTGAATACTTTGTCCTTTATCTTCTGCCAGCATTATGCCATTCAGCACTTTTTCTCCCGGACCTGAGATATCATTATCAGCCACTGTGGGGTATTTAAAGAGCAGCCAAGTCACTACTTTGAAATTCCTCCACCACTCCTACAAGCTTAAGCCTCTCGGACTTCACAGAGGCTGCCATGATGAAGCAAAGAACTAGCACTATTTGAGATTGTGCACGGTAGTGGAATTATCAGAGCTATTTTGAGGAATTTCAAGTTATTTAAAGACCCATACTATACTACACTGCATACATAACCAATCCACAATGCAACGCAATACCAATACTCTAAAACAATTACTGCAGTAAATCTCAAAAATATATTTTCTATTGCTGGCAAAGTCTCAGTGGTTCACAAACTCCTACACAGAGAATATTAATTCTCTGTTTATTATTAAGCAAATGACAGATTATGTTTTTTTTTCTTATTGTGATTTTGTTTAATGGTATAAAAAATATTTGTCTTAGAGCAGTAAAATGTAGCCTGATGTATCAGCCGGTTGAAATGAAATGGAGCGGAGTAAAAATGTACTATATGAAAGAAAAACCTTTAAAACAAAACATTAAGGACTGCACCAACAATGTGCAAGTGTTTCTAATAACCTGTGCTATTAGATTGTTTATGTATCTATTTATTTGTGAACTATTGAGTTTTTCGGCCTCTTAACATCAACTGAGATCCTTGATCCTTGAAAAGGAGTAGTTTCATCTCGTTTCTGGTTAAATAAAGGTCAAAAATATTTTAAAAAGCTGAAAATTACAGAAAGTAGATCTGAATGCTAAAACAGAATGCCTTAATCTACAGTATGTCATAGAAAAAAAAAAAAAAAAAAAAAAAAAAAACATGAAACACAACTTTTCCCAAGATTATAAAAAGTCAATTCAAGGGCAGAAGGCAGTCTGTCCTATTAGTTTCTATCAATAACATTGTATTTTGACATGGAATATCTTGAAAATGTTTTATTTGAATTCTGTTCGTGACAAGACACAAACTTTTGTAATATAACAAAGAACAATATTTGAACAATTTAATTTTGAAAAATCATTGGCCTGTAATATTGTCACACGATCAGAGCCTATATTTCTTTCTATGTAATATTTTCTGCTAACGTTCAACCAATAAGTAAAAATTGTAAACATCAACAAAATAGTCAAACTGGGAAAAACAAGATAAAATGTATAGTAAAATGTGCATGTGCGTAGCTTAACCTGACAATATTCTTCTTGAAAAAAAGTAAAAATGAAAGATTCTGTTGTGCAATTTGTTGTTTTAGTTGGTGAGCTTACATTCCATAATGGCAAACATGCACACTAACCTACCGTTCATGCCGTTGTAAATGGTCCGATGATGTGGGGACAGTTCATCGGCATTGGCTCTCCTCTGTCCCTCTCTGCCTGGACTCCCAAACTTGGCGTGATCCGGGCTCATACTGTACGGGTGTCGGTGTGTCTCAGGGCTCCCTCCCTGGACCACAAAACTTTTCTCATGATGCTCAGATGACCCTAAATGCCCCTGTCGATGCTCTGGGCTTCCACATCCCGTACTGGTGATGCTACTTCTGTGGTGCCTTTGGAAGAGCTCTCCACTGCCCCCCTGTCCCAGGTAGTGCTGCCTCTGCCCCAGGACCAGATCAGAACTGTGGTGTTTTGGGTGCTGCTCTGGACTCCGACCACCAATATTCCTGCCATATTTTTCTGGGCTCAGTCCCCTCATGACTCGGCTATGGTCGGGCACAGAGATGGACCCGCAGCGTGGCCGGCACAGCTGGGGCAAAGTGTAGGGGTACTCTAAGCTGGTGCTGCGGTGCCGTCCTGCAGGGTGCTCTGGACTAGACATCTCTCTATCTAAACCTGTTATACCACCTATTGCACTAATGCTGCTGCACCGGGGCTTGTGCACAATCTCTGGACTGCCCTTGTCTGCAGTGCCCCCTACATTGGCCACACCCACAGTCAGATGCGTTTGCTTTTGATGTTGATGGTCCGAACTCTCAGCGCTTCCTGCACTTGAGGTACTGCTACCATCTCCCACATCTCTCATGAGAAGTCCTTGTCCAGGCACCAACAACAGACTGTTCTGACTGTCTATAGAGTTACGGCAACCCCCTATGCCACCTCCACTTCCTGTCCCGCCCCCTCCACCAGATGCCAAGCCTTTCTCCTCATCCAGCATCAAACACAGCTCCTTTAGCTCCATGTTCTCCCTGATGACTTCCTCTTGGCGCTGCTCCAGCTCCTTCAGTTTCTGGAGATACAGCGAGACTTCTTTGCGCATGATGCTAGCGCTGTAACGACCTAAACGCTGCCACTCCCGAGACACACGCTTGCCTTTCTGACGGTCATCGTCAAGGAAACAGCACAAGTCCCGCAGCTCACGGTTGTCTTCCTGTAGCTTCTGGTTAATGTCCTGAATAGAAAAAAAGAGTGGTGGGCATAGAGCAAACAAACGAAATACAAATTCAATCCATTCATTCATAGCTATAACCAATTGTGTCATAATATACATTTGTATACATTTATAGCAGTTAATTGCAATTAATACTACATAGCAAAAGTAGATATATACATGCTAGCAATACAGTATAATTTCTATCAATCTACAGAGGAAACCCGGTCACAGAAGGGGACGTGAGGAGTAAATGAATAGATAGTGAGTATTGTTTTTATTAAATATAACCATTTGTATTATTAGGCTATTCATAGTATGCTGAAGTAGAAGATTAAACCAATGATGAACCAACCTTGTACTCCAGCTTTCTGCTGCTCTTTACCCTGCAGCTTCTCACTGTGTAATGAGCAACTTGAATGTGTGGACAGGCAGCAGTTATTTATATAAACTGCAAACAATGTCACCCCTCTGACATCAAACGTCTATTCTACAAACTATGGACTGTCCTAATGTTTTACCAGAAACTGCACTGCTTATAATATGCAAGCTCCAGGAATGTACACTGTAGCAGTCTCTAAGAATAGACACAAAGAAGAATTTGGAGAGCAGATTTTAAAGGTGGAGGTGAGGGCCCTTTTATAACTTGTACTGGGTATCCCAGTATTTCTTTCAAAAAAGTCATGTGCAGTAGTTATGCTACTATGTGGTTATAACTAAGAATAAGTTAAGTGACATTCAGTAGTGCAACCACTGTCCATAGCAAACTTAATGGTCAAGCTACATGGAGTGAACATCCTGTGCGCGTGCTCAGGTGCGCGTTAAAACTATGATCTCATCCTCTTATTGTGCCCCCTCACCTTCAGCCCCCTGATCTCGTTCAAGTGAAGCTGCAGGCTGCGGTTGACCTCTCGGATAAGATTGCCGTGGTCCAGAATCACGCTCATCTTGTCTGCCTCGGACCGTCTGAGTCGTCGCACCAGCTCATCTTTGCTCCACTTCTGCAGGTCATCGTCTGTGAGACCTGAGATGTCCTCCGCAGGACTTTCGGTCTTCGCTATCGACAGCTGGACCTGGGGCTGTGGCTGGGGCGGTGGAGTCGCCTTCTCCATGGGCACGGCTCCGACTCCAATAAAGCAAAAATACTCCTCTGCTCGCGGGCAGCCTCTGCTCGCATCCGCTCCCAAGTCGGGTTTAGCGTGGATCCGGCTGCCGTCTGGTACCCAGTTGCATAGTTTGGCCTTTTCTGCTGCTTCCGACTTATTACTCTTCGGAGCAACAGCTGAGGATGCCGGCTGAGTGTGACAATAAAAGAGGAAGCTCTTCTATCTCTGCAACATCCTCAGATCAGAGGTAGCGTTAGAAAAGAGGTAAAACCAAATGTGAGGTTATTGTTCCCGTTAAAAAGCGCAAATCCAATGCAGAATGAAGAGGAGTGTCTGTGCACTGTGCACACCTGCCAACAGATGGGCTGTGTTCAATGTGAGAGC
Organism: Mugilogobius chulae; assembly: GCA_038363315.1. NCBI lineage: Eukaryota > Metazoa > Chordata > Actinopteri > Gobiiformes > Gobiidae > Mugilogobius > Mugilogobius chulae. The sequence continues at coordinate 41,411,639 of CM076403.1, read as the reverse complement.
GGAGGCTGCGTGAGGAGGACTCCCTCTCTCTGCTCCAAGTAGAGCTCTCGTGGATACTCCGGACAAACGGAAAGGCCCAGGCGCCATCTAGCGACAACAAACAATTAGTGGTTAGTGAAACAATCGTTTATAGCAGAAAATAGATGGAAGAAAAAAGTATACGCGAATTTTATTTATTTATTTATTTATTTATTTTTATATATTTTTTGAGGGGGCATTTCCATAAAAAACTATGAAAAATAAAAACTAATAACTTAATAACAATAGGAATAGGCAGAAGAAAAACGACCTAAGTTAAATCTAATAATTTAATAATTCATCCATTCATTTAGTCATCCATTGACTGAATGATGGATGAATTTATTAATTCATCCATCATTCATTTTGTTATTAAATCAAAAACACCTTTTTACTTTGTTCGAAAGCGTATGCAACGACAGCACGCATTGACGTTTTGACGTCATGGAAAAAACAACCAATCAGGTAGCGCTCAGTTTGGAGTAACACGTCACACTAGCAAAGTGCAGATTACCGAAGCCGGTGTCGGGCTGGGCTCCTCCACCGTCCCTCCTGTGTCAAGTGTACCTCAAAGACTTTAATATCTGGAGCAGGACTCGATCTTTGAGTAAAAATATAAAGAGGTAAGCTTCGGGTTATACACACAGATTGTGGTTTTCGTGTTCATTTATGAAAAGAAATAACCTAGGCTAATGCTACATTTCGTTAGCTAACGTGGCTAGGTCTTTAGCTTTCATCAATTTTTAAACACAGATCATCTGAAATAAACATAGAAAATGAATAAACCATTATTTCGAGCACACCAATCAACCGTATAGATACAACTGCAACAGTTATGTTTATAGTTAAAGGCTGTTTTGCCGAATAAAGATCATTCATTCTGTAACGTTACTGTTACTTGTAACTGTAATAATATGTCTATTCCTATGGCTAAGGGTTAGTGTTATGATGCATTAAACCAGTATGCTTATGGTTGTCCTTTTATTATCTGGACCTAATGTCAAATGATTGACAGCTTTATATCGTTGCAAGTTGTCAAGGGTGTTTCTGCTGTTTGTTGATTATCTTGATTATCTTTTTAACTCTTGATTTCAGCTAATTACTATGATAATTACACAATAAGTGCTAGATTAATTAAAGTAATTATTCTTTATCCATCTAGCATCTTATCCAAGCTACTAAGTAACAGTTACTTAAATGGCACAATATTTGCTTATGGAAAATGCGTTAGTACATGAGTAATTTAGGTGAAAAGTCAGCTACACAATTCAATAGAAATAGAAAGTTTAAAGCATACTTTGGATTGGGTTGGGATATATTTTATGCCATATTTTTTAAAAGAATACCGCTAAAGTGCTTTTTCATGGAAATGTGCAAGAGGAGGCTCTCGCTACTAACAAAACTCTGTTTTGCAGTAATGCAAGCCTGCTCATTATAAATACACAGATTTGTAATATTTATGTAGTGTGACATCTAATTCTAATTGACAATTACCTTTGTTTGTTGTTGTTTTTTATTCCTATCATTATAAACTAGTGCTGTTTGGATTTTTTTTCTCCTTGAAAATAGTTGACTCACTGTAAAATTAGTCAGGTATATTTTTAAAATATAGAAGTAGCCAAGTACCCTTCTTTTTTTTACTAAATAAATTTGGAACGCTACTCTGGAACAATAACATCTGGGGTATTTCTAAATGCAAATATTTGTATTTAATTAGTTTGTTTGTTTTTTCGGTCTGCCTTCACTACTTGTCATCTATTAACTATCTATTAAATACAAATTACCAATCACAAGGATTTAGTGCCTAACAGTGAAGTTTTTTTATTTTATTTTTTTTATCTCATTATCTTTGTACTTTTGTGTTGCCAGGAAACCCAACAAAGATGCCTGTGTTGATTTGATGTGGTGTAAAATGCTCAGTGAAAATAGCTAGAATTAAATGAGGTGTAGTTCAACCATGTGGCTCTATTTTCAGCATTGTTCACCACGTCAAAACACGTTGATCAGGTTTTCAGCAACACACCTGTGCGTCATACTCAGAGGAGCTACGTAGATTTTAAGAATGGGAGACAAAAAGCCACTTGTATAAAGCACAGCCGACTGAAACCACTGGTGCAAACCGACTGCGAGGAGTGACAAGGGCAGACTTGTCCTTTCTCAAAAGAAGCTACCTCACCACTGGGTTTTTGGGTTTTTGTTTCCTCAGCTTCACTATGACAACATACCAGGAGTTTATCCAACAGAACGAGGACAGGGACGGAGTGAGATTCAGCTGGAACCTCTGGCCCTCAAGTCGTCTTGAAGCGACACGGCTCGTGGTCCCTGTCTCCTGCCTTTTCACACCACTCAAAGAAAGACCGGACCTGCCTCCTGTCCAGTATGAACCAGTACTCTGCAGCCGAGCAAACTGCAAAGCTGTGCTCAATCCGTTATGGTAAGTAAAAACAAATATATAGTGTTTATTTCTAGTGTATACTAAATTAAATTAGTATTATTAGAAAGAATAAAGATTAACAAACAAAGAATAACAACTGTGTGTGTTTTTTTTAACATTTTACAGTCAAGTTGACTTCAGAGCAAAAATATGGGCCTGTAATTTCTGTTTTCAAAGAAACCCTGTAAGTTGTGTGGAATATTTGTTCACTTCACACTTGACAATGACAAGAAGAAATAGCTGATTTTGACATGTCTGTTTGCAGTTTCCTCCCTCTTATGCCGGCATTTCTGAGGTGAACCAGCCAGCTGAACTCATGCCACAGTTCTCTACCATTGAGTACATAGTACAGGTAAATATACATGTCTGCACTCTGTCCTTTGTCAAGTCTGTGTTCTGGAAATGTTCTTTGCAAAAGTAAACAATTCCTATGAGATTTTCCACAAATAAATTGGCAAATTTGTATTTATTTTTTGCATTTCTGTCTTAAACAATATCAAAATGACAACCCTTTGACATTTTGTTTCAGCGTGGGCCCCCAACTCCTTTGATTTTCTTATACGTAGTGGACACATGTTTGGAAGAAGAGGATCTCCAAGCTCTCAAAGAGTCCCTTCAGATGTCCCTCAGTCTGTTGCCCCCCAATGCTTTGGTGGGCCTCATCACATTTGGTCGTATGGTCCAGGTTCATGAGCTCAGCTGTGAAGGAATTGCTAAAAGTTATGTTTTCAGAGGCACCAAAGACCTCACTTCCAAACAGATCCAGGTTAGCACTAACTTTTCTGGTTATCTAAAATAGGTTTTTAAACTACAGCCAATTCTTAGACACTACAGTACACTCATTACATTTTAGTTTTGAACACTGTATAGTAGGCCTCGTTATTTTATTTATTTTTTCAATATTTAAGTGTGTCATTCCTCCTTTAGGAGATGCTGGGTTTGAGTAAGGCGACTCCCCAAGGACAGCAGGGGCGTCCGATGGCTCCCCAGGATGCTGCTTCAACCTGCAGGTATGAATAAATAGCTTTTTACTTGTTTAGAACTGATCGGGTTGTTGCATGATGACTATCAAACACAGGAAATCTTAAAGCACAAATATACTGTATTTCAGTCACAAGAATTAAGACGATTTAATTGCTGTATATATTAAAGTATTATTGTTAACTTTATGGTAATTTAATAATTTTAAAAGTCTTGTATTCTGTAGTGTGGCCTAACTAGTTTTGTTTGTGTGTAGGTTTTTGCAGCCAGTACATCGTGTGGACATGAACCTGACTGACCTGCTGGGGGAACTGCAAAGAGACCCATGGCCAGTTCCTCAGGGCAAACGGCCACTGCGCTCTACTGGAGTCGCCCTGTCTGTCGCTGTTGGTTTGCTTGAGGTACCTAGTTTTCAGTCAAATATATTTATTGAAATGGGTTTAGGTGTTAAAACAAAAGAAAAAATTGTTGAATCCACTTTTTGTGTAAATCTAAATATGAAAATAAGGTAAACAGTTCCTCTTGTTTGCAGTTCACTTTATATACCTGTTGTTTTCTTGCACAAATCATATCACTGAATGGTTACGTAACAGATAAGTCCCAGGTCACACTCTGCATCTCTGTACTTTAACAGTTTAAATGCCCAGACTGATTAGAGTTAGTACACTTTGCTCTGCCACATTGATTTTAATGAGGCATTCTGATAATCCACCTCGCAGTTGATTAATATGATCACCCGAACCTGGTTATTTATTTATTTTTCCAAAAACCTCTGAAGTATGATGTTTTCTTACTTACATTAAAAGATGCCGCTTTACTGACAACTTGCCATGAAAGAAAGCAGATTTAATTTCTTCCTTTTACCTCTTGTAAAAAGTCCCACATAAAAAGTAGGTCATCCATTCTTAAGTGTTCCGGATTCTTAAACAGAAACATAGCACCAGTAAATAAGATCAAGTTGGCAACTCTGGCACATTTACATTGTTTGTTGTTGGTAAATGTGATAACTCCCTTTTCACACAAAAAAAATTATTTTAAATGTTCTTGTTACATTACAGTAAAGGCTGAGTAGTACAAGTTGTAACTCTACCTCATGTGTCCCACAGGGAACATTTCCCAACACAGGAGCTCGTGTGATGTTGTTTATTGGAGGGCCGCCGACCCAGGGCCCTGGCATGGTGGTGGGAGACGAACTTAAAACCCCAATCCGCTCATGGCATGACATTCAGAAGGACAACGCTCGACACTTAAAAAAAGCAACTAAGGTAAAATGGTTTTCAAATCTTGGAGTCGTGTGATCACTGCATTGGTGCTCTTAATGTTCCCTGTGCCAATCAAATCTTTTTTTGTTTGAAATAGTATTATGAAGCCTTGGCCAACCGTTCTGCTGTAAATGGCCACAGTATTGATATTTACGCATGTGCCCTGGATCAAACGGGGTTGCTGGAGATGAAATGCCTTTCTAATCTTACAGGGTACATCAATATTTCTCACATGTTTCTAATATTGTGAAAACATAGTAATTAGTTTGTAACAACTAGTTTTCTTATTTTATGATTAGAGGCCACATTGTGATGGGAGACTCTTTCAACACGTCACTTTTCAAACAAACTTTTCAGAGGGTTTTTAGTAAGGACTTTAATGGAGATTTCCGTATGGCTTTTGGAGGTGTCCTGGAAGTGAAGGTGAGATTATTTTTACAGGAAAATTCAACTATCTTGTATTCCAATTGATCCCTTACGTGTTGGCTAACATTTCACACTAACCTACTTTTCAGACCTCCAGGGAGCTGAAGATTTGTGGGGCTATTGGGCCATGTGTCTCCCTCCACGCCAAAGGTTCCTGTGTCTCAGAGAATGTGAGTCACTGCTCTTGATGGAGTCACTATGCCTTTCATTAATGTAATGTGAGAAATGTTGTTCTTCAGCATTGTTTACAGTGTCTGTGTGTGTCTAGGAAATGGGCATTGGAGGCACAACCCAGTGGAAAGTATGCAGCCTTAACCCTTCTACCACTTTGGGACTTTTTTTTGAAGTGGTAAATCAGGTAAATTAAAATATATTAAAAAAGAGCTTAGATTAAAATTGTTGATGAACATTTAGTTTAATATTGCTCTTATGATCTTTCTTTGTGCAGCACAATGCACCCATTCCTCAGGGGGGACGTGGAGCAATCCAATTTGTAACTCAGTATCAGCATTCTAACACACAGAGGAGGATACGTGTTACTACCATCGCCAGAAAGTAAGTTCTTCTGGGTTTTTGTGTTTGGGAAAAGGTTGCATTGTGTCAACGTATGCAAGTGTTAAAATTAGCCTGGCCAACTTTCAACACAAACTAAGATTAGCTCTTAGGATCAGGATGTGTACATTCCAATCATTTATTTGCCTTCTGTTTGTGCGTCATTCCACCACACCCTTGCCTCACCTGTACCTGCCTTTTTTCCCTTCCCTCTGCGCTCTCTCTGCTGCTCCTTTGTGGCCATTCTGCAGCTGGGCCGATGCACAATCCCAAATCCAGCACATTGAGTCGTCGTTTGACCAGGAGGCAGCCGCTGTGCTCATGGCCCGACTGGGAGTTTTCAGAGCAGAGTCTGAGGAGGGACCAGACGTCTTGCGCTGGCTCGACAGGCAGCTCATTCGTCTGGTGAGGCCTTTCTTCTCTAATTGTGTGCCATTTTCTCCAGTTTGTTGTAATTTTTGTGCATTGTGTAAAATCTTGCATTCTGTTGCAGTGTCAGAAATTTGGACAGTTCAACAAAGATGATCCAACCTCCTTCAGACTCTCAGAGTCCCTGTCACTCTACCTCAGGTAATCCTGCCACCTACTGGTAAAACATGTTGCACATGTTTAATGTGTTCTATTTTGATCATTGTTTTGTGCATTTGTGTTTATTATAACATCTTAATTGTACCATCTTTTGTTGTCTTTATAGTTCATGTTCCACTTGCGGCGGTCACCCTTCCTGCAAGTTTTTAACAATAGTCCCGATGAGTCGTCTTATTACAGACACCACTTTGTCAGACAGGACCTGACACAGTCGCTCATCATGATCCAGCCCATTCTCTACTCCTACTCTTTCTATGGCCCCCCAGAGGTCAGCCTCACATCTAAATACACCTCAATAATCTATTTCAAATTCTGATGGCAGAATGTAATAATTTATTTTGTGTGTTTTAGCCTGTGCTCCTTGACAGCAGCAGTATCCTCCCAGACAGAATCCTGCTCATGGATACATTCTTTCAACTGGTCATCTACCATGGAGAGGTGAGATCCAGTTGTCCTGGTCTTTGTCTTTTTCATTCATTCATTCATTCATGAACTGTGCCTGCTTTCAGACTATTTCCCAGTGGAGAAAAGCTGGCTATCAGGAAATGGCAGAGTATGAGAACTTCAAGCAGCTGCTGCAGGCTCCTCTGGATGATGCTCAGGAGATTCTACAGACACGCTTTCCAATGCCACGCTACATTGACACAGAGCACGGAGGCTCACAGGCACGCTTCTTGCTGTCCAAAGTTAACCCTTCTCAGACCCACAACAACCTCTACGCCTGGGGACAGGTACAGTGCTTCAGACTCTATGCTGTATTTATAGAAGAATTTGATCTAATAACCGAAAGTATAGTTTTGACCTGTAAAGAAACAAGTCCTGGATTAGTATTGCTTCTAAAAATGGGATGTTGCTGAAGCTGAAAATAGCATTAATCCTTTATTTCCTAATTTGAGGGCGAGCTGAACCATAACCAGCCACGTACAAATGCTTAGAATACATCTGTTCATTCAGAGCTGAGATTATCAAGACTGCAGACTCTTGCATAAGCCAGCGGCCACAATAAACATGCCTAGTCAATAGACTGATTATGTCATCAGCAAATGCCTTTTAGACCAAGTTCAATGGCTTTGTCTCTTTCTGCAGGAGACGGGAGCACCCATTCTCACTGATGACGTAAGCTTACAGGTGTTCATGGACCACTTGAAGAAACTGGCTGTGTCCAGCTCGGCGTAAGTGAGGAAGAGAAAAAGGCAGAAGCTTATTTCTGTTGTGATGTTTGGATCCATAACATTTCCCTGATTCTGTGAAGGAGTCATGCCCAGAAAAACCTGGACGAGCTTGATTATGTTCTTTTTTTTTTTTTTAATGTCAAATAACGGAAAACGGCACATTCCTATAACATTTAGAGAATGCAAGTCTTATTAACATTCATTTACTTTTGGACATTAAAAATATAACTCTGAGCAATAATTGTGTCTAATATGAGAACAACGGTGGAGCATATTGAATGATATCAATTTCATTTTACCATGTGTGTTTGCTTGTCCTAAAATTATTATTGTGACGTGTAGTTAAAGCTCTTGTAAAGCATTGTGTCTGCTTTGTCTATGGAAAAATATGTCTTGAATTTTCTCATAAATAAATTATAATGATATCTAAAGTGCGATATTTACTTAAAAAACAGCACCACAAAATAAGGGTACAAAAGTTCTAAGAAAAACAATTTGATAGTGATTCATTGGTCACCATCTGGCATTTGGTAGTGTCTCTCTAATCTAACTTAGAATAAATTTTAAGACTGATGGCAGCACTTGTCCTATCCTGGATGTATTGATAAAATAAATCACAGAATTTACAACAACGGACAATAGCTGAGTGTTTCGTGCACAATTAAGAAGTCTGATTCACACAGATCTTTAATGAACAAAGAAACAACTTTACACTTGGTTTTCTGTGGCTGTACATTTTGCCATACTGTTGACCGTAATCTTGTTTTCCACCTTGATCTGTAAAATGATGAGCGCAGCTTACCATCAGTGGACGAGGTGTCGGCTTTTTACTGCAGATTGAAAATGACACTCAACAATTGTCTTTTTTCATCCGATGGTACAGGACATAAAGCCTTCGGGCATGCAATCCCAATCGCAAAGCTCCTCACATACCATGGACTGTGGCTGTAAGCTGATCTCAGAGCACCCAGACAGTATGATTTCGAGGATCAGTGAACCAGGATTATGAGAACTAATCCTTAGGGGCTATCTGTTTAGAGGAAAATTCTTCTTTAGCAGCTTTAAGATGAAATGCCACCGAAATATGCCCATCAAGGGAATCAAAAGGTGTGATCTTGGTAAAATCTTGGTAATGGCTATTGATTAAGAAATGTTTGAACTCTAATTATAACTTCCAAAAAGTGTTGTCTAATGTAACATAAGTATGACCAAGTTTTACCCTAACTCAGTTTTTCAAACTGCGGTCCGTGTACCACTGGTGGTACTCACGCAGCCTCTGGAAGCCATCAGCTGTTTGAATAATTGTTTCATGCATAATCTATTCATGTTTTGATGCGTCTTTTGTCTAGCATCATACCTCAGAATTATTTTACAATGTGGTTTACAATTCTTTTAATCTCTTTTGTAACTATTAAGCTCTAGATTAGGCTTGATATCGTCTGAGCTTTGATGTGGCAGTATTTGGGAAGCCAAATATTCTATTAAGTAGTACTTGATGTGAAAGGTTTTAAGAACCAGTGCTCTAACTCTTTCAAGATTCAAATTGAGGAGCAAAAGTTTCCCCCAGTCAGAGCTCTCATTCATGCTGCTCACGCCCATGTGATTCAGGCTTAGCCAAAGCTGTAAAGAAATGTGTTGTCTTATTATCTCTCATCAAATCCTAACAGATCCAGGCTGCGCAGGGCAAAGACTGGTGAAATCCATTCTGGCTTTTGTCCCAGATATGTTATATAAACACATATGCCATAATGTTTATATAACACTTTTCACCTACTGTATTAACTATATGATAAAAAAATCTGTAATGAGGACTCAAATTAGACATGCCTGCAACTGGCATATAGGCTTAGCTGTGTTGGCTGCTTGATGTGAGGCAAAGAAAAGCACTTTTCAACCCGTAACAAAGTCAAACTGCTTGTCCCGTCCTCTGCATTTTGGTAAAGTGCTTAATGTTTTCATTGTACCTAACTGTTCTGCAGAATTACACAAAGGGCACACTTCATCTATTCAAGTCTGCCAGAAAACTAAATCTTGAAGCATGTGAAGATTACGCTCTAGGATTAGAGACCTGTAATGTGCTGTTTTTACAGTTGTCCAATAACAGAATAAAATCCGCTTTTGCTGGTGTTTACTAATATATGACCTAAAACAGTCACAAACCTCTAGAGATAACAGAGGGCAGTATCATAATCCAGTTGCTCTCTTTCTGAAAACTCAACTAAAGTGCTGATAAAATGTCACTTGTGCTCTAAAATGTAAGCCAAAATGTGTTTGCTTTATATATATATATATATATATATATTATTATTTTATTTATTTATTTATTTATTTATTTATTTTATTACCCTTTTTTGAACTTTAATTTGCCATCTCCAGCTGGACCAGAAAACTTCCAGTGCCTCCACTGGACATAAGAGATTAAGTGGTCTTTATGAGTAAACTCAGAGAAAACAGCATCCCACCATCTGCACGAAGGTCATAAGTGCAGCTATTCAGCTCAGAACCAAGTGTGCTTTCTTACAATATGGTCCGTGTTTACAAGAGAGGTTAGTCTCACTAAAACCAAAGGGTAAGATAAGGGCACACATTTATACAAACTGTGGTTGTAATCCTACAGAAGAATGCCTCTTTTTGGAGAACACCCAACACTAATGTCAGGGTTAATCAGACTTCTTATGACTATCTTAGTTTGTGCGTGTAAATGCATGCCACACAGAGGAGTAAATAATCCTGCGTGATTACAGACGATGTTGCCCTTGACCCCAGTTCACCTTCATAGCACCATAAAGTGACACTTTCTGCAGCAGCTTATTCAACAGAATGTAAGGAGCTGTGGTGGAGCATAAAGGGCATATACATTTTAGGAAACTAGTCTCATAATCAATAGGCCTATATTCAACACTTTTGAATATATAGTCAAAAAAGTTGAATATATTCAACTCCGGGTTTTTTTGATAAAGAAATTAACTAATTCTGGAAATGTTAAAGATAAATGGTTATTGGCAAAATAGAATGCCTTCTAGTATTCTTAGGTGTTCTCTTTAGCAAATTTCTAAACTTAATCTAAGCAGCAATAATAGCCACACCTTTAATGTTAGATCTAGCCAAGCTGTAACCTTCAATAAAAATTCAAGCATCTAGGTGAAGGATTAAGTTAATTTATCGAGAAATTAAATAATCTTACTCAGTCAATTGTATCTTAGCGAGTAGGGCCCACGCAGAGAAAAGCGTCATTAGGACGCGCACATCTTTGCCTTTGATCTGATGACCTTCTGACGTGGCTTGTAATACCACGATGCATTGTTTTTGCTCCCTCGGGACTAAAGGAGCTCTTACTACAGAAACACGCACACACACACACACACAGAAGAGAGAGAGAGAGAGAGAGAGAGAGAGAGAGAGAGAGAGAGAGAGAGAGAGAGAGAGAGAGAGAGAGAGAGAGAGAGAGAAAATCCATCTTGATGCAAACGCGCGCGTCAAATCCTTTGCCAACGTGACTTCCTATAGGCTGTGCCAGGCTGAGACCGCTCGTGGGGCAGCGCGTGTAGGCGGACACACTGAGGTGGTGGCATTTGGCATAGAGCTGTGCAACGGGGATGTCTCGGGTATTTGTCTAAATTTTCATTTTGCCAAATGGGAACGTATCTGTTGGAAGTAACGCGCACCTGTCACCAAGATGCACCCCTGAATCTCAGACCATGAAGACCACGCGCAGGTGCAGGACCCTCTTGTCGGTCGGACTCAACTTCTTCGCGCTGTTCTTCTCCATCACGGCGTTCATCACGACGTATTGGTGCGTGGGGACGCAGAGAGTCCCCAAACCAAAGTGCACTAAGTTTAGGACGCATCAGTGCATAGACTATGGAGTGAACGAGACTGACCCAAATAAAGTGGTTTACAGCTGGGAGACGGGAGACGACCGCTTTTTGTTTCGCCAGTTCCACACCGGCATCTGGTTTTCCTGCGAGGAGAACATCCACGACGAAAGTAAGACCAAAGTGTGTCTGCAGCAGTTAGACATTTGCAACAGACGTCACCTTTATGGTGATGAAAATATATTAGTGCAGGTGAATGGTGAAATGATAACCATGTTCTTTTTATTGCACCTGAAAATAATTTATTCTTTCGGAGCGTGAGGGAAAGATGAGTCTTATGAGATGAGAATAAAGATTAAAGATAAAAAACAATAATAATAATAACTGTTATGAGGCATTTGCCGCTTAAATAAAAAAAAGACAATTAAATGTACTTTGTTTCTTAAAAATAAGTTTAATTTTCTCTGTCACATTATTTCAACCATAGCTGACCTATGGCATATAAGGTATTAGCAAATGATCTTTATTTATTGATTGATTGGTTGATTTTAGTTTCACAGCATGTACAGCCTTAGCTATTGCAGCACCAGTCTCCAAGAGGGCTTTTTGACAGGGCAGAATCACTACATAATAACACAAACACACCACCACTGTGTCACTTTGTGGAGCAGAACCTGTGGAGCTGTCTGGAGACCTGCTGCTTCAGCACAATGTGGTGATTAATTGTGCATCACAGTTAAGACACATTGGGATTCACACTGATGCAGGTGACAAAAGAGAATTGCATGCACATGTAGAGTTTTAGTGTGGTGTTGATGAAGGGATTTCAAACAGTGTATGGGTCAGAAGTTCAGGTCAAAGGTGTAAGCAGCATCTCTCATTGTGTCAGAGCCGTATTACATCCATCTGACAGAGAAAAGAGAGAAATGTGTTCTCTATATGACTCTGCTTTGGGGTGAACTGTAGCGAGCATATGAGGTGCTGAATTGAGATTATTTAAGTCTTAGCTGACACGTCTCTCTCTCATCAAGTGTCTGTGCAGTGGAGAACGAGTGAGACAGCTTGAGTTAATAAGGATTATGTAACATGGCCCTTGATGAGTTTTTCCTCAAAACAGCTGTTGCCACCCTTCTTCTACCTGATTAATGTTCCACTTACAACAAATCCAGCCACACGCTTGGCTCAGCAGATGAAAACATGCTATCTAAATGGATATACAATGTCAAGAGCTCTTCATCAGCTCTCACTGTGATAGGCACCAGTTACAGCCCTCAAGATGGTGTTTTAAAGCTAAAATATAATAATACAATTTATTGTAATTCTGTGCAAATACCTGTAGTTTTTCATTCTAACAGACAGCTGCTGAGTGCCAGTTCACCATCTGTCTCTCCCGAATCCTCCCAAAAAGCTGCATCACTGCCTAACATATGCCTAATATTTAACATTGACTTAATCCACTTCTAAACTTCTGACCGCAGATTTTTTTCGGCCACGATTTAATCTGCAGTGCAGTAGCACACCTGGGTGAATTAGGAGATTAGATTTGGATTGGGCGACTGACTCAAACTCTCACTTATGTCACTGCTGTAGTCACATCTGTTCAGCCTAAAACAGTGCTGCCCTCTAAACATAACCCCAACCAAGGATTTATAGTTCACCTCTCTGCATTTAGTGCTGTTTTTAATGCTAACCAATATAAATGTATTTGTGTACTTGTTTGCCAGGTGAGAGATGCCGCAGCTTCATAGATTTGGCTCCTGCCTCAGAAAAAGGTACGCACATTTAGAAAAAGATCTGTTCAAATTTACAAGTTAATTACAGGCTATGATTTGTAAACTGTGTATTAAATGTATGTAAATTAGTGTCAGAACCTGATGTAAAAATGCATAAGAGACTTCTAAATGTGCAGGGATCCTGTGGCTCTCGCTGGTCTCAGAGATGCTCTACATTGTGCTGCTGGTGGTGGATTCAGCCTTATGTGTCTTGAGCTGGTCCACTCCAACAACATCATCGACGGACTCAAACTCAATGCTTTTGCTGCTGTCTTCACCGTGCTCTCAGGTACAACAAAGTTCTAGTCAAATATAGTAGTTGATAAATACTAAATTGACAGTGGTGCTGTGGTGGTGTTAAGCGTATGACACATAAGTGGTTACTCCCATTGCAGAGTTTCTGTTTGACTTGAGTTTGATTTGTTAAATGCCCACACTTTGTCCTGATTGGATGTTACAGCTGTCCTGGGCTGGCTGTCCATCAAAGTGTTCAGAAAAATCTAAATATCATGAAAAAGTTAAATATCAAATATTGTCATGTTCCAGCAAGTCAAGCATAAAACCTATCTGGCCATTTAAAAAACTAAACACAGTTTTGCTTTTTTCATCTCTTCAAGGTAGTTACCGTACTTGAGTTGTGTTTTTGCTCTGAACTGCATTCAGAATTGTGATCATGTAAATAAAGAGAGACAGAGATGTTGCTAGTTCACTTGGGATTACAACATGTGTCTGTTTGCAGGTCTTCTGGGCATGGTGGCACATATGATGTACACACAAGTATTTCAAGTAACTGTGAGCCTGGGACCACCCGACTGGAGGCCGTACAACTGGGATTACGGCTGGTCATTCTGGTACGCCTCTGTGTCGTCATATTTTATCCCCTGAAGAAATTGTGTTGTATAATTAAACTAATCCTGTTCACACTCGGGGAAATCATCCGGGGGTTTCTATTTTTCCCAAGTAGTGGGTCATCTCCACTCTCACCTCTTCTCAGCATCACTGACGCTAATGAAAAAGAGTCAAAGCTCTCATGTTATGGCTGGATTAGGCTTTGGTGTCTAATGCCCCAATATGGAGTATGATTGGAATTGCATAAGAGGATAATATTTCATTTCTTTTACAATATGCTCACAATGCTGCAAATCTTGTTTTCAGGACTAAGAATTCTTGACCTTTTGTGATTTCTGCGTGTGAAACACGAGTAGACAAATTGGATGTATGATCGCTCATGTGTGACCAAATACTCAGAGATTAATCTCTGCAACCACAGTCAAACCAGTGTCAACCAAAACCAGTGTCAATCATAATGATATGACCAATCAGAATACTCTAGATTGCTTGAGATGCTTGTTTGTGCTTTCTCAGTAGTACAGTCTGCAGTTTAAAAATTAAATTTAAATTCAATTTATTTGTATAGCCCAAAATCACAACAGTATTTTTCTCAGCCGACTTTACAGGATGTTGATTTAGCAAACAAGATTTGTCAGAAATTCAAACAAAGAAACATTTGGTCAACACCAACAGAAACATTGGAAAATCAGAAACAATCATTATTAGGACATTTACTTAGTGACACTCTACTTTAAACCTTGATCATGAAATGATTTGAATTCCTTTTATCTGCTCTATGTAATAATTAAATGTGTTCAAAGTCAGAGAACATGTGGGTCACCTGGTGTTACAACCCTAGCTACGATCTGTACTTTTTTGTGTGTTCAGTGTTAGTGTCACTATGTCAGTGTCACTATGTCAGTCCAGGGAGGTATTAGCTTTCCACATGGAGTGGAAAGCATACAGGCTAGGATCCAAGTGAGCCAGTCGCAGTGATCATTTTGAAACCATCTTTGACAGTCTGCTTCTTGTCTTTCTCTCTCTCTCTCATCTCCATTTAAAAACAATGAAGTTTCATTATTCCCTTAATTGTTGAAATATGTTGCTGTTTGTTGCAGTATGGCATGGGCGTCTTTCACCTGCTGCATGGGAGCTTCGGTTACTACACTCAACTCCTACACCAAAACAGTCATCGAGTTCAGGAGCAAGCGCAAAACGTTTGAACAGAGCATTCGTGAGGAGGACGCCCGAGAGGCATTTGGCTATTTCAGAGAACATTCAGTGCACTCCATCTCCAAATCTGTGGAGGTGTACCCAAGTCAGAGCATAAAGAGCGGCAGAAGGACCCCCATACCAGCAGAATCACCGGACCTGAGCGAGCGGGGGTCCTTAGGGGAGGAACAATGTTAAACGATGTATGTTCGCTGTGCTGTTGGATCTGTTGGATGTGATATACAGCATGTTTATGGCTCAAGACAGGCCTTTGGTGGGAAACAGACTCGACAGTGACCGGTGGCTGAACTGACACTTGAACCAACAGATTCATTCTCTTCAATTTTGCATAGTTTAACTGAATCCTGCCTTATTCAACAAAGACTTGGTTGGTTGCTGTTGTTGATATTGGTGGAGTTTTGGAGAAACTTTTTTTTTTTTTTTGAAAAATACTAACATTTTATAGGTGCTTCAATAAAACTAAGGACTTGCAGTTTAAAAATCAAATTATAGCTCATATTAAACATGTGCCTATATTTAAGTCATCGACTCATTGTAAATCTGTGAAGTTTTGGAGTGAATGTGCAGTGTATGTGTGGAGTGTGAACAACATAACTTCACTTTTATGTCCCCATTTAAATGTGTCTCATGCCTTAACTGGGCATTTAAATAATGAAAAACACACATGATATGTTCAAATGTCACACGCATTTATACTGTATCATTGTGAGTCTGTTTGATGTTTCTTAAATGACTGAATGTCAATAAATGTTCATTTAAAAGTTTCTCTAAAGTGGTCAGTTGGTGCTGCCCAGTAATTGAGTGATCTGAGCACCAGCAGGTTCTGTACAGGTCTCAGCATGAATATGCTCCTGTTCTGTCTGTATAGTCTCACATTCATCCAGGTAAGGTTATATCACGCATAGGCGTCTTCACTCGTTAAACTTCTGTCCAGTTTTTTCTGCAAGTACGTTGGCCTGTCACATAAAGACTACCAGGAAAAGGATTTTCAGTGGTATGCAATGTTAATAAACTTTCAGCAGAGGGCAGTGTTGCATTTGCATTGACAAGACTAGATTGCTCAGTGAGAAGAGTTTATTGTATGCTCCTTTCTCGTATAAGCTCATTAAAATATGTAATATTTACATTATAATACATAAAAGTGCATACAGAGGTGGACCAGCACTCTCTTGTTTGCATAATTAACAATATTTTCTTGTATTTATACAGACGTGAGTTAAATGTAAAATCAAACGTTTTTTTTTCTTATCATTTTTTTCTCAGTACCCGTCATCATACTCATTCTGGGCTTGTTGTCGTGCCAACATGGCTTGGATAAGAGCACTGGACGGGGCAGGGTTTTGTGATGCTGCAGGAACCCACTGCATCCTCTTCAGCTCCTCCTCCTCTTCCTCCTCAGCCTGCTGTCTGGCCTGCATCACCTGCATCATCACACTGTTCACAGAGGTTGGGCTGTTCTCCTCCTGCTCGTCTGCCCTGTGCTGGTAGTTCACATGGTTCTCTGTAAACCCTGCCCTGCTGTAGTACTCCTCTCTAGTTTGACTTTCTGCTCTTTGCCGGGCTTGCATCGCCAGAGCCAGAGCATTGGAGGAGGACTGCTGCCTGTCATGGGTTAAGTTAGTGGACTCTACGGGAACTGGAAGTCCTCTGACCCGCTCTCTCTCCTCCTCTTCTTCTGCACGCTGGCGGGCGAGCAAGACCTGGACCATTGCATTAGAGTTAGAAGAACCATTTGATGAAAATTCCTCTAGGTGGAGTTTGGTTTTGCTCTAGAGGAGAAATAAATAAATTAATAAATTTATTTATTTTTAATTTAGTAGAGGATGCAAGAAACAACCAACCTTATTCTTCGGTTTGGGTCTTTGGTTAGGCTGAGACTTCTGGAGATCTTGCAGTTTTTCAAGCAAGAATAATTTATCTTTCCCTTCCTGGAAAAATAATTTGTGCATGTTAAAATCAGGAAAACGTCCTGAAAATTTCAACAAACGTACATTGACAATCTGTCGTCGTAGAAGAACAATGAGTTGCTTGCGGCCTTGACTCACTTGCCAGAAAATGTAAACAACAACTCTGTGAAGAAAAAACGAGGTCATTAGAGCAGATTTACCCTTTAGAAACTGAAGTATTTCTCCTTTTCACTAAATTTGATTATTAACAGCAGTAGTTAAAAGTTGTAAGAGGTATGAATGCATTCTCTTCAAAAACCTGCAGACTAGAACTAATTAATTTCTGCAGAAATCAGTCCAAAAAAATATCCAGGACAACACTAGACTGATTTTAAGCAGATTTAAAATAATATTGAGCTTTATTAGAGCAAGTTAAATAGATAGAAATTAGATTGCAAAGCTTTGAATAATCGAACAATCTCTTTGGTGAATTACGTCCTAAATATGAAATGCACTTACAGAATAATAAGTGTGATGAGAAAGTAAAAGACTTCGCTTCTGATGATCTTTTGGTAGATGAAGACGACCCATTCGGAGCCAGGGATCTCTTCCACATCGCCGATCCACAACTCCACCACGGTAAAGGTGCTGTTGAGCCCCCGAAATGGGCCGCAGTGCTCTGAGGGGGTCAGGCTGGGGGACCAAGCATGAAAAAGGTTTATAAATGGACTGGTATGGAAAGAACCAAAGTACTAAAGTCAAAGTATTTTACTGAAGCACAATGTTCAGGATTTCACTTTACTACAATTTAGGATAGGCACATATTTGTACTTTCTCCTAATATTTAAGTCAGTGTTTTGTTTTGTTTTTTGTGCATATTTGAAGGCACATTTTCTCTAAAACCAAACTGAAATAACTGGAATACTAAAATATCAATTAGTTGCTTCTGCTGACTGAAAATCAAAACATCTTTAAAGTCTTAAATATTTGATTTGCTATAAGACTGCATTATGAGTACATGTTTAATTGGGTAATTCTGTACTTTTAAGGACAAATCTGTAGTATTTTCATTGTTGTTGTTTGTTTATTAAAAAAGCTCTCGAGAACCTTTAATTTAGACTTTTATGTATTAGATCTTAAAGGAGACCTATTGTTTTCTAGGTTTTTAACCTTTTTATAACTACCGTTTTTCATCATTAGTTTACTCAAGTTTTATTAAGAATGATTCTTACGTGTCTGAGTAATCTTGCATTGTTCTACAGCTGATGATTAAGTGCTCAGAAAAGCCCTGTCCTCATCTACCACCTATCCCCAGCCATTTCTCTATACTTAATTGTGATAAAAAATGAAAAAAAAAAAAAAAAAAAAAATTAAAAAGCAAAACAAATCTCCAGATTCATAGTAAAGCATGTGTGCTTCAAAAAGTCACATAGCTACTTTACAACAATAAAAATTAAAATTTCAAAATCTACTCCTTGTTATAGTAAAATCTTACAATGAAGAGGCAGGCTTCAGTTCATCAGTTCTGCAGTTATGCATAGGAAGTAAATGGACCTCTTTCTATTTCTGAACTATTTTACATCAATTTTGAGTTTTACAAAAAACGTAATGTAAATTACTGTACTGCATGTATAATAGTTTATTCCTAAATTTTAAAAATTGCAATAGGTCCCCTTTAAAAAATGTGCAATAAAGCACACAGCTCAAAGCGGCAAAGAAAATTCCACAGGAAAAATAACGTAATAAATCTTAAAAATAGTGTGGAGGATTTATGAAATTAAAAACAGTACTGAAGATCTCAGAGATCTACCTATACATCACAAATCTGGGAAAATCAGGACAGTGTTTTCTGAAGCTCTAAGCAATGATTTATGCATTTATATACGTCTGCGTCTGTAATTTTACACATGTAGCAACACTGAATGCTTCATCCACCACTGAGTGTAGAAGAGAAATAGGGACATACTGCTCTGCTAACTTGTACATAGAGACAAAAAAAGTGCATGATCTTTAAGTGTGCTGTTGTGTGCGTACCTCCAAGCAGTGTACCCCACAATCGACAACGCCCCAATAAAGAAAGGGAAGAATAATAAAGCAGTAAAGATGGTTTTCATTTGAGCTGCTCTGCCGGTCTGACGTGGAGGCTGACAGTTCCGCATCAGGCTCACCTAAAAAAAATGAATGGCACTGATAAAGCGTTTGTGTTCTGCATTATTAATCATCTCAACGTAATTAACTCATCTTGAATCAATACACATTACAAAGCAGCCAAACATCCGTCTTTGCATTGATCACTCTGTTCTGAATTTTCCACAACAAAGCATAAAGGAAGCATCCACCAATCCTAATAGGTTTAAATAAATAATTAACACAGGTGCACACAGTAATATGAGACTTGAGCAGCCAGGTCATTAAGCGCTTTGTGTCTGGATATGGATGTGTGTCACTATGGCAGTTCAGTTTACAATCTCCAAATACGCTCTTTAACCGGGGCTGAACAATGCTTTCAGGAAAAGGCTGAAATGTGATTTAACTAGCAAACATTGCTATTGTGAATAAATGTTCAATTTTTGCTTTAATATAAAAATGTTAATGTTTACTTTTGGTTCAAAAGCATTCACATTTGAGTTCAGACCAGTGGTGAAAAGGAGTCTACTTAAAGCTATAGTATCTAACTTTTGTGTGTTAAATAAACAATTTCTTTTCCTCCAAGAAGTATATTCCAAAATTAGTGAATTGTTGTGTACTGACTGAAGCTAATAATAAATGTTTTTAGTTTTCATCAAAAGTCAAAAGCAGTGTTCTGATTGGCACTCAAGTGCACCACACAAGCACTTGAGTGAGACAACTTTGCTGTCTGAAAAAAGCAGTTCTTGAGCCAAAAATGAACGCATTAACTATGAGCTGAAGGATTTATGAGAGAAATTTTGAATTTTGTGTTGTGAAAATCATGTAACCCAGCTTAAAGTGACATTTTTAGGTACATGTGTACTTTACTTAAATACATTTACAGTGGGTATATTTTGCTTTTACTTTAGTACATTAATGTATCACTACATTTTTGAAAAAGACTGAAAAGAAAAAAGTAATTTGTGTTTGTTTGTTTTTTTGTTTAGTTCAGTTCTTGGCTTTGATGAAAAAATAAAAAATTAAGAAACACAACAAAATAGATAAAATAGACAAAAGAATGTGATAATGATACTAAAAAAATAAAAAATAATAAAAAATAATGTCATTATCACTTTTAACTCAAAAATCTGCACAAAAATACTTTTTACAACATTCATTTTCATTTTGCCTTATTTCGCTGGTCAGTCTGCTGCACAGTACTGCCTTTGCATGCTTCCTGTTGTCCAGGTGTGAGAAAAGAGAAACACTCCATTGTGGTTGATGCTGTTGGTGCCTCGCTTTCTGATCTCAATTGACTCCTTGATCCAGCTTTTAAATTTCTTGTTTTCGGATCCAATGACCCACAGTCGCTCCGAAACAGTTATGTGGTTCTTTTTCTTTTGCACTGATCTGTTATGGTCGACAAATTAAAATGTTTGTTCAAGGAGGCATCAACAACATTAACTGCGACAACAGAGCGTTCCTCCTTTTCCACACCTGGAATATTTATCTCCAGAGACAAGGAGCCGACAGGAGGTGTGATCAGTCTGAGCAATAGACTGACCAGGAAGTATGTGATAAAAGACACGTCATCACCAAGACAGTTCTGAAGATGGCTCGCAGATAGCAGAGTACATTTTTGCTCCTGTATTTGTACTTTTAAGCTAATTGGGTACTTTAGTCACCACTGGTTAACGGCTCTTTCAGTGCATTTCATCTTGGCAAATGAAGAAAATTGCGATGACTATACTTTGAACTTGCTAAATCTGACAATTCAAACAACAATTTTGATTGGATGGTGATGTATATTTTCACCTTATGTTTTACCTTTTTATATAGAACAGGATGAAAAACTTTAGAATCTGGATGACTGGCAGCAGAGGAGAGAAGTAGATGCCAATCCTGTAGAGAAAATGCATTAGAACTTCATCATCATTAATCTGGCAAGCTATTAATCACTTGCTTGTAAATAATTACTGTGTTCCTCACCAGGCCAGTGTTTGTGCATAGATTATTTCCAGAACGTTTCGAGCTACATCAAACTCTGGAACTCCCAAACGAGGCAGAAACCGTGTCCCAACCACACTGTAGAAAAGAGCCTCACTTTACTTTTTACAATTACAGGCAACATTTGGTGTAACTGTCTCACTGACTAGCTGAGAAACTCTCCAAAGAAGGATCCCAACAGCAGGAAGATAAAGTCCACAATGACTAAGCGGTACAAAGCCTGTCCCACTACAGATTCCCAACACTGTAAAAAGACAGATATTACTCACTAAGTTAATCTGTTTTAATTCATTTTGGCAAAACATTAATTGGGGCTGTGCTCAGAACATTGTTGGCTTGTTAATTATTTAAATGGCTAACCTTTGAACAAGTGAGTATTTTCTATTCAATTCATTTCTATAGGGTTTTCCCTCAGTCAGTCTAAAATGAATAAATACTTTCAGATCAGATAGTATAAACAAAAAGTCTGAAAACATATTTAAGGCTTTACAAGAAATGAGAAGATTTTTGTATTTTTTAAAGAATGTATTTGTGTCAAAATGCTAACGCTAACAGGAAGTACTCTGTTGTACAAAGTTAGCTACTCTACACATAAACAAGCCAACTAACGTTCCGTGCTAGTCTATTAAACTGTAAGAGTTTAAAATAAGTATATTTATAGTTTTAAAACAGGGGTATTCAATATTTTTTTTATCGAAAGCCACTTTAGGAAACATACATGGGGCATGGGGTCACAGACTGGTGATTTCTTATGTTAATATATGTACTGTATTTGGCAGAGGCTTGAATGTCACAACAGTATTCAAAAAATTGCAAAAACAGTATTTCTATGAGCAGTTTATCTATAAAACATCTTAAAATCAGTACATTTATTTTAATTTTTGCTCATTTTCACAGGCTGATGCATTTATGGAGGCAAGATGTATTTATGTTTTATTTTAAGCCAAAAAATGTGCCAGTGGAACGTTTGAATCACATTGGCAAATCAGTTATGCTACATCACTTGAGCAATGAAGTCTTATTTTGTCAAAATTACTCAAAAAGTCAAATATTCTGATTTCTGGTCCTTTTAGCCAAGACTAAAACTAAGCTTTTTGCTGAGTGTAAAGTCTATCACAAACCAAAATGATTGCTATGAGAGCATAATGTTTGTTAATTTCCTAAAGTTGCAGTAAAATGTATTGCTTATTACTTTTAGTCGAATCACTAGAAAGTTTAATAGTCTGAGAGGCACATTTGACCCCTAGGCCATAGCTTGGATAAGTTTTAAGCCAAATCTATACAGTAAAGAAAAAAAAAACTGTGCTGGGAATCAGTCAATTATACAATATATAAACAGTCAGGAATAATGAACATGTTTTGTCATAATTTGTTTTTGAATTTGAAATAAAATTAATTCTAAAACATACCGAAAACTTTGTTGCCACCATATTCATCCAGTAGTAACACAAGACGCCCAGTATGCACATTCGGAGTAAGACATTTCTGAATAGTGAGGAAAAAGTTATTCATCGACACATTTTTCTTTCATTCATAGTTTTTTGTGTTCACACCTGAGCACGAGAGCATAGATCTGCCGGCGCTGACTGGAGAAATGCTCAAATTTGTTAAACAGCGAGAAAAACAGGGGCACCACCATGTTCATAAGAGACACCACAAATGGCACGAGGAGCGTCTCTGCCTCCTGAAGCGGAGAAAAGCTTCCACTGTCCGACATGCGCTGTAAAGATAAGACAGAGATAGAGCTCACTGCAGTTATAAGAAACAATGACAGGTGAGGATTTGATGACTTACTGGCAAAAACTATTGAGTAAGACAAGGAAGGCATCATCACACCATAAAGTCTCATCATAAAAGTGTGCAATTTAGACTAGAGGAAATGCTTTTTTTATTATTTACATGGGTATCAGGTCAAAAGGATCTGTGCACGGAACGTCAGTCAGTTTGTTTATATTCAAAATAGCTAACGTATGTACTTATGAGTATTTCCTGTTCAGTTCATTTTTATGAAGTTTTCACCATAGACATATAATTAGTATATGCGCAGCTTGATGCTATTGAACACTTAGCATCTGAGCTAGTGAAGTATGTTTTGAAGAATTGTTCTCCTGTTTGATGTGCCAAAGGGGTTAGCATTAGCGGTCAAAATATGCAAGTTATAGAAGATGCATCTAATGACACTAATCGTCCTCTTTTACTAGTGAGAACAGCAGAAAAGTTACATCAACATCACCAAAGAAAAATTGTATAGCTTCACTTCTTTGTGGAGGAGTGTCCAGGTCGCATCGGCAAGAGATAAAGTTTGTACAGCATTTACTGCTATGAATGTTTCAGTTTAGAAAACATAATATAACATTGCCAGTGTTGTTTAATAAAGCTTCATAAGACACAAATCAGTCTGTTTTGCTCCTGGTTTTGCTGAAATCGCTTGTTTTAGCTCGTTATGTCCATAAAAGTGCAACTTTTATGCAACATTACTGATGCTATAGAACAGAGCATATTGCAGTGAGAAACAAGAAACCTTTAATTTTAACTTGACCAAGTCGTTTTATGCCAGTTCTGCTAGAGCTCAAGACCTTTAAAACTACCTCGGAAAAGTTTCAAAGGTTGTTTTACTATCAAGAAGTAAATAATTTTAATGTTTGTCAACACTAATTGTTGGTCACCACTGCAATTATCATCACCATCGCTTTTTAACATTAAACATATTTTCATTACAAACATTACACTTCTACTACAAGTCTGATCTTACCCGCTGTTCATATTGACAGAGGAAGAAGATGCTCGCCACACAACCAAAAGTCAAAGCTGTGGACAGCAGCCATGATCCCAGGTGGATCCCAAAGTGCTTCAGTTTTTCAGAAGTGGTCAGTTGTTTACGCTGGGCCTTTTCCGACAGGGACTCCTAAAATTCAAGCAATTTAAAACTTAGTAAATTAGTATAAATTAGTAAAACAAATCATTACCATAGAGAACTTTAGCATTATTAACCAAAAACAATATGCAGCTGAAGGCAGTGGAACAGAGTGTTTTTGTTTGTTTGTTTGTTTGTATTTTAATAGGTTTGTAAAAATGTACTAACCATTACTTAATCTAGTCAGTATCAAAATTAGATCCTACTCCTTTGCAGAACCAGAGCTACAAAAAAAAATTGTGATTTCTTGAAGTTTTTGATTTTGTGTTGTTCTGTAACTTTCTGATAAGATTCAGTTGTTTATGTAATGTAGAATATTTCACTGGTTTCAAGACATTTTTAACTGGTTATAAGAGAACTTCGCTTAAAATAAGAAAAAAAAGAGGTAAGAACAATTTTCTCAACTCATTGTCTTGAAATCAGTTTGAAACAAGGAAAAAAGAACTATGTCAACAATGGATCAAGGTTAAATGAGTCAAAATGCTTGAAATTAGGTTTAAATCCTAGAATCAATCAACTTAAGCTTGTTTTGAAATTCATATTTTGAACAATATCTTCTGTTAAAAAAGTACAGAACCAGCTGCTCCTTAATGCCAATACAGAAAAACAAACAACAAACCTTTTTAGTGAATTTTAAACTGGCTCTCTTCTAACTTTGCTGAAATATGTGTAGAAAAGTGAAGATTACCTTGAGCTGTATGCGTAGATTGTTTTTCCGCTGCCTCACTGCTCTCTCGTTGGTTATGCTAAAATCCCAACTGCACAGAAGTTGCCAGGCACCACTCGATGTTGAGTCGGCCAGAGCATAATTTGTCTTAAACGAGTTTGCCATGCTGGAGGATGAATAGTGTAGAACAAGTACTTTTAGAAATACTGTATGTAATTACAAGCAGAGAGTTCATAATTCAAGAGGACTGACCTGAAGATAAGGACAACGCCACAGAAAACCATGTAAGCCGCAATAGTGAAGAAATAGCCTAACTGCATCTTGTAGTTCACGGCACCAATGAGAGTGTCGTTACTGTAGCTGCCATAGTACATGACGGTGTTGTTAAAGTACCCCTAGAAAAAAATCATGCATTCAACAATGTCTGAATTAAAGCTTCAACAATTACGATTTATCTTGATTTTAATACAACTTTCCGCTCTTAAAATAGGATGATAATTTAGAATTATCAAGTGTAATTTTTGTTCTTTAAAGTACAATTTATATTTTTCAAGTGAGAAACTAAAACAAAACACTTATTTCTTGTTTCACAGATAAATGTCTAACATTTTTCAAAATACTCATCTAGTCTTCCCAAACTCTACAAGGATTTCCAATATTTCACACTGTGATCCAACTTCCAATGTCATTAAGTAGTAACATATACACATTTAGGCAACACACAATGTCACTTAAAACATCTGAAGCAGCTAAAACTACCAATAATGTTTTTGCCTAAATGACATTTTGCTACAATCTCGTATTGAGCAAAAATTTCAACCAAAATAATGTATGCTCAATAAAACAACATTTCCAGGGTGTTTTTTTAGACTAGAGATAGACCGATATATCTTACGGCCTCCATTTCGGCGCTGATATTTAGATTTTTTTGTATGTCAGCCATCAGCTATGGCCAATATCTGAGGCAGTTGTTTGGGCTTTGTCCTTTGTGTGAAAGCCACACTCACACTTATCAGCTGAGCTCAGAGTTGGTTTGAAGAAAAACTATAAAACTAAGTCTGCAGTTTTGATTTTAGTTTTAATCTTGTTTTGTGCTTGTTTGTTTGTCAATATGATCAATTTGAATGTCTTTCCTAATGCTATGAAATTATTTTTTCTTCT
Organism: Mugilogobius chulae; assembly: GCA_038363315.1. NCBI lineage: Eukaryota > Metazoa > Chordata > Actinopteri > Gobiiformes > Gobiidae > Mugilogobius > Mugilogobius chulae. The sequence goes on along the minus strand of CM076403.1, from coordinate 41,385,811 downwards.
GCCAAAATTCATCATTACATTGTGTGAAAGATCGTGGTGAATAATAGTTTTGAAAAAACTTTTTTTTTTTTCCTTTTAAAACTAAAATAAGTAAATCGATCTCAGAAGTCGGCCTTGAAAATCGGCCACTGATAACAAACATTGGTATCGGCATCAGCCAAAACCCATATCGATCAATCTCTAATTTAGTTTGTCACTGAGATATTTTTTGTTCCCCTTTAAGTCTCCGAAAACACTGTTTACCTATGGCTTTAAAAAGCCATAGGTAGATTTCTAGGATATTCTGCACTGTCCATTAAGTGTATAAATCATCCAGGCTTGTTTTGAAATCAAATAGACATAGCCTGATAAGCTAATGCAGCAATTAGCTTATCAGGCTATGTCTATTTGATTGTTTCCACTGTGTCACTTCATTTTCAGTCAGTAGTTGGTGCTCTAGCTCAATTTCTGATGTGAGAAACACATGACAGTCAAGATTAACTATGACACCACACGGTAGAACAGAGCACTTTGAGTTTTGCAGATGTAGACGGTCTAAAAAGCATAATTACTTAAACATGAATGAAAATACACAACATGGAAACAAAACAAACAATGTAACAATAGACTTTTAAATGTGAAAAAGTATTATAGACATGCTTACAGCTCCAGTCAGAAGCTCCAGTCCTCTGAAGCTTGCGTTGGCAGGTTTGTCTGGTGACTGATCGTACACCAGCTGAGGGATGGTGATGAAGCCGAAGTTGACCAGGAAGGAGAAAATGTTGAACATGAGCAGCCATTTCAAAAAGACGAAATAGGACAGGACACTGGTGCCAAACTTTCCGCCGATCTCCTTCATGATGCCCTGCCACAGCTCTAAGGTTTGCCTCGCAGACTTCACATTCGAGCTGCATTTACGGTAAGACTGTGAAACATAAAAGATAAAGATAATAATAGTGAAGAACATTGGTTTCACGGTCATCTGTGTTCAATTTATTTTGTTCCATTGATAAATAATAATACTGCACTACAAAATGATTCATTGCTGTGGTTCTCACACAGCACATTAAGTACCACCTAATATATTCTTTGTCTATCCCAGCACCACCATATAAATCTTTGATTATATTACGCCTAGATTAGAGCTCAAAGGGTTTAAAATTGTGCAAAATTAGGTAAAAAATGAATAGTCAACCATAGATAAGGCAGTTCTAAAGACTGCTTAGCTTAAAAGAGGACAAAACATTTGGTTTCAAGTACCACCAGAGGTAACCTGAGTACTAGTAGTACACGTACCACAATTTTAGAAACACTGAACTATTGTATTTAATACAAAGATAAGGTAACTTTTATACAGCTAGCTCCTGTCTAGAATTATTTTTTATATGACAAACACAACATGGCGCCTTTAAGATAAAAAAATTCACTCACTCACAAACCATATTCATAAAAATTACAATGTGTGAAGTTCTCTAATATATGAGTCACCAAAGATAAGATATTTAAAAGTGCCTTATGGGGTTCTTTAGTGAATCCACCTCCTACATGCCTCCATGGGGATTACAACACTTTGCCTAAAATGTATAATAGGTTGCTTTCAAATTGTAGAATGTGTTCATGTCTTCAGGCCAAATGGTAATAATATTATACTTTGAAATTACAAACAAAAAACGCAGAATATTAATTTTAGTTGCCCTCAATATGTATTAAATATTACTGACCTATTAAATGTTGCGACATCAACAGAACAAAACCTATTTTTACACCTATTGATATTTTATTTATTTCATACATTTTTACTATTATTTTTTACAAATAAAATACCTTGACAAGTATTGGGTCCAAAGTTTATGACCTGTAATTTGGCCTAGTCTCCATGGCGATAGAAACATTTAATAATAAAAAGCTTTGTTGTGAAATACCATAGACATTCAATTATATGTCTATGTGAAATACAAGCAGTGTCAATGAAACTTACTCTGGAAAACTGCTCTGAACAGTCTCCCAAACAAGCAGACTTGCGAGATTTCTTGGAGGATATTAATGCAAGCACTTGGTTCCTAAAATGAGAGAAAAAAACAACATTAGCACAAACTAATTACGAATTATTAGGCTTCTCATAACATAACAATCTGATTTTCTTGGACTTGTGTCTTAATTATCTCTTGGTTAAAGGTCAACAAACAGCATTCCTTTTTACACGCATTACAACTCCTTCCTACATTGCAAAACTGGAAGACAAATCGTAATTCCACCGCGTCTGGTCTTTTGTAAAGATTAATGTTTAACTGATTGTCAAGATATAACAATGACGAGGAGATTTACCACCTGCGTGGTTGAAAACCCACCTGATATGTTTCTTTTCTTGAAAACTCATTGGCAGATTTCGAATGGCCCGGACACGGTCTCGAGTGGACATAGCAACAAGGTCTCGGACCAAGTTCATTTCTTCTGTTTTGTAAAAAAAGAATTAAAAGTTGTTAATAATAATAATAATTACAATATTTAATGCAGTAACAACAAAGAAAGTTCATTTTCTCTCCTCATTAGTTCATTCAAAGCTGTATTTGGATTTATTCCTTTGAGTAATCTTGTATTGTATTTGCTTATAAATAGCTAAAAAAAAAAAAAAGAGAGAGAGAGTGAAGCATGTAAAGTTCAAAATGGTCATGTTGTCACTTAAAAAAGAAGAAACTGCTTGCTACAGTTAAATTTGTAGTAAAGAGGCGGTGCTTATCAATTCTGCAGTTTTGAACATGAAGTCAATGGACCAGTTTAATTTCTAAGCAGTTTTAGATCAATTTAATGTTTTACAATAAACAACATTGAAATTCCTGAACTAAATACGTCATAGATTTTATTTCTCCAAGAGAATAGAATATGTCTCCTTAAAAAATAAAAAATATGAAAAAAATAATAAGTAAACAAATAATCTACCACAAGTTTATTTTTAAGGAATGCAATGAATATTCTTACAGATATAAATAATGCAATAACTTAACAACGTGCATACCTTTCTTTTAGGTTTCACAAGGCAGACTTTTATTTATTTATTTATTTATTTATTTATTTATTATTTATTTACAATGTGCATAAAGAGCTCTCACCGTTTTCCACTTGGGTCATAATGGCGTTGTCGGCAAAGGGAAGATTTGACTCTGAATTTTGAAACATCCTCTTCATTGTGAGTCCTCTCCATCTCATTGTCATGTTGCCTAGACGACAAACACAGAAACTAGTGACCGGAGCATTACTTTGCATAACCTGTTTCATGTACTTCCTGTAAACACGGAAATCAGAAAACCAAATGCATGTATGAAAACAATTTTTTATCTATTACTGTTAAGATGACTTTCAATTTAAGGTATTTCTTTTCAAATTGTCAATTTGAAAAGAACACAAACACATTCTTTCATAATCACACTTTGGTCTCTTGGTGAAGTTTTCTCCTGATTTGTAAAGTCAGAGAAAAACAATCATAACTGACTGCCAGAGCTTAAATTTTTTTTTTTCAATTTAGGTAGATAAAAACTCTATAGAAATGAACTAAACAGGAAATGAAGATATAGAAATAAAATAAACAATCCAACTGGCGCTCTGTGTACACAGTCAATTAACTGTTACTTTCTGAATGAAAACACTAACATGATGTGACTTTGGCACTTTGGGAACAATAAGTTAATTAAAACTTTGAAGAAAATGTGTTACAATTATTTTATCACTGGAATAATCCGTTTTATAAATGAACAGTTAACACTTTAGATGCTGGGGTTTTTAAATTGAATTACAATCCCATAAATATAAAGATTTGAAACTTGATCCTTTCTGTATGATTTACACAACTAACGTTAATGGTGTAGAGTTGAGTTTGAAGAGAAGGCCTGGAGTGACTTGTTGCAGAATTGTTACTTTGTCGCTCCAAGGGTTACATGCACTAGGCTCCGAGTTGTTTAATCCGCTTACACCATGTTCAAACGACTAAAAACTTTAATATAGGCCCTACACGTACAGTTCGTTCACTAAACTATTTTTTTGCTCGGGAATTGTATTTTTAGGTCTACTTTTATTGTGTCCAAGCTTAACAGCATGGCAACGTAGCATGTTTATGTTTAAATGCACAGCGCTGTTGCTGTCAGGCTCTTGTAGACTGCAGACCGATGTTCAAGATCGCTCCGCTCTCTCTCGCTTTCTTTTTCTCTCTCTCTCGGTCACATGTGTTTCTTTACCTTAAGACGGAGGAGGATGCGGTCTCTCAGTTTTCAAAGCCTGTGCAGGCGATGTATTCCGACGATTGTGTGTCTCTGTGCTAAAATCACGATCCACGTTCACAATATGCGATGTCTGTCCTCTCATGTTGTTTAAAATATCCAATATCGAGTCCACCAAAAACTAAAAAGTTCCGCGCTAGCTGGTTAAGTCACCGAGTGTTAAAAAGTATCACTTCCTGTGTGTACGGCACAATAAAAGCCTCAACATAATCCCGCTGAAGCAAAGTTTTGTTATGAAAGAGTCAGACAGTGACAGAGCACCACAGACTTTTGCTCTTCCATCTCGACCTGTCAAAAGTTCATTGGTTTTGCCCAGATGTTGCGCGTTGCCGTGGAGACGTATTCAGCGCACTAATATGTAGGTGATTTAACCTGCCGAACTACGTGTGCGTATATTAGGCTCGGGATCGTGACATCATACAGCTGTAGAATGTTCAGTTGGTCTAATGTTAAACCAATGGAGATTTTAAATTGCTAAATACAGAAAATAGCGTTAATTAAATCATATTCTGAGACTACAGAGTGATAGATACACTTACCAGTACTGACCCAGCAGTTTATTGGGCTGTTCCACGGCTGTTTTGTTTACTTTTTTTTATCATTTTGTCTAATGTATTCCTATGGAAGTTCTGCTAAACTGTCAACAAACATGGCATTTGAATTCTCACTGACCATGGTATAATTTTCAATAAACCATAGTGAGCATGATTATTTTTGAATTTTCACTCAACATTGCTTGTTTTCACCCAATTTGTCTGTTTTGATGACACTTATAATTGTCTATTTCTATTGACCATATTTTGTCCTGCCCACTTGGCTTGGAAGTGCACTTCCTGTTTATGTCTGTTAAGGTAGCTAACGTGTTTGTTTGTCTGTCTTGTGGGGCAATTTTAATGAAATATAATGACAGTTAAAATAAACCCATCGACTGAAATCTACAGGCTAAATGCAGCTAAACAGGAAGTGCACGTCCTAGAAAAGTAGGCGGACAAAATAGGGTCAATAGGTAATTCTACAACTGTTACTTAGCAACTACATTGTAAATATGGGCCCAAACCCAGAGGTTACAACTTGACAAATGATAATATCTTGTAACACTGTTCAATGATTGTTTAAGCTTCCAGGAAACTGTGACAGTTGTGTGACACTGATTGGTTGAAAATGTGGAGAGATTCCTTTTAAGACTCTCTTCATAAATTGCCACTTCGCTGCAGTAAAATTAATAACCATTGATACAATTGATAGCCAAGTATCACAAGGACTATCACACCAAACTAAGTCAAAATGAGTAAAATGTTCTGTCTAATCTGCCATATGGGCATATGACATTCCAGAGAGCAGCACAATGGATTTACTTTATATTACATTATAATATGACCCAATTTACTGGTTGTACGCATTTTATTAGCACTGCAAATGCTCTGTCTACTCAGAGGTTTTCATTTCCTTGTCCTCCGTTTGATAACTTAATTCATTGTGGTTTAATCATTAAATGCAGTTGATAACAAAAGTTAAGTGGCATATTTACTCTTTTATATGTCATAATAAAGATGGTATAACATGAAAGGCCAATAACTCATTTTGAAGTGCGATAAGCCTTTGTTTTGTTACAGACACTTATACAGTGCAATAATGCTGAAAGTCCTTTTATTCCATTAGCATGATAATAATGTTAATAACTGTAATTTTTTTTAAATATCCAACATAATTGTGAATGCGGGTTCGTATGTTGGCCTACCTGTAGACAGAGAAGCCATTTGGATCGACAAAGATTGTTCATAGTGAGCCTCAGACGTGATCTGAAATGAACTGTGATCTAGCAAAACACAAAAGGTGCGTGAGGTTAATAAGTGCCTGACGAAAAGTCACTAAGCAACAGAAAAGATCAGAGCCGAACAAGTAAACCTGAATGAACAGATTAGTGTGTGTATAAGTTCACAAGGGTTAGTTGGTGCATATGCTTTCTGGAGATTTTCATAGATAAGGTTTAGCTTGAAAGATTATTCTAGGTTTAGACAGATTTAAGTCTGTACCTGTTTAGTTTCTAATTATGTTGTGGTTTAATCCAGGCTAAAGTTCACATGACACGTTAAGATTACTTTGTTTCACTTAAATGAATATCTAACATGATTATATTAACTATTAATTTAATTTTTGTCTAGTGCTTTCCTAGTTTGACAGTTTTGATTAAATTTACAATTTTACTTCCTTAATACTCTGTAAATAAGTGAACAAACAAGATTGTTAAAACCATCAGAATGGATAAAAATATTGGCCTACTAAAAATACACTATTTGAATATTCTGTTGAGTTTCGATTTAATTGAATCAGCAATTCTGGCAGTTGTACTAGTTTGATTTGTATAGGCCTATATACTAGTTACTTTAATTTCTGCCCTATTGAGCGCGCCTGAATATCAGCCACACTCACTGGATTTAAGTAAGAAAAATGATAAAGCACATATATAAGCTGCACTTGTTAATAGCAAGTCTATAAGAATCTACAATTTTACTGCATTGCCTTATAAGCCGCATTGTTCAAAGCTCATGAAAAAGTAGTATAATCCAGAAATTAAGGTACTTATTTCCATATGGTAAGACAAGATATTGGAGAAATTCTAATGTTGCAACATAGAGTACATGAACAGCAGGAGTCCCTGATTAAAACATGTTTACTGAAACATGTTCTGATTTCAATGTGATCATTTATGCTCTAGTTCATTTTGATATATTACACTACTGATAAACTCCTCTTGTTCTCATGTATCAAAGTTTGACTTAAGGAAGTCCAAGTTTGTCTTGGTGAGATCTTGAGTTTTAAAGACATGGAGACATGAACACTGAGAACACATTGTTGTCGGATTTTCTTAGCAAGTTTAAAGTAGTACTGCTTGTTATCATGTTGATAACAAAGAAGGCCAGTTGAGATACAAGTTGACAAAGATATAATGATAAATGAGCTTCTGTGAGTTAGATTAACTGAGGAAATTGATATCAGAGAAGGGCAAATACTGTACCAGTTACATGATCATAGACAGAACAAACCCCATAAAAACTAGAGATTTAAAAGTGTTGTCTTTAGTTGTCATTCCTTTTTGTAGAATGTGTCCATTGTTCATCAGATCTGATTTTGCACATTTACTTTAGTTTGTTAAAATTTGAATTAAAATAGGCAAAATTGCAATCTCATTTGTTGTAAACCAGTGCCTGATTTTCTTACTGTGTTCAGGACGCCATGCCGGGTTCACTGGATGAGTTGACAAAAGGTCCATGGGGATACCTGTTCCCCCGTCCCAGCTCTGCTCGGGACGCCCTCCCCATGGGGCCCTCCCTGTGTCCCGGGACAGTTCAGAAGTGGGATAAACATCTGGTCTGACCCCACTCGAGTCTCCAGCGTAGGGATTAGTGTGACGACTTCTGTTTGGAGATCTTTGACAAAAGTACAAGTCAAATGTTTGCAAAACATAAATAAATCAGGTTTTCAATTGAACAACTGACTTTTCAATTGTACAAAATCATATCGTATTACTTAAGATACAACAATTTCAGGAAATTGCTGTAATGCAATGCAAAGGTGACAATAAAAGGTTATAAAAGTCTGAAAGTAGGTCATTAACTTTAAATATGCAAAAATAGACATTACAGACTTGTTTTCTTTCACAGCATGAGTAAAATATATTATTTTTCACCATTATTTATTTCACCATTTCTCCTAATTCTAAAGAATCTAAAATAAAATATGGAGCAGCATTTGCAGATATTTAAACTAATTAAGTCTATTGACAAGTACCAACCTTTTGTCAATTTCCAGAGTTTCGCTGTCATGATAAGCAGGGTTGAAAAATCCTCCGTTGTTATAAGTTGACATAAGAACTGGCAATTTGTTGTAAGTCAGTTAATTCGAGTGACTAGTTAATTCTTCCCAGACCACTCCAGTTTGTTGTTACTCCAGAGAAAAATAATTTGACCAGTGTCAAAAAGAGTTAAGAGGCAGCCTCCACATAAGGAGCATCACAGGTTAAGTTGAGTGGTTGTTTGCCAGAGTGACAGCTACATTGTGTAGCACAGGCTGTGTAACTTAATACAGAGGCCTCATCTTTGGCTGTTAATGATTAATTTATATTGAGGCTTAGGTTTCTGCCAGGTCCAGGAAACTAGACCTGCATAGTATGAGGAAATAGAAAGATGGAGAAAAAAAAAAAAGTAAATGACTGTAAATGATCCAAAGTGTTTGTGTTTTCTATTTGTTGTGTTACCTGCTGAATAAAACAGAGGACAAGGGGTTCTCTGGATGGGAAGAGTACCACACTGCATAACAGGCCACTGCACTCACCACCTAAAACACAACAAAAGCATTCAGAGAACTAAGTCTACTTTATCAGACACGCACCAACTCACAATTGGACAAAAATAAATAAATAAATAAAAATAAAAACAATTACCATTTCCTGCTGAGTTGCCTCTATTTACCCTTGTTTTTGGAAACTTATGACATCTACAAGTTAATGATACATGCATGCAAGTCAAGACATAAATTATCTTTTAATAACCTACTGAAAATATTTACACACCTCCCAGAGTCCCAACAGTTTTGTAAAATCATGTAGCCTAATAAAAGGCTTCTCCTGTTTTGGCCGCTGATTTTGGCTGTGACCTGGAGGGAAGCAGCTGAGGAGAAACAGCGCCTCTTCGCGGTGAAAGAAGAGACTGTCCCGCTGAACTGAGCTCATCCATTTTTCAGGAAGTTGTGGCTCTGTTTTGTTCCTGACACTGGAGAGAAAACTCCCAGTTGTCGAAGACTTTATACTCAACTAAAAAGAGACCATGGAGACCAATCCGGGTAATGTACATTCACCGTTTGTGTATATTTTCCTTTTAGTTGATGTTATGTTAATTTGCTTAATTAAACTTACTTGTTATCTGCATGAGAGTAAGTATCTGGCTACGTTAGCAAGGCTAGCGTGTAAAAATACAAAACTGCACAACAACAATGCACAAATACTGCTTAGAAATGCTAAAGGTTAACTCTGTCCATAAGTTCACCAGTCACTTTATTATTGTTTTATTGTTATGTATTATTATTATTGATGTGCTGTTTTTCTTGCCTATTGTGTTCTGTTGTCTTTGATTGTTTGTTTGTTTTTCCACGTTATTCTAGAGCTTATAAAGTTGTCAGTGTAATAATAAATAGGTTGCGTTCATTTTGTAAATTGTGGTGGGCAAGATCTATTTTTTTCCCCTTTTAATACACTGGGGCTTCTTTGGCATAAATTAAAAGTGCTTTACCAGCCTTTTAATCTGGTGATTTCAAGTGACTACTAGACTCATAAACTTTTTGTATCTGCTTTCCATTTGTATTAAATGTTATTGCTCTATTCTGAATGCAAAAACGTGTATGTTTGGAAGTATTTTCATATTCACATATTAAATTATCTTGCTTATGTTTTGTCCAGTCTTTTACACAGATCGCAGTAGTGGTAGGGTCACCAGTAACCCGCTGCTGGACCAGCTGCCCAGTTACCAGTCCCTGCTGTACCGCAGAAAGTCCTCGTCCAGTGGATCCAAACGTAGAAGCAGCTCTCGAGGGCGGATCGGCTCCTCTGGCAGTTGGAAGTGGAAAGTGAGCACTCTGAACAGACATGAGGACAACCAGAAGACCGAGCAGAAAGCCATTCGAGAGCTGTCGAAGTGCATGGAGGAGAAACGCACAGAAAGGTTAGTGATTCCTAAATACTTTGATTCACAACTGCTTTAAAGAAACTTCAACATTCACATTGTGCTTGTTTAGAAAACAGCGCCTGGTGGATGCTGGAAAGCTGAGCAGCTGGAGCCAGTGGAGAGAGAGCACCCGACGAAACTTGAGGAGGCTGAGGGTGGATGCACAGGAGTGGATGAGCTCTCTGCAGCTTTGGAGAGGAGACATCCACGCTATAGAAGGTGTGAGAGAGTGAAATCTTCCTGATTTTTGTCATGGCGCAATCGGCAAAACAACTTTTCCCCTGTTTTCTGTTACTTTGCTCGCAAAACTTGATTTCTTATGCCACATTTAGTCAGATCTGATTTAGTTTATTCAAAAACTAAGAAAGATAATAAAAATTCCAAACATATTTAACTGGTCTGCTTCATGTTTCAGGAATGTTTGGAACTGGGATTTTGTCCTACTTTTCATTTCTACGTTTTCTGGTCCTGCTCAACTTCATCATTTTCCTGCTCATGTTCAGCTTCGTCATCCTGCCCATAGTTGTCATCCCACACACTTCAGCAAACAAGACCTACAACCAGTTTGACGGTCAGAACATAGTATAGGCTTGGTTCTAATTTTAAGTTTGTGTTTTATACATTCATGTTAATGTTACTTTCCTACAGGTAGCGTGTGTAGCCAGTATCCTAGCAGTTCTCGCAGAGGCCTTGTCATTTTTCACGAACACATTACAGATCTGCTTTCTGGAGGAGTAAGTGCACCTAAGTTTATGTTTCTGCATAAGAAAAGTGTCACAACCAGCTAAAGATATTTATGTTTAATTTACAGGGCTTTTTGGAGCAGACTTACTTGTTCTATGGGTTTTACAAAGTGGATAAAATCAGCTATTCAAATTTCACCTATAATGTCCCACTTGCCTATTTGTTGGTCACAGTTGCCTATCTAATTCTCAGTCTCATCTGGATTGTTAAAAGGTGATAAACATCAGAAACCTTTTTTCTGTCCAACAAAATATTCTTTATAACTGTGTGTCTTATTTATCCAAGATCTGCCACAGGGTTTAAGCGTAACCTTGTTCAAGATGAGGATCGATTTCAAAGTTTTTGTAACAAGATCTTTGCAGGCTGGGACTTCTGTATCACCAATGAGAATGCTGCAAAGCTGAAGAGCAGCAGTCTTCTTTATGAGCTGAAGGTATGCATAAAATATATTGTTATTAAGAGCAAATTAAGGGTGTATTGCCAAAAAACATCGGTGTTTTTATTTTTGCAGACAGACTTGGAGGAAGAAAGAATTAAACAAAAAATTGCAGATCGCACCCAAAGAGAAAAGTTTCGAATTTACGTCCTACGCTTCATACTAAACCTTTTTGTTATTGGAGTGCTTGCAGCCTGTTTCTACAGCATTTACATAGCCACTATTTACTCTCAAAAAGCCCAATTAGATAATAAAAGGTATCCACTCTGTTATACACATTTTACTTAAATATAAAGACTTTTTGACCTTGTTTGTAAAGTAGTTGTACTTTGAAACAGGAACATTTCATTATGGACCTCATCTATGAATATTTACCCTCAATTGTGATGACGCTGGCAAACTTCATCACTCCAGTGCTGTTCTCTCTAATAATAAACTTTGAGGACTATTCTCCCGCCTTTGAGATTCGCTTCACTCTCATGAGGTACTTGTTTTATTTAACCCACAATAATTTGGATTGACATGACAAACGTTGATATATATATGTTTACAGGTGTGTCTTCATGCGTTTGACCAGTATTGGAGTTTTGTTATTCTCTCTCTGGTCCCAGATCACGAAATGTGGCAAAGATCCCTGCATTTGTGGCTACAACCATATTCTTTATTCTGTAAGTCATTCAAACATTTAACTCAGTTTTTTTGGTTGACAATTTCGCCTTTGAAAGAAAATTGCAGTATTAGTAATTTGGGTTATTTTGATTTGTAGTGTTGGGAAACACGCGTGGGCCAAGAGATGTATAAACTTGCCATATTTGACTTCATCATAATTTTTGCTGTCACCATCTTCGTAGAGTTTCCTCGAAAGTAAGTTTTTATTTTGCTCAGGTCGACAGAAATGTAATCCTGATACAAATGTACGTCCTTTCTTTCTTGTTCTTATCTAGGCTTATAGTGCAGCACTGTGACTGTGGGCTTGCTAAATGGGTGGGACAGCAGGAGTTTGCAATCCCACAAAATGTTTTGGAAATCGTTTATGGTCAGACAATTTGCTGGATCGGCACCTTCTACTGCCCTATATTGCCTGCAATCTGCACCATAAAATACTTTTTTATTTTCTACATCAAAAAGGTGAATTCATCTTCCACAGGTCACGCTGTAGTAATTTTTGTGGAATTACTTATACAAAATCAAATTATACTCATTAGTTTGCATTAAAGTGTGGAAATAAGATATTCTGTTTCTTTTTTTGAGGTGTCACTGATGAACAACTGCCGCCCGGCCACACGGCCATTCAGAGCATCAAGTTCCAACTTCTTTTTCCTCGGAGTTCTGTTAATAGGTCTTGCTTTGGCCTGTCTACCAGTCATTGTTAGTGTAGCACAGTAAGTGTTCTAAATTATATAACTATTGAAGTTTTTTTTTTCTTGAGACATGCAACATAGTATTAATAAATCAAATTTGTTTTACAGGATAAACTGTTCACAAGCATGTGGACCTTTTGTTAGTTACAACACGTCCTGGGAAGTTCTTCCACATACAATATCCCAACTGCCTAATGAAGCTCAGACACTTCTGTATGCGATCTCATCTGAGGCCTTTGCTGTGTGTCTGTTTGTTTTTACTTGGTAAGTTTTACAGTGCAGTCTTAAATACAAGATATTACCTGTACTTTAATATTTATGTATATTTTTGTCTTGCAGTTTGGCGATGTTCTATGTAATTGCTCTAGCTGGAGCATACAAGAAAGTCATTGGTCAACTGAGAGAACAGTTAGTTATGGTAGGTTAAAACAACGTGCACATCCCGAATGTGTATCTTTCAATTAGTGTTGTCACAATACTAAAATTTCAAACTTGATTTTGATACTAAAACTCAAATTTTGATGCCAATTTTGATACCACAATTATCATTTAAAAATTACATTTTTGTCACATTTTTATACTTTAGACTGACATTTTCAACACCAAAAACACTTTCTTTATTAAATGTTTTGGTTTGAAACTAGTTTTGATAAAGCTCAATATTATACTGAAGCTCAAATTTTGTGCTGTATGTTATATTTTTTAAGTATCAATCTAGTTTCGATATCTTGTTTTAGTATCAATTAGTATCTGATTATCTATACTTTTGTCAACCCTTCAGGTCAACTTAAACAATACAAAATGTTTTACTGTGTTTCCAGGAAGGACAAGACAAGCGATTTTTGATGCAGAAACTCTGCCAGGCACAACAGACTTCACCCATCAAATCTCCAGGATCCAGGTCTCAGCCTCGTGTGGCCAGGAGCCCCAGTTACCACACCAGCTTTGCTAATAACTTCGATGAAGGAGTTTTCCTGGCACATTCTCCTCCCTTCTCCTCCACACATGTGTAAAGAAAGGGAAACACTAAAATGTTTACACACGATTACACCGCGCTGTGTAATTTTCTGGAGGTGAAAAGTCACCTACACAATTCAGTAGAAAAAGAGAGTTAAAAACATACTTTGGAACATTGTGGACAGTGGTACTTATGTGTTATGCCATAATGTGAAAAAAATATAACTAAAAGGAACATCTTTTCTATGGAAACAAAGTAGCTGTCTATTTTGAGACCATGCAAAACCAGTTAAAGTAAAAACACAGAGTTTTTATTATTTATTTACTGAATCAAAGACAACTAAATTATAAAATCATGATTTTATTCAAGTCTATTTGTGGTCCAAAAGTTACACAGTGAATCTTGGACAAGCATGAGTCCTGCCACAATGATGACAGGCCTATTATTTTCTATGGTTATTACAAATGATGGTTTATTTGCATTTTAACTATAAATACAGTATATTTGTCCGTTTTGTTTTGTTTTGTTTTTTTGCTTGTTTTTTTCAATATTGTTTATATACACAGCATTTCTTCCTTCTGAGAAGGATTTAAATTACTACTGACAAAGAAACACTACCTGTGTTCTTTTTAAGCTGCACAATACCGTACTTGTATACTTCTATTATTATAATAATGTGATTTTACTATTTTACCTGTTACCTGTCTTATTCCTATGCTTTTTTTTTTTTACCAAAGAATGGACATCATTTTTGTTATATTTTATTTGTTTATATAGAAGGGGCGTCTATGGTACTCTTTCAACAAAATAAATAAAAAACATTGTGTCTTGAGTTTGTCTTTTGTACGTTTGGCCCACCTCGTTCCTCTTCCAGTGCTGTAGAGGGCGCTGTGATGACGTCTTAGAACCGGAGGCAGCGTGTGGCGGAGCTCGAGACCCTCTGCTAAAATGTTCAGAATTATAATCCGAGCAGATATGGGGTCGCTTTGGATCTTATTTGGGATTATCTATTCTCAGTTTTTAACCGCATCTTCTGACGACATTGTGGTCGCTTGTGGGGGGTTCGTGAAGTCCGACGTAGAGATCAACTATTCCCTGATCGAGGTGAGAGTGCAAATGTCCTGGAGCTAAGTGCTAAATGCTAATTCCTGTCAAAGACTTGTGATCATAGTTTGAATGAAACAACCTCAGGAGCGTTCGTTTTAATCGCACAAAGTTGCTCTTATAATTTATTTCTTTGATCTTTTTGCATGACATAATGGACATATTTGCCATGTGGACTTTTACTCACAATGAAAGAATGAATGAAAGTATGATACATTGAATAAAAAGCTTGTTTAAATGTGAAGCGTCAGCATAAGGCAGAGCCTCAGGATGGGTCACCCCCCCAGAACTAATCCCTTCTCATTCACAGGGGCTTTGATTAGGATTTACCAGCCACTTGGCGAAAACTGAGTAAAGATTGAGATCTGACTGGTACATGTTTGTGTTAGGGCCCATTTTGAATTCAGAAATGTTACTATTGCTAGGGCTGCTCGATTATGATGAAAATAATAATCCCGATTATTTAAATCATAATTGAAATCACGATTGTTTGCGATTATTTGCTTAGAGAGTCTGCAGAGCTTTAGTGCCCTTTATGAAACAAGTGAAGAGATAAAAAGAAAGATGTGACTGGTCTCATAGAAATAAATTGTTGTAAATGTATTATACAACTGTAAAGAAGCCACCTGTTTTCCAAATGAAGGAAATAAATGAGAACTTATTATCAGATTTATAAGTTACGGTCAATAATCACGATTACTCGATTACACAATTTTTGCAAACGATTACAGCAATAATTGAAATTGAAATTCGATTAATTGCACAGCTCTAACTATTGCTATAATAAAATGCAACGCTGTCCATTCATTCACAGATAAAACTGTATACAAAACAAGGGTCCTTGAAATATCAAACAGATTGTGCTCCAATCAATGGATACTTCATGATCCCCCTTTACGACAAGGTAACAGATATTTTTTAAGTCATTTTATTATTTAATTTTCAAATTCTTTGTGTTCCATAATATTTTTTTTGTTCAACCCAGGGGGATTTTGTTTTGAAGATTGAACCTCCACTTGGCTGGAGCTTTGGTATGCATTATTCTTGTCATTATGCTTAAATTCACTTCTATCATATTCATACTCCCACTAAATTATTATTATTTTTCTCTTTCCCTCTTCAGAGCCCACCGCTGTAGATCTTCACATTGATGGTGTAAATGACATTTGCACCAAAGAGGAAGACATAAACTTTGTTTTTACAGGTTTCTCTGTGTCCGGAACGGTAAGCTACTATGTTACATTTGAATTAAGTCAGTAATATCAAATGGTAATTTATTCATATTCTTGACTGTAATATTTTTTATGATTAGGTTTTGAGTAAAGGTCATTTGCTCGGTCCAGCGGCTGTGGAGGTCACTTTGTCCAAGGCAGGAACAGGAGACAAGCTTCAGAGTGTCGTCACACAGCCTGGGGGAAAGTAAGTATCCTCAATTCACATTTTCTTATAACGATTTAAACACATTTTTCATGTTTTATTAACATTATTATTATTTTGATGCACAGATACACTTTTTTCAAAGTACTTCCTGGAGGCTATGACATCACAGCATCACATCCTTCTTGGACTCTTGAGCAGGTGTGTTTTACTTTTATTGCTACTTTATTTGTTAATCTTGATGCTTGAATGCTTAAATCCTGACGTTCTTTCAGCTTATACCATGGAGCTTTGCTGTATTTCAGTGCCACAAACACAATATTGTAAAGAACATTGTACCAAGAGGATGACTGTTATTTTTTAAAATTAAAAGTTATCACACAAAGTAGATAAATCTTTTCTAAGATACTTAATTAATATTCAGTTTTGTGTATTTAAGCCTTTTTTGTTAGGCAACTCACCTTCTCAGCTGTATTGCATTTAATCAGTACATATACTGTATTAATAATTGAAATTTTGAAAATGATTGATAGATCTCTAGGGCACGTTTTCTCTGACTTAAAAGCCAATCATCTTCTTCTTACTAAGCCTTAGGAAAAAAAAAAAAAAAGCTCAGTGTCACTTAACAGCTTCATAACTAATGGTCCCCCACAGTAATAAAACTTGAGCTGACAAAGCCATTTCTCTACAGTGTTAAATCTGCACCTGCCTTTTTCACAGAGTACGACATCAGTGCATGTTTCCAATGCTAATGCACCAGCTGCAGCTCCTCTGGTGGTGGGTGGGTACGACGTCTCGGGGGAAGTCCGCAGTGATGGAGAGCCCATGAAAGAGGTCACCTTCCTGCTCTATTCAGCTACTGTCAAGAAAGAGGTATTTTTCTATAGCATCAGAATCTGTTTCTTTTTTTTATACATTTACATTTGTTTAAAAAAAAGTTTCCTATTATCTGTATGTTTTGTGTTCTTGTGCTTTTTGCAGGACATTAGTGGTTGTAATACGTCACCAGTGGTCGGGCTGAGTCTGGGGACAGTTCACTTGTTTATCTGTGCAGTGCTTTGTCTAAGGAAGATGGCACTTTTACCTTCCCCTCTTTGGCCAGTGGAGACTACACTGTGGTACACTGTTTAGAATGTTACTTACCACCCAATTTAATGCAGTCTTATGTAAAAAGTATTACATTTTGTGTTTTCTGTTTGAAGGTGCCTTTTTACAGAGGAGAAAGGATTACATTTGATGTTGCTCCTTCGAGACTCAATTTCAAAGTGGAGCATAACAGTTTGAAACTTGAGGTACATTTAGTTTACTAAGTCACACCTTTGATTTCTGCTAGCCAATTATATATATATATATATATATATATATATATATATAATATATATATATATATATATATATATATTTTTTTTTTTTTTTTAAGCCAATCTTTCGTGTGATGGGTTTCTCTGTAACCGGGAGAGTACTTAACAGCATCGCTGGAGAGGGTGTACCTGATGCTACTGTATCCCTCAACAACCAAATGAAAGGTCTGTTTTTCTTCAATAAATTATTAGCCAAGTTTTTTTTTTTACTGGTTAAGCAGGAAAATTTTGTTTTGGATTTTAGTTACAACAAAGGAGGATGGTTCTTTCCGACTGGAAAATATGACCGCTGGCACCTATACTATTCGTGTTAGCAAGGAGCTCATGTACTTTGAGCCAATCACAGTGAAGATTGCCCCAAACACACCTCAACTTCCTGACATCATCACTGCAGGGTATGAACTAATCTTTTAATATGAGGAAGTCAACATATAATAATTATGTATAAATACTTTTTATTTTTTTTTCTCACCAGATTTAGCGTTTGTGGTCAGATTTCAATCAGTCGCCTCCCTGAAGGAATGAAGCAACAAGGTCGCTATAAGGTCACACTGACCCAACAAGGTCAAGACAGGAGCAGCCGCACCATAGAGTCCGATCCTCAGGGGGGCTTCTGCTTTCAGGCTAAGCCTGGAGACTACATTGTTCACGTAGGAGCCAGACTTAGTCAAATCAATAAAACTACACCATGTAACAGGTCATTTACATAATTAATCTTTCCACTCTGCACTCAGGTGTTGCTTCCTGAGGCAGAGGTGAAAGCCGGGCTTGCTCTACAGCCTCAAGCCCTGGAGGTTTCCCTTGTGGACCGGCCACTCACAGATCTGCTGTTCACACAGTTCATGGCCTCTGTCTCTGGAAAGGTCTACTGCTTAGGTAAAATTATTAGAAACTGTACAATATAAAACAATACTGTGTGTAAAGAGCTGCCTAGTGTTGACAATACAGTTTGTATTATTTTTATTTTGACTAAACCTCCAGCTTCCTGTGATGACCTTTCGGTAACCCTACAGCCAGTTAGTCGTCAGGGGGAGAGGAGGACTGTGGCTCTTTCAGGGAGCGGCGAAATCCTTAGTTTTTCATTCGACAACATCCTGCCTGGAAAATATAAAGGTAACCAACTCCTTGATCCATTGTTTTTCATGTTTTCAAGTGTAGAAAAGTGTGCAGACAAGGCAAGGACCATAATAGACTTGTTATTTGTTGTTTCATAACTACTGTATGTCCAATATTGTTTTTCCAGATTTTTCTTTTAATTAGTTGAAGGAAACGCTGGCAATGTTTAGCTAGCGTTTCAAAGCCTGCTGTTGCTGCTGCAGTCTTTTTAAACAGTTGAATTCACACAATCTGTTTCTTGAGTTTCTTTTCCAAGATGTTTCAGACTCTTACACTGTCCTTTGAGACATTATAACTTTTTTTTCTTTTTTGTCATTGTTTTGTTTTTGTTTTTTTCAGTGAGTATTGTTCATGAGGAGTGGTGCTGGAAACACAAATCCATGGAAGTGGAAGTTTTGGACACAGACGTTCTTGGAGTGGAGTTCAGACAGATCGGTTACATCCTGCGCTGCTCTCTCTCACATGCCATTACCCTGGTCAGTATCACATTTTTTCTGTCTGGTTATAGAAAAGATGAGGATTTCTATTGCATGGGTACACATTTGTCCAAAAGATTTTGATAAGAATGACATTTTATCAAGAGAAATCTTATTAAGAGAAAACCGCTTTATCTACTTGGTGAGCAGCAATGTGAAAATAGTATGGTAAATAGAATCCTTAAAGACAAAAAAATCCAAGGCAGTTCCATCATCTCTATTGCCAATTGCTTTATATTTGTCTTTATTTAGTATGTACAAGGCTCTGCATTAGGTCATTTAATTTTCGATCATGTTTTAAATTGTATATATTGCAAGTTGTCTACTTTGTCTCTCCATATAAAATCAAGCACACACAGAACAGAGTGCCTTAGATTTTTTTTTGTCTCTATATTTTCACATTGGTGCTAGAATTTTACCCAGTTGACAAAACTGTTTTTGTTTTGAATTTTGACATTTTTTCCTATAACAACATTAGATTTTGCTATCAAATGTCTACAGATAATTAAGCAAGTTTTCAATCTGGCAACTTTTATTAGTAACAAAACCCATTAACTTGTCTTAAAACAACATAAAATGTATTTAAATAGGGTTAATTTTAGTTAGTCATTTTATTTACTATAGAAATACATGTTTTGATTTCACAAAATCTGTTTGCTCCAGACATGTTATGAAGCGTGAGGGCATAAGAAAATGTATGCTGTGCTTATTTAGATGTTCGTTCTCTTCAATGTTATGTAATTTTAATTTTCATAAATAATTGAAATTCTTCTTTATTTCAGGAGTTTTTCCAAGACGGTACTAAGCCTGAGAACGTGGGCGTGTACAACCTCTCTAAAGGAGTCAACCGTTTCTGCCTGTCCAAGCCTGGTGAGGTTCTCTGACCCCTTATTAGTCGAACATAGAGGGAATTTGCATATAGAGGAAAGGATAATGCTAGTGTACCCGCAGTTCCCTTGTGCATAGTTATAGAACAGCTCTAGAGTCAAAAGGTCTGTGTCAGGCTTACCTAAATATAAAACTGGAGCAAAGTAATTAATCAACTAAAAATGGCTTGTCCAGGTGTTTACAAAGTCACCCCTCGCTCGTGCCACCAGTTTGAGCAGGACTTCTACACATATGATACGTAAGTGTGAGCAAATGCTTAGTTTATTATGTAATTATGTTTCTCTCATTTTAATTTCTAAATTTGCTCTTTTTCAGCTCAGCACCCAGCATTCTCACACTGACAGCTGTACGCCATCACATGACTGGACTCATTACAACAGACAAGCTCATGGACGTCACTGTGACCATCAAGTAAGACATAATAAAACAAGGGGTTAACAATAAGATCAAGGGTTACCAAAGGGGTACTCATCACAAACTGTCTATTTTCACATACAAATACAAAAACTAATGCTTTTAATGCATTTACTTCAACTATTTGTTATCATAATGTACCTAAAGGTGCTCGACTTGATCATTGCTTCCTTAAAAACTTGAACGAAAGTGTGTCATTTTAAACTTTGGTTCACATGTTTTGCTCATTTACATAATGAATTCTGAGCATCCAATCTGTTCAGCACAATGTGATTTAAAGATACAGTGTAACTTTCTGAAGGTGAACGATAAACTACACAATTCAATAGACACAGAGAGTCAAAACCATACTTTGAGACATTGTTAATAGTGATTACTGTCTTATGCCATTATATGAAGAAATGGAAACAAACAAGAGAAGGCTGTCTCCAGGCAAGTAATAGTCCATGTTGTGGCCAGGCAAGCTCACTCAAAGTAAAAACTGGTATTATTTATTTGATGCAACAAAATATCTACATGACAAAAACATGCTTTATATATCTTTGGTCAAAAAAATTACACAGTGCAACTTTAACAACTTTTCACAACATTTAGATGTTCTGTGTTGGTATGGCAACGAGAGTTAGCCACAATTATGGCAATAACGTGCCGACTTCTTAGATTTTGGTCAACAAACGGTACATTATTAGATGTAGATTGGACATTGCAAATTAATTAACAGATGCTGTACATTAACAAAATATCTATGCTGCGGGGAAACTGATTTTGAGTTATGATCCTTTTCTGGTGGGATTAAACCATCTTTTCTCTGAGTTCCTATATCTTTACTCTCTAAAATGATTTACTACAACTTAAAATGTTATCCTCTTATATGTAACAGATCATCTATAGAGAGTGAGCCAGCACTTGTGTTGGGTCCCCTGCGCAGTTTGGAGGAGCAGAGACAAGAGCAACAACTGCAGGAGATTCAGCTGCGTCGACAGGAGCGAGAACGCCGAGCTGCTGAGGAGGAGGGCGGGGCCAAAGACGACAGCCCCCCCATACAAGAGAGGGCAGATGAACTTACAGGACCATTCCATTATGAGTTCTCTTACTGGGCTAGGTTAGTTCCTATAACAATATGTGAAAACATACAAAGACATGCAGCTATCTAATAAAGCAACACTTCTTTGTTGCTGTAAAGGGCTGGAGAGAAAGTAACAGTGACTCCATCATCAAAGGAGCTGCTCTTCTACCCCCAGAGGTTGAAGCCACTATAACTGGAGGTAAATCAAACTACCTTGTTGGCGATGAGTTATTCTTTTGGTAGATATAGTTTGATATGCACAGATCTGCCTTAAAGTTTTAGTTTTTTTTTCATAAACAAAACATTTTTGGGGCCCAGGTTAAGTTATGGAAGAAGTGTTTCTGGTTCTCCAGACACAAAGCCATCAAAAATATGCTTTTAACGCCATTAAACTGCTGCATATAAATTTCCAGTTTAATGCGTGGCAGGGGCAAGTTCTATTTGTGTTTGGGGTCAGACATAGGCACAGAGAATCCACATTAGATTAGAAAATGAAATGTGTGACTGCTAAAAAGTTTTGAATACAGTAAAAAAACAAAGTCATCGTTAAAAAAAATCCACAATTATCTTTTCGTCCCCTAATGGGAACACATACGCTTGTTTGTGTATGACCACATTCACTAATGTCAATTAGCCTAGTTGATGTATTTTTGCTCAATAGTTTATCCCAAAAGACACAGAATAACTACAATGTTCCCCTATAGTACAGATGCTAATACTGACACCAATATATCCTCCTCCCCTCAGAAACTTATTATTTCTTATATTGCTTATAAGAAGACTTCAAATTATATTCAATTAATTGCTTTGTAGTGTAAGTTATTCTTGTTCAAAACACCTTTGCCTTGTCATTTGTCCAGAGTCATGTCCAGGTCGCTTGGTGGACATTTCAGGTCGGGCAGGACTCTTCCTGGAAGGCAAAGTGTCACCTGAACTACAAGGGGTTGAGATTTCAATCACTGAAAAAGGAGCCACTCTGCCTCTCATCACTGTAGCAACCAATGACAACGGAGCGTACAGGTTTGTTTTACTTACAGTAGACTGTAATAGTTTAGAGTTGTTCATTTATTAAAGTAAATGCCTAAAACTTGCTATCGCAGAATATTTTAAAGGTGCACTGCTTAAGTTAAAGTTGCCCTATCTCAAATAACAATCCGTTTGCACTCGCCTGGATGTGCATCATGAAGTTTTCTAAATTCTCTGAGGTTGCCTCTATAAGTGCAGACAGCCGAGTGGTTCGGACCAAATTCTCTCTCTCTGGTCGGGCGGAAATGAACTGTATAGAGGGATTTTTGTTCGACGTCCCTTTCTGCCCTACTGCGCATGCTCCATGCAGAAAGAGCTGCTCTCTATCCGGTTTGCTGGGGAAACGTCTTTGGAAAAAAAAAAACAACAATACGGTACAAGAGCTAGCTGTTTTGATCAGGTCTGAGCCTGTATGACAGACGTCTGTCTCCTGAAGCTTGAAACAGTGTCTTTTTCGCCGTTTTTTCACTCACCTGAATGTAACTTCATTCACAGATGTTGACTTTTATTTTCACACAGTGATAAACTCTTGTAGTTAGCTGACAACAGCCTTAGCTTGAGTTGTTTCTCTAACTTGGTCAATAAATTCCTCTATTATTGTAATTATTTGTATTTATTTTGCTTAAACTCTGTTTTCCTGGTACACATCAGACAAATGTTGTAAATGGAGTGTTTAGATAAAAAAAACAGTCAGTGCCAAGTAAATATTGCCATCTAGCATAGCAAATCATTCAACAAATAGAAGAAGGACCATAACAGAACAAGTACTGCGACAAGGGCAAAGCGTAAGGCACTCGAACATGCTTTAGAGGAATGGAGGAATCTCTAATCTGTGTTAAAGATCAATAGGACCCTCATCTGGTGATTATTTTGATTAGAATGTTAGACAGAAACTGAATTATAAATGTCTCTGAACTAACTTTACTTGTGTAACTTATGGAGTTTGCAGTCAGTCAAAAATAAAGAAAACTTTTTCACAAAGTTATTTGTGAAAAAGTTATTTTCACAAATAACTCTGTTTTCTCGCTTCAAAAAACATTATGCAGAAAATAACTTTTAAGCCAAAAGATTTGTTTTCGGGTGAGTATTAAAGACAAGTGCAGTGCCACTAAATGCCAAAGATGGCGCCCTTGTGCCCTTGTTCTAAAACATTGCCCCTCGCGCAGTGCACCTGTAAGTCTAGGGGTGAGAAATCTCATTTTCCTCAAAACACAATGCTTATTCCGGCTCTGATCTCAGAACAGCTTGAACCTAAATGTTAGTCATACTATTCTTAAAATATATATTCTTCCTCAATTTTTATTGAAATTACAAATGTCTTGTTACAGTGTGGGCCCGCTACATAGTGACCGTCAGTATGACATCACCGCCAGTAAAGAGGGGTTTGTCCTGAGTCCTGTGGAGGGAACCCAGGGAGACTTTAAGGCATTTGCTCTTGCAGGAGTCACTTTTAAGGTACATAGTGTACATCCTTTTAGTTCAATGCACTTTACCTAATTTGAACCACATAGCATTTCCTGTATGACTTGTGCTTTTATATCCACTTGACAATTATTTTCTTTTGTTTGCACTTCTCTTTTTGGTAGAATTAATTTAACTTGACACCATAAAAGCTCTTGATGGCACCTTCTTAATATTTTTACAAACATGAATTAAAGAACAGTGTATCTTTAATGAAAAATAGCCCATTATGTTTTTGTCATTGTGCAGTTAAGAGTTTGCCATTGTCCTTTCCTTGTTAAAAAGGTTTGTAATCAGCCACAGGCTTTATTAAATCTTGACACCACTAATGTTAGTCTTAGTTTTCCTTTTGACGCATTGATGAGCAGGAAACACTTATTGTGTCTTTGTTTCCTGCACTTTAGACTGCTGACTTTTTAAATGTTAGCTGCAATCAATTGTTTTATATTGGACTTGACATTTTCTGGTTTTGGCTTTTTTTTTTTTTTCAGATCCAATCGGAGGATGGCCTGCCCTTGTCAGGTGTCCTTCTGTCTTTAAGTGGAGGGCAGTTTCGGTCAAATCTATTGACCCAGGACACTGGCCTTCTAACTTTCAATAACCTGGTAGGGTTGTGTGACTGCCCTGCAAATGGGTTTTATGTGTTCTGTTCTGTTTTGGTTTGACACACAGTTTTGTTCTGGTCATTAGAGTCCTGGTCAGTACTACTTCAAACCCATGATGAAGGAGTTTCGATTTGAGCCAGCTTCTCAGATGATCACAGTAGAAGAAGGTCAAAACCTTAACATCGACATCATTGGCATTAAGACAGCTTACAGGTAAATGACTTACTTAATCAATTGTTTTCAAACCTATTTAACTACAATATTCTGCTTTCTCCAGCTGTTATGGAGCAGTCCAGTCTTTGAGTGGAGATGCAGAGAGGGATGTAGCTGTGGAGGCGGTGGGTCAGGGCGACTGCAGTCTCTACAGTGAAGACACAGTCACTGATGAAGAGGGGCGCTTCAGACTCCGGGGGCTGCTGGTGAGGAGCTACACTGCTTTTTTTTTAATCACTTCTTATTGATTATCTAAGAGAAAATATCTAGACTTAAATTAACCTAAATTGTCCTCTTCATCTTTAGCCGGGCTGCAAGTATCTCATCCAGTTGCGGGCCGAAGGCAATGACCACATTGAGAGAGCACTGCCTGAGCACAGAGCAATTGAGGTAAACAATATCAAAAGTTTCTTATGTTGAAAACAAGGTTAATTTTCTCTCGTCAGAGAACATAAATGAACACCATTGGCTTCAAATGAAACTTTCATTGTCCTTGTATTTGTAGAGGTTATTCTTTGCTCAATGCTCTGTTGTGCAAAGTGGTTAAGTCCCTCAGAGAGGGGCATGGGGAGCTTTGTAATTGAATTGTTATAGTGACTGTGTGAACCCTGTGATTATGACTTATCAACAGCCGTATCACATGAGTTCTTTCATACTCGGAACAAAAGCACAGATAATCCCATTGCAAGGTTTAACCTCACACTTCATAATTTGCCTCGTCGGAAAAGTGCAGGCCCCTAATCTTTTCACTGCGGCTGAAAAAATGCCTTAATTCCGCTTAATTCCCTGTTATTATCACACTATGTGACCTGGAGCATTGTTTCCTATTAGTTTTAAAAACTTTGTTTTCTATTCAGGTTGGCAGCAGTGACATTGATGGGGTCAACATTATTGCCTTCAGACAAATCAATCAGTTTGACCTCAGTGGAAACATAATTACATCTCCTGAACATCTCCCCACTCTTTCGGTAAAACAAATTGAGGTTAGCATAATCTTTTATGTTTTATCAGTTCACAAAATGTTGTTTCTATTCCATTTTTTATCAAGGTAAAACTTTACAAGAGCGACAATCTGGACAATCCAATCAACAGTGTCTCTCTGGGCCAGTCTCTCTTCTTCCATTTCCCTCCTCTGGACAGAGATGGAGAGGTATACTTTAGATGGCACAGTGGGTCTAGTGTTTTTTGTTTAATCTCTTCACACCGGTGTATTTTCTCCTTCAGAACTATGTGTTGATGCTGTACTCTACTTTGTCACGCTCCCAGTACGATTTTACACTGCCCCAGGTGACTTTCTCTTCCACTGGGTATCACAAGCACGTCACCCTCACCTTCAACCCCACCGTAAGTTTAGCACTGGGAAGATTATTGTCAAACTAATAAAACTAAATTAAATGTTCTTCATGTATTTTTTTTTCTGCCACAGCGTAAAGTGCCTGACCAAGACGTTGCCCAAGGTTCCTACATTGCTCTGCCTCTGACACTGCTACTTCTCTTAGCTGCATATAACCACGAAAGGGTACTTTGGACTTTATATTTCTAAGTAAATATATTTGTCAAGAAAGTAAATATATATAAGTAATATATATTCATGTATTTTACTTTTTCCTCAGGTCATCCCACTTCTGCTGCAGTTAGTGAGCCGCATTCAGGGAGTAAGGAGCATGGCCCAGACCAGTGGAGACAGCGCTGCAGTGGACGAGGCTAAACGGCAGGCAAAAAGACCAAAAGCCAGACGCACATGATTACAACCACAGCAACCTCACGACTCAACAGTGGATATTTTTGGTATTCAATATCACAGATGAAATGAACTAGCTGGGCTAAAACTGCAAAGAGAGCATAAGAGCCTCTGGTTTTCATTAGATTAAGGTCAGTTTTTTTTATCTGCACCCTCACAATCCACATTTTTCTGTTCAACTTTGTCAAAATACTTCAACCATTAGTAGTGATTTATGAGGCACATGTTTGTTTTTTTACTAAGGTAGTCTTCTAGCATACTTGATCAGCACCCATTAGAAAGTCATATTCACATCGCCAAAGTGATTTCCACCTTTACCTCTTGTCTGTGGTATAATGACTGACAGCTTAAAATGGTCAACCACCATTAAAGGAGACCTATTATGATTTTTTTTTCTATATTTAGGAAGAAACTATGGCATATGCAGATCAATAATTCACAATCACACAAAAATGATCTAAAACAGCTTCGAAATAGAAACTGGTTTATTGACTTCCTGTTCAAAGCTGCAGAACTGATAAGCTCCGCCTCCTTATTGTAAAATGTAACTTTATTTTTTGCCACAGATTTAAAAGTTACTATTTTTTGCTGTTGGAAAGTGTCTACATGACAGTTTTGAACCTTACATTATTTACTCGTCATCCTAATTTTTTAGTAGTCGCAAGTAAATATTGGGTGGGGATAGGTGGTTGGTGAAGACAGGGATTTTCTGAGCGCTGCAGCTGCAAGACAGTACAAAATTACTCAAACATTTAGGAATCTATTGAAATACAACATTGGGTAAACTAATGATGAGAAAACACTGCTGTAACATGGTTAAAAACTCAGAAAAGTAGATTTTATATAATAGGTCCCCTTTAAGTTCATCTCTCTATGAAAAACTGTAATGCACATGTTGAATATAAGCTGTTATGGGGTGAGAGAGACAAAAACGTTGACTTTGTATCATTTAGCTCAGGGAAGTTTGTGAAAGGCGTTTGGAACATTGCTGATATGTGTGTATGTGTGTTTATTATATATGTATAATAAGGAAGGGAGACACTCAGTAGTGTGTGCAAAGGTTTTAAGTCAACTTCAAGCTAAACTGGTAAGAATTGGAAAATTATTTACAAAACTTAACAAAGATCATTTCCATATTTATTACACAGCCATTCGACATTAGCATTGACATTTGATTTATGCTTTTGTGTAGAACTGTACAGATAGGAAAAACTAATAATTTATTAATTTTATAATTCCTTTTGTGCTAACTTTTTGGATACTGTCTTGTTTGTATATATGTGGGTGTTCGAGTGTGTGTTTTGAGCTGCTTTAATGGAGAATGATTAGCTTTGTCGTATTCAAGTGACAACGCTGAAATCTAAATTGGTTTCATTGTTTTATCCCTGAACGGAGAATGGCACTGTGAAGCAAATGGTTCCCAATTACTTTTGTATTAAAATCCAAATGTTCTCATTTGTGACAGATTTTCAAAGTGAAATGAGACGGATACAGTTTCTTGACTGAGATTAAAGTTATTAGCTAAAATAATCCCCCATTTCAGATGAGCCAAGTTGGGGAGTGAAAATGATTGCTATTTGAACAGAATCTGTTAATTTTTAAGATGTTAAATAAAACGTGTAAAGAATTAAGGTTGTGTTTAATTGTTTGCCTCTAGGGGGCAGTGCTACGTTGAACATGAATGAACACACAGACAAAAATGGTTAAAGTGTACAAATGATAACTAAATATGATTACTAAAAACTTTTCATTAAACAAGCCGACCAAAATAATGCAACCTTGTATATTTTCTCTAATCATTCGGGTAACTAGAGCACAGCATAGAACAAGCACAGTCAAAACACTTCTTTGCTTCTTACTACCTATTATTGAGTTTCAGATTGATGTAAATTTATTACTATTGCCAAAGCAGTGAATTGTCTAAAACAAAGTATCAAATATTCCTGTTTTTTGTCTTTTGACAGGAAGCTGAAACACAGGGTTATATTTCACATAGGAGTCATGAAACTGATTTTCTCACTTTCAAGAAACTTGAGATTTCAGCTATAACAGCCTCCCTAAAGAGATCATTATCACGCATGGATTTTGTGCTGATACACGCATTCTACACATAGGTTGTCAAAATATAAAATAAACTAAAGCAAAAATTGTAAAGGGATTTTCAATAAAATAGACTACAGTGATATAATGGACAGTATTTTTACAATCTAGGCTTGTTGAAACATCCCACAAGGCACCACAAATCAGTCTCTTTTATTCTGCTCGATCTGAATAGTCTGAATAAATAGAGAAAGTTCAGAGGTGAGAGGCACTGGGGCGTGTTTCTCATTAAAAGACAAGAATATGGTGGCCCTCCACAGTTCTTTTAGGAACTATCGTGTTATAACAGAATCAATGGTAAACAGTGAAAAAGGTGATAGTTTTTAATTTGGTTTGTGAAATCATCTGTTTAAAAAGCTGAAATCAAGACATGTTTTTCAGCAAGTGGGGAAAAAGTTGTGTCAAAGAGGAAGCTGGTGATGAAATTGATTATCTATAGAAATTTATGAAGGGAGATGACCTGTGATTACTGCTTTTATTTGTTCACATTGACTTCAAATGATGACTGTAGCTTACCCAAATGCTCATGTTATTGCTTTTGTTTTGCATGCATGATTGCCTAACATAACCTTCCATTTTTCATGTCACTCACACTCTAGTGGCATGCCGGCCTGCCTGAGTCACCCCTAGCAGTCGTAATGCATTGCCCGGGACAGCAGTCATCACTGAACAAAGGGAGGGGTGAGACGGGGGGGACCTTCTGTGCCACATTAATACCAGTGGCTTGATGGGAAGGCTGGAGCGAAGGAAAGAGGAATTAAATATTCATAGGCAATGATGACAAGATGGGCAGCAGCGGTGAGGATGATGTGTAATAGTATCTACTGCAGCTTTTTGTGGGCACTCCAGTAGCTCTGTGTGGAGATACGACCCAGACCGACTCCAAGTGCCACTTTCTATCAAACCAAGAGGTGTGTCATGTCACCCTTTTATGAAACTCCAAACCTACTTACAGTTGGCTCAATGCGGCCAGGGCTGAGGCTTCTGCTCTAAATGTAATCACAGAGAGCAAAGAAGGTCGAACAGGTTTAGGAATTTATACAGCTGTAGGCCATTTATATAGACTTATTGAAATGGACATTCAAGTCCATAACATGGTTTAGTTTAAAGAGGTGACCCGCGGGTTCAATGTCGATTTGATATAAAAATTCAAGTGACAAACTGAATGCTAACAAAATGTTATATGGAAATATAATAGTTTGGGTTGTTTTGCCTCTCAGCAAAGACTCAGTAGGTTCTGTCCTTGGAGAAGAAGATTACAACTTTCACAGTTTAGTCTGCATGTGTTTTGACTGAGCTTGTTATAGTAATACTGCACAATCTGTCTGGTAGTCTGCATACTTAAAAATGAGGTACCTCATTTTCACAATGCAATTTTTTGAATGTGTCCTACTACTTCCTCTAATAAACCCTGCAGCACAAGGTTAATGTTTACATGCATTCATTTTTGATTGTTTTTATACTACAAGCATATTTTTACAGACAGCAAAGTGAAGCTGACCTGTTCTGATTGTTCCATTGCTCTGAATTAATTTAGGTCTTAAGAAATCTCACCCTTAATAGTATAATGTTTTATTGTAAATATTGTAGGACATACAGAATGTACGGCAAAATTTGAGCCCTGGTTTATAGCACTAAAAGTTCTTATGCTGCCCCTGTCTCAGCGCAAAGTGGCTTTTACTGATAAGTGCCTTGTAAAATCCACCATTATTTCCTTGTCCTTGCTCCCTTCTATAGTGTTGGTCAAAGCTCTTTTTACTCAGATCTGTGTTAGACGTCAAGGACAAGTCTACTGCACTGTGAGCTCCTGTACTTCCCAGAGGTGCAAGGTTGAGCCCCACACCAGCTCTGTCTTCTAATCCTCTGTCTGTGAGAAATCTCTGTATGAGCACACCGGTGACTCACTGTCCAGTCGCTCTGCTTCCATCTCAAGACTTTTCCTGGGTTCACTCTGTGCCTAGATTAGAGAGAGTTCAGGATCAAATTTAATAATGGCTTGGATTAAAAATATATATGAGCTTTTCAACATGACCATTTTCTACACTGTGATATAGTAGATTCAAACTTATCTTGCCACAGTTTCTTGGGCTTGATCACAAAAAATGGCCCCATCCTCCACCACCTGTCTTCCGGTCATTAAAAAAGAGGGTGAAACGCTTGCTTAAGAACATGACAACAGCATACATCGTTCAGGGCTGTTAAGCTTTTACTTAACATGTTATAAGGCCATATTTTGAGATTGTCAACCGGGTTCGTACAGTCATGGAAAACCTGGAAAAGTTTTAGAATTCTACTGGTTTTGGAAAAGTTTGGGAAAATTATCAAATATTTTGAATTAAAAAAAAGGAAGATGGTTTACTACAACACAATTGTGTTTAGCCAAGACAGAAAAAAAGTGCCCAAAATAAAAATTGGATGTGTTGCAGTATTTTTTTTAAATGAATGATTTTGGAACAGGACATCAACTCTTTGAATTTTGCTCCAATTCTCACTCTTTTACTGACAAAGGATTAGTTTTCAAACTCTCAATTCAAAGCATACAACCAAATCATTAACAATTCGATCTCTCGATTTCTCAATCAATTGCTCAACCCTACTGAAAACAAATAATTGGTTTGAAATGTGTATGTGAATACAAGGTGTAGAAATGTTGGAATTTGTTTTGGAAAAGTCATTGAATGAAAAGTTATGGAAAATCATAAATTAGAATGTGTAGGAACCCTGTGTCAACATTTGAAACTTCATACTAACATGAATTGTAATACATTTTTGAAGTTCTAGGTAGTCGTGTACATGTTATACAGTATATCTGATAACCTGTGTATCCAAAAATAGCCTTCTACCAACTCCAGACTACTTGCCATTCCCCAAGGTCTCCACAGTTAGCGCCCTGTTGGCTTCTGGAGATTTTAGTTGGCAGACATTGTGATAAAAGGACTGCCATCATGGTTCTAAAATGGACTCTTTCTCTCAGTCTATCCATTTCATTTTGTCCCGTATCTCACTGTCCTCTCTCATTGCTCTGCTCAGCTCACGGTTCCGATACACTGGTGCTGGAGTCTATATTGTCATCTGTATGGTCACCGGAGCCTGACCAAAGAGGAGGAGAGACAGAGAAGTGTTGCCCGTGTGTGTGTATGTGTGCAAATGTGGGAAGTTCATCACCACTGAGCTGTCCTTGAGCAAAGTCGTGTGGAGAAAAAGGAGGTGCCCAACAAAATGTCTTTCTGTAGAGTTTGAGAAGGGTATTATTAACATACAGAAATGTAATTGTAAAATATATTGTTAACATTTCAGTTTGTGTATGACCATAAAAAGGTTTAACATTGAATTTTCTTGTTCAGTTCCCTGAGTTTAGCCAGGTACTTGCACAAACATGAGAATTCTTATCACTTAACACCATGGGATCAGGATGCTCTTCTAATGCTTTCTGTTTTGTGATTATTCTTGTGCAATTACCAGTATTAAACAAAACAACAAATATATAAATAATTGTTAATAATTTTCTATGATGTTTGTTACATATAAACAAAGGTAAAAGAATCCATAAAAAATTCATGATGTTACTCTCACACCTTCGAGCTACATTGGATTGGAGTTAGCAATACATGCCTATAGGAGATTGTTTTGAGTTCAATTAATTCATAATTCAGGCATTTTAGTGGCATTTGTATGCTCATTACTGTCTTTATATTATTAGTTTTATACCTATGGCTCTGCCTCTATGTAGGCTAAATCCATAGATTTCTGAAAGATGCCACCCAGAAATGTATGTTTTGAATGGGCTAAAGTTCTCAAATATTTCAAGCTCACTGAAATATGAATAGCCAAAGTCTTAATAAGCATGGGGATTAGGCATTTAATTTGGGTGACTATATGCATGGGTGCTGAAAACAAGAGATTTAAAGATCAAACTCATAGCCAACTTATTGGTTAGCGTTAGCCCGAGGATACTCACACAACATGAATAAGTGAAAGCAGGTGAGTGAATATTCATCACAGTGTGAGGATCAAAAGCTTCATTAACACTCTCACTCTATGAGGATCTGCCTTCATCATGGGGACAAAAAGCAGGTCCTCTTGATGTAAATCCTCCATATGAGATCAGAAAAAATGTTTTAAATTCAGAAAAAGTTAGGGTTAGGATTAGGGTGGATAGGTTAAGATTTAGGCTACTGTTTAGGCACTAAGGTTAAGATTAGGGTAACGGTCCCTGAAATGAATGCAAGCCAATGTATGAAATGGGTTAGGGGTTAGAAGATTTTTAGGGTCAAGGTTAAAACACAACGTATAGGCCAGGGCTATTCAACTAGATATTCCAGAGGGCCAGATTTTACCGAGGACCATGGCTTCTGGGCCTTAACACAACAAAGGCACGAGGTTGTACCAAATATTCACAGAATATTTAGTGATTTAGGTTTAAAATTAGGTTTATAAGGGCATATTTTAACTGTCCTTAAATAAGATTTGCCAATTCAACAAGAACAAAGTGGCTTGTTTTCCTAAAAATATAAAAAAGATAACAATTTATCACTGGAATCTAATAATAAATACAACTGGAATTGACACGAAAACACAAGTCTTATTTTCAGACAGTAAAAATACAACTAAAAACATGTCCATTAATGCCTCCCCTGACCCTTCCCCCAGGGCTCCCCTGCAAAAGAGATTCTTAATCTCAGTGGGACTTCCCTGGTTAAATAAAGGTCAATTAAAAATTTAAAAATTAAAATAAAATCAAGATAACTAGTGCTTTGTAAGAGGAAAGTGATTTGAGGGCCAGATCAGATTCTCAGAGGGCCGATTTGGCACCCGGGCCTTAAGTTGAATAGGCCTGGTATATATGTGTACAGTATGTAGGCGGAGTAAGGTCGTGTTGACCACCAAGCACCAACACCATTGGACTAAAATGAACTTGGTCTATATCAATAGGTCCTGCGAGATTAATTAGAAAGTTGTGTACACATTTCTATTTTGTTTTGTACACGTTTCCATTTTGTAGCCTATACTTTAATATGATGACAGCCTTCATCATATTGAAGTGTTTATTTCGAGATTGACTTTTAAAAGTGGTGTATTTTGGTAAATGAATGTTGGATTTGTCTTATTTATGAAAAGCGCAATTCCCATTCGCACCACTAGTGGAAGTAATGTGCTCCCCTCCCCCCCCCCCCCCCCCCAACGAGAGAGGTCGAGGCGGCGGCGCACGAGTTCTCGTTCTGAGTGTGTTGGCCTACTCTGATTTTTCTTAACTGAATCGCAGAGCCCGTGGCTAAAATGAAATCTGGCGGATGTTGCACCACTGAAGTATCTCTGGAAAAAAGGTAAGCCGTTGTTAGTGACATGATGCAGTGACGTTCTTCATTGTTATTACAACATCTCTCTTGTTTAATTTAATTTCCAAAGATACTTCTTGTCTGCGTCATTTATTGCCCGATAAACTGTCTCCCAATTAAGAGGGCAAAGATCGAAAAGGCTATAAATAATGTCGTGTTTGCTGTTTTGAATTGGCGCGATCAAGGCAGGTGAGTTAGCTACACAAAATGTCTGAACAACCCACGCCCTTAAGCCATGGATGCCCTAATCCCAAACCCCGATGGGTACTACTACGAAACAACTAGGCTTACAACATGCAAAGATTTGAGTAGGCCTTACGTGTAAAGCAAAAAAATATGCCACACAAAAAAAAAGTGAAATAAGTGATATTGCAAACTTTTACATTGCCACTGATAAGTTTATTTGAACAACACAAAGTAATTCAGTGCTAACACAGGGAAATAGGAGTGCTTTTGTAGATTTCAGACATTTGTGTGGTGATGATCTTCAAATAGGCCTAACTTAAGACATGTTTTAACACATTTTATGTTGGACTGACATAGGCTATATGCTAAATGCTGTAAGCCTATAGCATTATTATTTTTATTTTGACAATATCACCTAGCCCTATTCACCTTATTTAGTTGCTGCTGGGATTATTTCAACTTTCATTAAATCAGAAGTGGACGAGCTCCTGCACCATGTGTTCGCTGTGGCCGCCATTATGGCAGTCACTGAAGCCAATGTGAAGAAGCCTGAATTATACTTCTGTGGTTTATCTTTGGCACTAAACTGGTTCGTCGATAATAGTATGTCTAAAAAAACATCTCAAATTAAACATAAAGACCATTTTGTGGTTTAAATTTGCTATTCACTAGGTTTGAAAGCATAAATCATGCTCTGAATTTGCCATTTCTGTTCATCTTATTCACTTTTCACCTTTCTACATCATTACAAAATTTCCCTGATGATGATTTGTGTTGAATATATTTTACTACAAGCCCTGTATACAAATAATGTTTACTCATACTGATCATGTAAACAATCTGAAGCTAATTCTCACATGTCATTGTGATAAATACCAGACTTTTTTTTTTTCAAACAAAAAATCTCAAATAGATATTCAAAAAAGATTGTGATAATGTCAGACAGGATTTTTGTTTTTGTTTGACGTAGTCCAATTTTTGACTAGGGTTGAAAGACATTTAACTACCCAGTTTGCCAGATCTTTTTGAAATATGGCTGTTCGCAGATTTTGTTAGTTTAGTGTGATTTTAATAAAACAATTACAAATCCCACACTTTCAAAACATGGAATTATAATAAGTGGTCTCTAATTGATAGCCATGTTACTTCTTCTGTGCTTTGAAGAGACCCACTCTGAATGGCTCGAGTCAAAGGGTCACCTGAGACTGGCATACAAGAGTAACCAGCTTTAAATTGGCTGAAGATGGCCTCCATGCATGCACCTTTGACTGTTCACTGTCAAAAGGCTGGGGAGGACAGACCGGTGCCTCAGTGGGGAGTCCCTGTCTCCAACTGTCCTTTGATCACACGCACACAGGCAGGACGCAGGGACAGAAGTAGAGCCCTGTCAGGAACTGTCAGGTGCTGCAGATTGTTATCGCCAAAGCTGACAATGTCTCCACACAGCCACTTTGTAAGCTGTCTGAGCGCAATTTAAGAGAATAGTGCTGAATAATTCATACCAAATGTATCATGTATTACTCAAGGCTACATTTATCTGTTTAAAGGGCACCAGACACTATCAAACTTTGTTCTTAGGGGACATGTCTGAAAACTGGAGTGTACCAAAAGAATATAAGCACAGAGTAATAGTTATTCGAATCAAGTGTTGTTTTTTGATATTTAGCACATCTGCAGTGCACGTCGACTCACACAATAGAATTAATAAGACAAATTTAGATATAGTAAGCACGGTTTCAGTGTCGCTATGTAGCACATGTGTAGAGGTGCAACTAATCTATTAATCTCACACAATTGGAAGGAGTTGGGCACATCTGGGGAGGATAGTATCATTTTCATTAACTGTGAATAGTATTAGCAATCTGTCCAGAGACTAATTATAGTACTTGAGCTACAACACAACTTGGTACAATGTCGCTTTTTAGTAAAGATAATACATTGTATACTGTACAAGCATTGTTTTCTTTTTCTTTTTTTCCATGTTTCTAGTGAAAGTTTGGTCTATTTGGAGTGGAGTAAGCCCGACCCAATGATGAACTAATTGTAATTACTGTAGTTTCTGCCCTATTGAGCGCACCTGAATATAAGCCACACCCACTAGATTTAAGTAAGAAAAGTGATAAAGTACATATATAGGCCGCACTTGTTAATAGTAAGTCTATGAGAATCATCATTTTGCTGCATTGCCTTATAAGCCGCATAGTTCAAAGCTTGAGAAAAAAGTAGCGGCTTATAGCCCAGAAATTACAGTAATCAATTAACTTGTTTCAGGTATATTTCAGTGTGTTTTTCTTTTGGAAGAAACACCAAAAGTCCACCAAAAAGTAATGCAAATTAGAATATCTTCAAAACTGCTGTTAAAACACATTAATATTCCAACTAAGTATTACTATTTCTAATCTACTAAGCTGATCTCCGCTGCTTGTGCCATATTAAAATATTAATCAATGGATGTTCTGTCTTCATTCTTTGGAGGTCTATAATTTAAATTGGTGATCACATTCTGCACGTCTCTATAACTATAATCAGCGTGCATAATCGCTGCTAAAGCAGTTTCTAGTCGATTTAGAGAAAATGAACTGCACTACGAGCTTCGTTAAATGAGGCATGACTTTTATTGACACATTACTGTTAGGCTTACTTCCCTCTGTGCAGAAGAATATCAGACTTTAATTAAAAATCACAGACTTATGTATTCATTCACTTCATTATAATGTATGAGAAAGCTTGTTGACCATTCAGCAAAATTATCCATGTCCATGTCTGCTGTCCCTTTTATTTTGACTGATCTGTGTAAGCATACTTCACTCATCCCTTTTGTGGCGTATGTGCTAATACATGCAGTGTTTTCATGACAACATTCTCTCCTACATCACTGTATTCTGATATCACTACAGTACTATTACTGTTCAATTCATTGTGGTAGACAGCGCTACAGTAAGTTGTCAAACCAAGCAGTTCACAAACGTTTGTTTTATTAATGAGACGGTTAGATGAAGAAAACTGGACTAGCCTTCAATACACCATGACAGAATAAAAGAGTCTCTCTCTCTCAAGGAAGGATACACTGTTAGGACTGAAGTACCAGTGTTATGTGAGCACACAGTGTATCCCAGAGCAGTTCTTTATAGGACATACAATTTGGGCATCATTCAGATCAGTGTCTGATGTGAACACTGTCAGGGCAGTAGAACCAGGGCTGGATCATTAGTCGAAAAATCAAGAGATCAATTGTCAATTGTTTGGGGGTGGGTTTTGAATTGAAAACCAATCTTTTGTCACTAAAATGTGTAGTTTGGAGCAAAAGTCAAACTTTGAAGAATATTGATATATAGTTTAAAAAAAATCTAATAAATGGGACATAATACAAGTTTTTGTTTTGTTTATGTTCATGATTGACATTTTTCATTTGATTTTTGAAAAGGTTAAACAAAATCAAATCAATAATTTATGAGAAAAATTTTGATTATATTTTTTTCCCAGATCGCCCAGTCCTAACCTTAGAACTAAATAATGAAAAGTTGTCCCTGATAATTCCTGTCCATGTCCAGATGAATATTCTTTTGTATGGTAAAGAAGAATCAGGATCAGTATCATTCATTCAAACCGTACTTAAATACACATGTAAGCATCTTTTGTACACCCAGTTTGTAGACCAGACACAAATGCTGATCAACAGGATGCAGAGTAAAGCCTTGTGAATGCATGCCCACAGGTGCAGGAGAGTGGCAGCTTGGCAGGCCTGGGCGCTGAGATCCATCACGTCCTGACAGGAGGAGAGGGCTGTGACGCGCTGGCCTGCCCTGAGAGGCCAGCTCCTGTCAGCCTAATGAGGCTCCCGGTGACAGCTGATGTGGTTGTTAGATCGTGTGTGTGTAAATGAGTGCTGGACTTTCACAAAGGTTGAACAAGGGCCTTGTTAGCATGGCATCACACATCTGAAATGTCCACAGCAGGTCTCGCTCAACAGTTGCACGTTTGTCTCCTGCCAGTCAGTTGGTGAGTTTATTTTTCTCTTATGATGCCATTATAGTTGTTGTTTCCTCCACTTTTGTAGTTTTTGGTCACAACAAAGTGCTTCCTAGTTCCCAGAGGGTGATAGTAATCAGTTACACTTACAGTACTTGAGTATAAAAATAGAGATGTACCTATCCAGCTTTTTCTGTTTGATACCGATATTTTGATTTTAAGTGACTGCTGATACTCGATATTAACCAATACCAGTGTAAGGACTGAAATACCTTGTTTTTCTTTTCAAAACATAAGACATTTGATCATATAGTGTTATGCAGCTATTATTTATAGTGCAAGTCACAACTTAACAAGTTAATATGAATAAAATGTCACATATTATGTTATGTTTTGATTGAACGTCAGCCAGTATTGTGTCATTGTGTCCAATTAAAGGCACAACAATGGTATCGGCTGAACCAATATCATAGATCCGATACCCGATCCAGCAAAATTCCCTGGTCCGGAACCGATATCTGATCCAAGTATCAGATCGGTGCATCCCTAATAAATATATAAAGAAGCTGTATCTTTCATAGTATTTCTAGCAGCTTAATTTTACTCTTGAGTAATATTTTCATTGAAATAACAGTTTTGATTATAATTTCTTCATAGTGACAAAAGCCAAATTGGTCCTCCAAAGATTTGATCCAGCTATTATGTAATCCAATATACAATTTTTTGTTTGTTTGTAGGCATGGTATCAGCCTAAGGATGGTTACTCTTGTTTCTGATTTGACAAGTGGTCTAGTTTAATTCTGATTTAGTGCTGGTTTGGAAGTTTTGTAGAGCAATACATATCTAACAGAAGCTATGGCAGTAGTAACATAGCTTGAAAGAGATTTTGTGCAGATTTTGCAAAAGTGGTCACTGTCAGCGACGTGCGGTCAGGGGAGGCAGGTGAGGCAGTGCCTCACCAGTCCAAATGGGGAAAAAAAATACTTGATGTCAATAAGACTAAATATTATATTTTTTGCATGTAAAATGTTTCGTATTTGTCATATTTAGTTGATTTCTTGTGATTTCCACTGAGTTTTGTGGTTTAAAACCGCAAAATCTCCAGGACTTGCTGATATAACGCAGGTCTACAGCGCTGAGGCTCGCCTCACTCAGACCTTCGCAGCCACATACACAATGAACAGGGCGCGTTCATGCAGCGCGTTCACTCACTGTTTCTCCACTAAAAGTGATAAAATGTGTTTGTAGATGTATTTTTTTCGAGTGCTTTGTCTTCTAATTGTCAAGAAAGAGAATATTATGCAAACGTGAGCGCTTTTAGTGACTTAATTTGACAATAAACGGAGTTAGTACAGAGCCCAGATGAGGCAAATCAAAAGCTGCCTCAGCCCGTCACGCTCCAGCTCTGCTTACGAGGGAAATCTGGCGGCTTTCTACGGCCAAAATACGATTCCACGTTTAAATGTGTCTGTGTTAAACTTCACAGTGCGATAAACAAAGCCTTAAGCAACTATATAAATCATCACGAGCAAATATTTAACAGCAAAGGTCTAAAAACCCGTAATAATCTGTCCCCAACTGTTGAACAGTAGCAGTCATTTGGTCTCCCGCGGTGACGTCATCAGCCGTTTAGCTCAGATGGATGAGCAGGCGAGCCACGGTGCGAGGAATCTGGGGATCGAAACTCGCGTCAATATATTTTTTTTCTCATCTTTAATTTTGCGTGTAGAGATAAAATAGTTACATGAGATTATAAGCCCCTATTTGATATACACGTCTGCAAAGTGAATAAGAAGTGAAAATAAGCAACTAGACCTGTGTGCTTCACAGTGCCTCACCAGTTGGAAATCTCACCGCACGTCACTGGTCACTGTGTTGTGTAGTGAGCTATCCGGCCCAGAGGAGATGACTCTAGTGCTGCTTTATGTTGACAATACGAAATTCATTTTGTTTTTCTCTTTTTTTGTAGTTATTCTTTGAAAAAGTGAATCTTAACAATTTCTTTTACTTGAGTAATTGCAGTAGTCTTTTACTTTAAATTATTTTGGATCACTACTTTGTACTTTCTCTTGAGTAGGCAAGGCAAGGCAAGGCAAGTTTATTTGTATAGCACAATTCATACACAAAGCAATTCACAGTGCTTTACAAGGCAGGAAAATGCATCAACAATAATTAAATAATCAGCATAAAATTTACTTTAAAAAGAAGTAAAGAAATAAAAGTGCAGACAAAGTATTTCAGTCATATGCACAGATAAAAAGAAATGTTTTCAGCCTAGATTTAAACATTGTCACAGTGGAGGCCTGTCTTACATCATCTGGAAGACTGTTCCAGATCTTAGCTGCATAAAACTGAAACGCTGATTCTCCATGTTTAGTCCTGACTCTGGGCACCAGCAGGAGGCCGGTCCCTGAGGTCCTCAGAGTGCGAGATGGTTCATAACGCACTAACATGTCAGAGATGTACTTTGGTGCTAGTCCATGGAGAGACTTAAACACAAGCAAAGCTGTTTTAAAGTCTATTCTCTGAGCCACTGGAAGCCAGTGCAAAGACCTAAGCACAGGACTAATGTGATCGTACTTCCTGGTTCTGGTCAGGACTCGAGCAGCAGCGTTCTGGATGTACTGCAGCTGTTTTACAGCCTGTTTGGATAGGCCGGTGAGCAGGCCGTTACAATAGTCTAACCTACTGGAGACAAATGCATGGATAAGCCTCTCCAGGTCAGGCTTTGACACTATACTTTTGATTTTGGCAATGTTTTTTAGATGGTAAAAAGCTGCTGATGTTATTGACTTAATGTGGCTGTTAAAGTTCAAGTCTGAGTCCATTATTACCCCCAGATTTCTAACTTGACTTGAAGGTTTCAGAGAGAGAGACTGAAGGTGACTGCTGACAACCTCTCTTTGTTTCTGTGGGCCAAAGATAATAACTTCAGTCTTGTCTGAGTTAAGCTGGAGAAAGTTGTTTTGCATCCACACACTGATCTGTTGGATGCAGTGACAGAGTGAATCCACAGGCCCATATTCACCTGCTGTTAATGACACATAGATCTGAGTATCGTCTGCATAGTTGTGATAGCTCACATTATTATTGCGTATTAACTGACCTAAAGGCAACATGTACAAATTGAACAGAAGGGGTCCCAGGATTGACCCCTGAGGCACACCACAATACCATTAACTTTGCTTACTTGAAAATACAAATAAACAGACTGCAGTGGTATGACAAATGACTAGACAGCATTGTAACAAACTCCTCAAAAGCCCTTGAAACCATTTAAAGTTGTGCTGGGATAAATAGTTGTTTGGCCTAACTCCGTCTCCCCTCTGGCCCTCCCTGTCTCGTCCCTCACCTCTTCCCTGCAGCCTCCCACTCGTCTTGGCTCATGTATTAGGTTCACACAAGAGAATATAGATGAATCCGGCTAGGACACCTCTATTGATTTCTTCTACTTCGCAGACACCTGGGTAATGAAAGGGTTTTCCTCACTTCCCCCCAAGTTGCCGCTCATCATATTTCTTAGAGTGGGCAGCTAAGATGTGGTGGACTGTGATTGCGCTGTCCTTTGACCAGAGAGAGTGTGGCGGTCTAAGGGTCTCGCAGAGTCCTTTGTATACTATACTTTTGGGTAAAGACTGCAAACCACTGGGGCTGCATAATGAATCAAAATCTAAGTGAAATTGAAATATTAATGGAGATAGCTTCATTACCGTAGTTTGCCAGTTTAGTCATTTTGTCTGTTATCCTGGGTGTGTTTAAAACATGAACTATTACCTGGTTATTCGTAGGGCTGTACTCAATGTATCGGTATCGGGATATATCGTGACAAGCTCATTGGCAATACGCGTATCGTTACAGGAAGGTGTATCGGGATATGTATCGGCATACTAAAATGTATATAATTTACACTTATAAACCTGGACAGCAGGGTTAAGGCTGAAACTATTTAGCCAAACAATAGCTAATTTGTAAGACACTTGTATGTAACATAAAGAGTAGTTTGAAAATAAATTCTTTTGCATTTGACACTTGATATGTGACATATTAAGGAAATTATATCAGGATTTACATGTATCGGGATATGTATCGTATCGTGACCACTGTATCGGGATACGTATCGTATCGGAAGGCTCTTGGCAATACCCAGCCCTAGTTATTCGTGGAAGCCCTAGCCCATAGTGATTACTGATTTTAAAAATTTAGATAGATAAATCCCTGCATGCTAGAGCTGTGCTCGATGTATCTGTATCGGGATATATCATGACAAAGTTGCTGGCAATACGCGTATCGATACATTCAGGTGTATCGGGATACTTAAACTCAATACATTTTACGCTTATAAACCTAAACTACATTAAAGTGCATATGACAGGTTAGACTAAATTTTTAGTGAAACATATTGAACATGATTATGGTTAAGATTGGTTGCTTTGGTGAAGTTTATTATTGTCCTTTGTCCAGTAAATGTGAAATCCACAAATGTTACCTAGCTATTGTAAATCTGGTGCCAATATCACTATAAATAACACAGGAGTGACAATGTGACAAATTATTATAACTTAAACACTTTAATTGTGTTAAATGATTGCTTAAACTCTAGAAAACTGTGTCAGTTGTGTCTAAGATCTTTGCATTTTGGCGCTTTATGCTGACATATGTGGAGGGATTCTGTTTTAGAACTTCAATTATTTCCTGTAATTTTCCACATTTAGTTGTCAATTTCTTCGTGAATTGTAACTTAACAGTTGTAGAACTATGATAAATATTTACTACAAAGACTATCACATCAAACTAAGTCAAATAAGTCATATGGACTTTAAGGCAGAAACTGTTGAGCTGAAAAATTACCTTTTCACATGACACTATGTAACATTAGGAGCACTGTGAAAATACAATGCTTCTGCATTTTGTTATTTTACATAATCAAAGTTACAGTCTTAATATTGATTTTAAGAAGTTATACTAAAAAATATGTTGAAATATTTTACAGGTAAAATACAATTCTGTTCTATAGTTTGTTTTTTACTTGTTCATATTTTGGTCAGTAAAATATATAAAAATATAGCTTGATGCTTATCGTAACAAGGGAATTGTATTGGGGTATTGGGGTATTGACCCTATTTTGTCCCGCCCACTTTTCTAGGATTTGCACTTCCTGTTTAGCACTGTTAAGGTAGTTTACATGTTTGTCTGTCTGTCTTGTGGGGCAATTTCAAACATGTAATGACAGTTAAAATAAACCCAGTCTGAAGTCTACAGGCTAAATGCAGCTAAACAGGAAGTGCAATTCCTAGAAAAGTGGGTGTGACAAAATAGGGTCAATACATGTATATGGGATACATATCGTATCACAACCCTTGTATCGGAATACGTCTTTATCATGACCCTTGTATTGGGATACCTCTTGTATCATGACCCTTGTATTGGAATATTTCTTGTATCATGACCCTTGTATTGGGATACGTTTCTATCATGACCATTGTATCGGAATACCTCTTGTATCATGACCCTTGTATTGGGATACGTCCTCTATCATGACCCTTGTATCGGAATACCTCTTGTATCATGACCCTTGTATTGGGATACGTCTTGTATCATGACCCTTGTATTGGGATACCTCTTGTATCATGACCCTTGTATTGGAATATTTCTTGTATCACGACCCTTGTATTGGGATACGTCTTCTATCATGACCCTTGTATCGGAATACCGCTTGTATCATGACCCTTGTATCGGAATACCGCTTGTATCATGACCCTTGTATTGGGATACGTCTTGTATCATGACACTTGTATTGGGATATTTCTTTTATCATGAGCCTTGTATTGAGATATTTCTTGTATCATGACCCGTGTATTATGTCTTGTATCATGAGCCTTGTATTGGGATACGTCTTGTATGATGACCCTTGTATTGAGATATTGCTTGTATCACGAGCCTTGTATTGAGATATTTCTTGTATCA
Source organism: Mugilogobius chulae (assembly GCA_038363315.1). Classification (NCBI taxonomy): domain Eukaryota; kingdom Metazoa; phylum Chordata; class Actinopteri; order Gobiiformes; family Gobiidae; genus Mugilogobius; species Mugilogobius chulae. The sequence continues at coordinate 41,341,945 of CM076403.1, read as the reverse complement.
TGACCCTTGTATTATGTCTTGTGTCATGAGCCTTGTATTGGGATACGTCTTATATTATGATCCTTGTATTGAGATACGTCTTGTATCATGACCCTTGTATTGGGATATGTGTTGTATTGGGAGGCTCTTGGCAATACCTAGCTCTGCATGCATAGCGTCTCACTCAGCAGTGTGTAAATGTTTATGAGAGCTCAGACTTAGTTGCATACATTAAAATGCAATTTTGCAGTTGGAAAATCAGGTACTCTGCCTTTAAGATATACTGACAAGCTAATGCTAGTCTATCAGATTGAACTGTCTTTGTCTTTCATTCAAAGACAAATCAAGTTGTAATGATGTAGATTTTATTTGACACTCGTGTGCTCTGATATACATGTATATATGTATGTATACATCTATAATAATCACCTGTCCACATACAGCAATCTCTTCATTCTGGTTTAAAAATAGCCCACCATGTTCATATAACCTCATTTAATCAGTCTCCTGGGAGTTTTCAAATCATATGAACAATTTATCAGCGTTGACACATCAATTTCACCACATACAATCTGCTGCTTATGCTCAGGTTGTGGGATTATTACTGTCACACGTGTACATTCTGACTTCCATTTTTTTTTCTTGCAGTAAAATGTTGTCTCTTTTAATATACCGACTTGTTTATCAGCTCATTTGTACAAAAACTTGTTTCTGCCTGTCAATGAAATACTCAACATTAATATTCACAGCTGCTCTCTGCTACAACTTTTCTTTTCCCAAATGCTGTTTCATACTGCCTTCATTAATAATCTCCAATATTTACAAAAATCATTTAAATGTAATTACAATTACTCATGTACCCCTTTGTTTATGTTTGCTCAGGTTTATTATATTTTAAGAACGGTGCCTTAGTATTTATTACAGTTTACAACAGATTTTAGCATGTGAAGAAAATGCAAATATTAAGTACAACTTTTAAGGTGAAGTGGAGCTTTAAGACGATAGTAGCGTTGTGACCAGCATAAAGAAGTAATTGTTTTGAGACATTAGGTGACTTTTACAGCTCAAAAATGTATTAAATATATTTCGTGTTGGATTGCTTGTACCACTGTAATCTCTGAGCGAAACACTGTCATGCATTTGCTAGATTATTATTAAATAAGTATAAGCTTTATTTGTATCACACTTTTCACAAACAGAGTCACAAAGCGCTTCACATATACCCCTTCCCCACCATCAAGCATTCCCTAACCTGCATGTTATTGGTTGGGAAACAGGAGCGCTTGGAGGAAACCGGGAGTGATAATCAAGGAGCATCTTTGGTATCTAATCTTTTAACTTTTAATCTTTACATTGACTAAAAAAGTGAGATATTGTAAAATCCTTGATCCGTTGCATATTTTCCAAGCAACGTTTTAATTTGCCACTTTTTTTTTGTTGCAAATGCTCTCTATAATGTCAGTGTTGTTGCAGAAATGTGTTATTTTTGCTGGAAGCTTCTACTGGCATTTTCACTTAAGGTCACCTCAGCTCCACAATTCTGCGTCTGAGCACATTTTGAGAAGCATATTAAAGCGTATTGACACTTTGTTGATAGACTCTGTCTTCATTATCATTGTCATTGATTGTAAGGTCAAAGGTCACACCATCTGTACACTGAGTGACAGGTAGCAGCTGGCTGTAGAATAGAGTTGTTTTGTGTGGTTCATCAATCGAACAGAACTTGCATTTGAAATCGCATTAATAGACACAATTAGTAAATCACAAGGGCTGCCATTTTTGAAGAACCTTATTCTCAAATAACAAAATCTCTATTTTTATCTTAACTTAAAAACATCTAATGCAGAAAATTTGATTTGTAAAAACAATGCTTAGACTTCATGTCATTCTTTTGTTTGTTGACCAAAAAATGTCTGTCAATTAAGAAATGCCATATCGATCAATTAGCCGATTACGTGGCAAACGTGGCAAAAGCTATCAAGTGTCATGATGAGCTGACCAAATATCTGACCTTAACGGCAATCACAAAATCACAGGTTCACTGCTTTTAGGCAAAAGTAATTTGTGCAGAAATTTCCACTAGAATAAAAAAATTGAATAAACTCACAACATGACCACAAATCCATGTCATGTGACGTCTAATATCGAATTAGTCAACGATTATTGCAAGAAAAACACAATTTAGCTGTCGTTCACAATAATGAACTAACATTTCTAAAGACATTGAACAAAAAAAAAAAAAAAATTTCTTCCAAAATCACAACAATTATATGTTGTGCTTCTTGCAGTTATGATTAACCTAAGAATACTGGCATACTGGCTAGTTACAGTAGTTTGTTCTTTCATATTTCAGTCTTTTAGTCAATTCTTTTGGACATATTTAAAGCAGTTAGACTTTTAAAGCATAAACTGTACTGAGGCATTGCAGATGAACAGGATTAAGATATCAATTTAAGAAAAAAAAGTTACTTTGCTGACATAATATTAGCAGAAGTGATATAACAGCCAAAGAAATTGTGTTCAAGGAAAAGCTAGCTAGTTCAATTTGTTAGAGGTCATTATACTGAGGTTATGTCAGGATTTGGCTGTGACCGTTTAGAAAGAAGGACTGTTTTTTCAACATCAATGGATTTGTTCTGTAAAAGTCTATACGGTGTTACAGCTTTTAAAACGTATACTCAAGTTGGACTATTTCTGTCACTGCTCACTCCTTAGTGAATTATGTTCCAATATCTTCATTGTACATTGAATAAAAACTTGGAGGATTTGCTCGTGAAGTAACGAGGGTATTAAGTTGCAGTAGCACAAAATAAGTTGTTGGTCTTGTGAAAGTCCCAAAGGCTGCTGCCAAATAGAGCATTCTTCCCTACGGCCTGTTCACTTCAAGAATTCTAAGCTTCAAAAACGCTGCCCTTACTTTGACAAAGATTTTGAGCAGAACTAAGTACTATGTTGGCAAAAAGGAATATTTTGCAAAGTTATTTCAAAATAAATGTGGTAAACATTTCTTTAAAATATGGTATATTATTAGACAAATGTCAAATATCTGCATCACAAAAATGCACACATTTTACCCATAAACAGCATATTCCATTTTTATTTTTGGATCAGCTATGTACCATTCTCTAATCATGTTTTTCAAATTTCCTACTAATACATGCCATTTGAAAGCACCTTTCAGCACACCCAAGGTCACTATACAAGACGAAATATATATAAAAAAAATTGAAATAGCAGAGTAAAACAGAGCACAAAACTAGATAATTGTGTGTGTGACTGATCATGTGATTCTTAATAACTTTCCTTTTTTTTTCACTCAGTCACCAAAAACATCTGATGCAAACAAATCTTTTATAGTAGAGTCTATTTCATTGGTTCATTATTTCTTATAAAAACGGTTGTTGTTTTTTTTTTTTTTGCCATGGTTTATGTGGGTCCTGATAATTTCTTCCACTTTCAGGCTTTATACAGTGAACTTATGAAAAGGAAAAGACACAATCACCCAAAGCCCTTAAAGGCGTCTTTTCTAAAGTCGAGGTCATCTTGAACTTTTGCTGCAGCCAGTTGCTTTTCTGACTGGCCTCATCACTTTGGCACAGACACTGAGGGTCTGTGTGACCTTTGAGCCGGGAGAGCTGCAGTGTGACACCTCTTCACAAGCCCACTGCACTGGTCTATGCGCTTCTGAGCAAATTTAATAAATCATTATCATATGTAGGCTTTATTGTCAAACTTGAATAATATTGTAATTAAATCTTATTTTGGAGCTATGCAAAAACTGATTCTACAAATACTGAAAAGGTAAAAGGTTTGTGATTAACTTGACTCACATTTAACATTTGTGTCATAATTAAACCACAAACAATAGGCTTATAGGGGTAAATCTTTGATGTTTTTGATGCAGTAAAAAATAATCCAAGTATGCATCTTGCAGAGTTGCATGAGTACAAAATAACTGCTTAGCCTGAAGGACTCCCTTGTTTGTTTCAAGATGATCCTTTAGCTTTTTGTTATGATATTCTGGCATGACACAATTATCACTATTCAAAATGTTACACAGTATAGTTTCCATATTTCTGCTGATTGTGTATGACTTTTCACCTCCAGAAAGTTACAAAGTGCAGTAAACTTGTAAAGACATATTTTTGTTAACATTATTCCATCTGACTTAGTATTACTGAGTTACTAAATATATATTGTTTTTGTCTTTATTGACCTCCTTTAATCTGTTTTTGTTACTCCGTAGCAATCATCAGAAGATATTTTAATAATGCAATAAAAATTGTACATTTGCAAGCTTGTAACTATTCTGGTAGAGAGCACGCCCCCTGTCTGACTCTAAAATGTACTTTGGATATTTTGCTGCTCAAAAACTCTTGAAATATACTTTATTACAGAGAGCAGGCTCGTCTCTTCACAGATCTGACTAGGCCATGCCCATTGTCTTCATAAAGATATCTAACATATTTATCTCCACTAATTTGAAGTTTAAATTAGACTGTGTAACATTCTGAGGCAAAATATCTCCACCATCTCCGTGGAGAAAGAGTGATTGCGCACCCTCCACTAAAATCTCACACAGCATATTTGTAAATGTATAATATTCTGTATGGAAATTTGAAGGTCCACCATACACAAGTACGAAAAAAGATTGTTAAATTTAATAATTAAAATTTTTGTACATTCAAATATTGCATCTCTAACAACACTGAATATAGTAGTATTATTTTGATATATTGCCCCGCTTCATACTATGTCTGTAAGTGTTTGTAAGTGAGACAGAGGAGGAGCAGCAGTGCCTCATCGACGATGGGTCAGTCAGAGGGAGGAGAAAAATGAACTAATCGGCCTCTCCAGTGGTAGAATCTACCCAATTTATTTTGAAGCTAACAGGCGTTGGTTAATGAGCTGAAGCAAAGCATCCGAGCTCTCCTCCTCACGCTCTATGTTCGTCCTGTCCTCCGCCGTTCCGCCCGTGATTCTGTGGACCAAACCAATTACTGCCAGACCCATCCATACCAGCGCACGCACGCTCACACTCAACACTGAGCTTAAATTCAGCTCCGCAGCAGAGGAACTTTAACATTGTGGAAAATAAGGAGACAAAGCAATCAAATAAAAAGCACTGCGACAAGACTCAAGCATTCAATGGGGCAATTACCAGCATTAGAAGATGTACTTTTGTGTAGTTTGTGCAGACGGGTCAGATACTTAAAAATGCACTGTAAAAGGTAGGACTAATCCAAGGTTATTAGCTTCTGCCATATAAGTTACTGTCTTTAATGCTAAATTCAGTCACACACAAGTGTAAATGATAAACTGAACTGTTTAATGTCATCATTAAACATATTTTTAGGGATGGAGGATTCACTTCAGTCACGATTCAATTCAGTTTTTTATTTTGCCGCCACGATTTTCGATTTTGTTAGAGTTTGGTAGTTTATTTATTTTATTGTACATGTAATTGTTTTTATCTTAAGACTCAAAATAAACCGTAACATACACATGACATGTAAAACAAAGCCACTGTTAGAGTTTAGAACTAGTGTTTTTTGTCAACTTTCAAACAGTAATATTCAGTGTCCATACTGTATTTAGAAGTCTGTCCACCCATCAGTTGTTAACACAACATAATAACGCACACTCAGTCAGGTCTTGCACAAGTTCACGCTTTGTTTCTTCAAACATTGTGACTATTCTTGTATTATTGTCTGTATTACAGCAACATAGTGTGTGTATAGGTCAGTGACTGCATCAGCAAAACTGATCGATTCGGCCTGTAGTGGCCATGCTACATGTCAAATGTTGCAGGTATGGTCAGGTCCCAGACTCGTTGTGTGAGCACCAATGAATCGATTAAGATGTTATATAAAAAATAGTACTTTATTATTCTCATTTCTAAATAGCGTTGTTTCTCAAAACTTAGCTCAAATACAAAAAATGTAAAACCATTTAATTGTTTAGTATAAAATCCTCATTACATCCTATATAGCTTCCGTGTGTGCACGCCCCCTGCATCCATCAGCACACAATAGCTGTAACATGGCCTTTCGTTAGATTAGACTTCGATTTTCGAAGTTTTCGATAGTTTTTCAATCCCTATTTGATATAATTTTTTCCCCCACAGAAGCATTCAGTCAGTTAACCTTTTTATTGTTATATGTATGTAAAAATAAATTCAGCAGCTACCTAATATGACTTACACTCATATACATTACAGCCCATATACATATATATCTTCAGAAAGACTGTTTGAGATTTGAGCTGTTTAAAGCTGAAATGCTCATTTCCCATGTTTAGTCCTCTGACACCAGCAGGAGGCGGTCCATGTTTAGTCCTGACTCTGGCACCAGCAGGAGGCCGGTCCATGTTTAGTCCTGACTCTGGCACTGCAGGAGGCCGGTCCATGTTTAGTCCAGACTCTGCCACCAGCAGGAGGCTGGTCCATGTTTAGTCCTCCTGACTCTGGCACCTGCAGGAGGCCGGTCCATGTTTAGTCCAGACTCTGGCACCAGCAGGAGGCCGTCTATGTTTATTCCTCCCGACTCTGGCACCAGCAGGAGGCCGGTCCATGTTTAGTCCAGACTCTGACACCAGCAGGAGGCGGTCCATGTTTAGTCCTGACTCTGGCACCAGCAGGAGGCTGGTCCATGTTTAGTCCAGACTCTGGCACCTGCAGGAGGCTGGTCCATGTTTAGTCCAGACTCTGGCACCAGCAGGAGGCTGGTCCATGTTTAGTCCAGACTCTGGCACCAGCAGGAGGCCGGTCCATGTTTAGTCCAGACTCTGACACCAGCAGGAAGCCGGTCTATGCTTAGTTCTGACTCTGGGCAGCAGCAGGACTCCGGTCACAGATTTGGTGTTAGGCCATGTAGAGACTAAAACACAAGCAGAGCTGCTGCAGAGAATCGGTGCATTGTTAAATTGTTGATATGCATTGTCAAGAAACATTTTGGACAAATCTATGTATTGTATGAAGTGTTTAACTGAGGAGAATTTTTTCTTTTTTCACCATAATGCAAACTGACTAAGGTTCATATGACATTGCAAATTCCAAATTTGTATAGAAAGAGGCTTATACAGACTAGTTGATTACTAAAGTCCTACTGACTAGACTTAGCAGCGTACTAGCTCTGAGGTAAATCATCTAGTCCAGCCCTATCAATTTACTTGTTTTTATTTATTTTATTGTGATCTTCAAGTATTACGCATTTTTTGTATCAAATTTGAGGTTAATACGACAACATTACCTCTTAAATTCAGCACAGTGAATGTTGTGATGAGTACAGATAGATGTTCAAGTTCACTAAAGCCTTGTGTGTCTAACATGTACAGGATGGATTTTCTCTCTGCTGCCCGCTCTAATAAGCTCAGCACTTCCCACACCAGTTAATGGTCAGTGTTTTCAGACTGGGAGTGACCTGTCATCTTTGGCCCGCTGCTCCTCCTCTTCTTAATAACATCATTCATCAGCCTATGTCAGCTCGGAGATATGGGTCGATAAACAATTTGGTCCAACATGGCTAATGGAAACCGGAGCCATTTAATATATTCACCTTTTTTATAAATCCCACAGATTAGAGGCAGACCTGGAGCTTTTCCTCTGCTGGAGTGGAGAGGGCAAACATAGAAAGAAAAGGCTTAGCTTTGTTTAATAGTGTGTATAATGTGAATTGAAGTTTCTCAGTGTAGTAAAGCTTTTGTGCACTCTTTTGTTTGTTGTAGCAAAGATTTTAAGATGTTGGTTGGCAAAAAACATACTGCTACAAATTGTTTCCAAAGCAATATCAAGATACTGATTTGAGCAAGTAACTGATACTAAATAATATACATTTTAAGACTTAAAACTGAATTTAGATTAGACCTGGAGAATGTCTGTTAGAAAGATATGCTGTAATATTAAACAAAGTACAGTTATTTTGATGATGAAATTCTGCCATTAGGACAAAAATCCTAGATGATCTTGTCACATTTAAAACTGCACAAATAATGTTCAAAGCTAATAATAAACTTCTTCTGAGACAAATACAATCCATGTTTACTGAAAGAAAAGGAGGATATGATCTTAGGGCACAAAGCAACTTTAAGGTGAGAAAAATTCGCACAGTGAGAAAAACTTTTTCTATGGAAACTGTGGAACTCCCTAAAATGCAGCTTAAAGCAAGTAAAAATATTATTTGCTTTAGAAGAAATTACAGAGGCATTATATTTCAAAACTACACTGATATCGAAGGCTGAAAGTATTATTGCATCAAAAATGTATAGATTGTAATGTTGGTGTAAAATGTACAGTATTGCAAAAAGAAATGTAAAACAATTTGTGATGAAATATATATATATACTGTAATATTCATGTAAAATGTATTGCAAAAAGTAATGGAAAATGAAATGTGATAGAAAAAGAAATGTAAATGTAATTATAGCAACAGAATTGCAGACAGGAGGGGTAGGATATAGTTTTAACACTTCTTCCTTCTCCTTTTGAGCATCATGGACTTAAAGTACATCATCGTTAGCTGGTTTGTTTGTTTTTTGTCTATTTCATCTATGACATGTATTTTAAATGCTCTGCTGATGCTTAAATAAATAAATAAATGACACTTTTGTACAGCTATGGCTTAGACACAATACACTTTTGACAATTACTTTTGATTAACAACCCTTCTATAAAATGTGTATTTCAGGAGGAAGATAGATCATGTTGGAAGATGTTGGTAGAACCTTACTCCTCCAAAGGTAAACATAACTCTCAACACAAGTAACAAGACAGTAATATTGTAGTACAAATACATGATTATTAATGTATCACATCAATATCAGATTAACTTTCCCCAACACACTTGCTCAACTCTCAGCTCAACCACACTGATACTTTTGAGGCAACTTTTCATCTGTAAAAGTTTGTGAATTATTCATGCATTTTGGCAGCATCTGTGACTCACTTGAGTTTCACACAGAAAGCAGTCCATATGGCCATGAGGTTACACTTCATGCCCACACTCAAACAGTTGTTAAAACTTATATGACCAAAGATGGTGCAGACAAAAACTCTAACACAACAAACATAAAGTATAAAAATAACACATGAAGAGAGCACTGTGTTGACAAATGAATGTACAAAAGTTTCATGTATGTATATTTGAGCACACTTTGCTTCAACGTGTTTTGGTTTGTTGTTGTTGTTGTGCCTGGTATTTTAATATATATATTTTTTTATTATTATCTTTATTTTCTTTCCTTTAACCTAAGCTGAATGACACCACATCAGTCAATTTACTCCAAAAGTAATGATAACAAACATCTGCTTAAGCTTATAATTTTGGTGAATTGACTTGAATTTGAATGCCACATCTTCACTTTTGGTGCTGTAGGAGGGACGTTGGCAGGAGAAACCATATGTAGCATAGGCTCTGTGAGAGTGCCACTAAACTGGATTTGTCGGATCACTGCGGGAAGAGCACCAGTTGATCCTTGTTTTTTTTCCTCTGCCTCCTGCTACATGCACTTATCCCATAAATACAGCCCAGTTTTGTGTAAGGCTTTAGGGGCTTACATAGGAGTCTGGGGCATTTTATGGAGCTGTGAGAATGTGATATAAAGCTTTTGGTGCTGTTGTAGAAGACAGACAATTCCCTCTGCTCTAGGACAGAACTGCATGTCCACACCACCTGCTTCTATTTTGAGGAGCACCTTTTTTTATTCTTTAATTTGTATTGAGCTACAAAAATGTATTTTATACATGAAACAAGATACAATTAGATGAGAGTTCCATAGTTGTAACAGTAGTAATAATATTAGCAGTTATAGTGGTGATGATTATGCAGCACATGATTTTATTAGCTATTCAGCTTTTAGTGATATCTTATACTTGTATTGCACTTGTTTTTGTCAACATCTATCAGTATTTCAAAAGCTATGGCAAGGCCCACATAGATATGTTTGCAAATTACCCTTATTGGAAAAGAAAAAAATGTAAATAGATCTACATTCAGATTTTTTTTTTAATGTTTTTATATTCAACATAGATTATCAAAGAAAACAATACTGCGCTGATTTTTATCAAGGATGGATGATGTTGCAGTAAAATATGACTGGCTTCTGGAAACATGACTATGTAAAGAGCAATGGCAAGAAAAAAATCACTCCACTACATCTGGCATTAAAAAAAAAAAACATCTATACACCATGTTCCTGTCTATCAAGTATGCGTGGCATATTTTATCTCAAGTACACAATCCTAACATGTCACATGACAACATTTCGCATGCATCAGACAGAGGCTGTCATACCTCTAGCATGTGCCTCTGTATTTTTCCTCCATTGGTCTTTTCTTGGCTGTGATCATCATCAGTGCCTCGATGCGACATCACACAGCCCACTCGCAGTCTGCTCACTCACACACGCATGCTTAAATATATGTACACACATATCTCTCCAGCTTAGCATACCTCGCCTTGGAGCTCAGCGGGAGTCTTATGCTGTGTCTGTCAGCGCCTCCCTTAAAACGCACCTAAAGCAGTATTAGTGTGACTCCAAGTGCACCATGGCGGCCGCGGCTGACGAGCTCTGCCCCCGGCCTGCCACCCCCCGCCGGGACGACCCACCGGAGCGTGACAGCACCAGGTGGGGGACAGGCGCGTGCTGCCAACTCCAAAAGGAAGTGCTTTTGACGCATTTACAATTTTAGATTTGGTTTTAAATAACCTCATCTGATGTAGCTCATTGCATCAAAAGTTCAGTTGAGGCAGGCACTCTCTTCTGACTGTAGACTGTTATGTGCGAATGAGCGCCTTGTTGCTATTTCTGAAGTGATGCAGTCGAGGATCATGCGTGACATAATTATAACAAACTAATGAGGGGACTTACACATACTATCTTCTTTAGGCTTCTATCATTTCTGTTCTCTTCATCATTTTTAGTGCTCAATTTATGCAGGTCTATTCAAATCTCTAAAAGACCTGTAGACTATACTCCTGATGGTCAACCTCTGCGACTTCATGAGCTTAGTGTCATTTATTGGAATAAGCATGTGGTATTAGCTTTTCAAAGAAGCAAAGATGCTGAGCTTACAAGGTCTGTGGTCGATCTCCAAAAAGTTTAGTTGAGTAAAGAAATGCTCTGTCAATCAATTATTCAACTAAAATGCCTTTGATCTAATCTTGTATCTGACCCATTCTGTGCTCAAAAACTAAATCTAAAATGCCATGGAGTTTACACAAAAACAAAAAGTTCGACAGTAACAGAGTGTGTTTCCTCACAAAAAATACTAATCATTGATTGACTAAAAGACTAGTTCCAGAGCTCACCAAATCATGTTAAATAAAAATCTGATCTGATCCCTATAGGAAAGTGTAAAATATAAATATTGCGTTAAATCGCCCATAATTGAAATCTCTGGTTTGTGCCTCTTTTAACGTTTTTTTCATTGACCCAATATGATCCTTGAAGACTCGGTTACAAAGGCAACAGACATGAGAAGGGTTGAAGTGTATGTCCTAATAATATAATTACGTATGTCTTTAACTAGCTCTTGAGGCTGCTAATGTGAAAGCTCAGAATAAAAGTACTGTGTGTGAAGTGTGCGACAGAAAAATGGCAGAAATCCCCATCAGGACCGTGTGAAAGGGCACAAACCAGGTCAGCCTGCTTTGCTGACAGCACCATGGCCCTTTCTGTCCACCGGGTCACCTCTATGCTTAGCTCTGCCTCTGGGTAATGAGTAGGCTGGCCGATAGGTCTGGGTTCGGCTGTTCTCAGGAGGAAAACCACATGTAGGTGTGTGAATTTAGGCCAGTAAAGCCAAGAAAACCACGGGTGTGTGCCTAATGAGGGCACGTTGGTTTATTTATTGCATGTTGGACTTGCTTGCCAGTAAAATGGAATTGGACATTACCTGGCTATTAATAAATCATTCAAATCTGTGCTAATCTGTGCCATCAGTACCAACTGTGGCTTTTCCTTGCCAGGCTCTTTATTACATTTTTGCAAAGATCCTTATTATCTCTGCCTAAAAGGTTTTACGTGATACAAGATAGAATGAAAGGCAATGTGACTATGGACTTTGTCACTTTACTGATTGATCTCTTAATCTTTACAATGTCTTATGTGTCAGTCAGTCAAGGCACTTGCAACACTTTCAGAAAGAAATTGTTGAGAAAGATGTCTAGTTTAAAAGATCTGAATTGCAAATAACTAGTTTACATGCAATTCTTCCGTTCATTCAGGTCTTAGAATAGCACGAGTATGCTGCAGTGATCATCCTGCAGTCACATCATCTCTAAAGGTCCTTCCAGCCTAAGTTGATCCTGTGATATACCAGTGCTTATATGAACTGGACACAAAACAACAGCCTTTACAGTTGAAAGTTGATGTAAACAGAACCACCACATAATGGTTTAGAGCTTTTAGCATTGCTCTCCATTTTGCTCAAATGTGAAAGAAGCATCTCAGAGATGTGTGTGCTCTTTGTGCAGGAAGGGAATCGTACATGGATATGTGTAAACTGCAGCAAAGACCACTTTAATCTGATCTGTTGGTTATGAAATAAACTCAAGGTTTTGAAGCAAAGCCTCCAGACAGAAGTTTAATCGACCATCCAAATAGAGAGAGGGTCCGGCAGTTTTAAAAGGGCGCTTTCACTGGGGAAATTAAGTTAGTGAAGTCCTTGGATAGTTGACAGTTTACAAAACTGCTCTTTACTCATCTAACTGAACTTTGGTAAGCAGGAAAAAGAGAGACACTACAGAATAGCAGAGTTAACTAATGTATGGAAGATTCTGTAATTAATGTCTGTCCCAGTGCAACATACCGTACCATTAAGAGTTGTATCTATCCACAGTGTCCAATAATCTCTTACAAACATAATTCAGAGAGAAACACATTTGGGTTAATATCAGGCCAAACCAACTCTAGTGTGGAGAAGACTTAATTTGTGAAAATTATTATTTTGACAACAAAATATACATGTGTTTTAATAATTTGACTGAAATAAATATGCAAAAAATCAGAAAAATGTGAATTTATTTATTTGTTTTTTTCTTAAACAAGAGTTGGAGTCTCAAAACTGTTTGGATTTCTGTAAGACCCCTGTTTGTGTGATTATAATTTATTATATTTAGATGTGGTACAGAAAGGAGCTTAACTATCTAATCATGAGTATTTCATCTTGTGTTCTGTTTTTTCTTCTTCTAGTTTTACATTTTGTCAAGCTGCAAACCTACACTTCACTTCACTTCAAATCTCAGCAGCTAAAGATGGTAAGATTGAAATTGTTTTCATAAATGTCCCCTTTTTTGTTTGTGTCTAAGGCTTATTGAAAAGAAATGCTTATAATTACAATGGAGGCGGCTGAAGCAGAGATATGTGATTGACAGAAACTTAGCAATTTCATTTGAAATGATAGAGACAACATTGTTTATCTAATAGCCACACTGTATACTCCCTCATGGCATCTTTTAGCTCAATTTGAAGATAGTATTTTCTTACTAAACGGTTGCGAACACCATGTCAATGAATTACATCACAATATCTTTGCTGGCTCACTTTGTCATCCAGCAGACGGGCCTGTCATGCCTGGGTAAATTCTGGCCATTTGCCAGCTTGTCCCGTTGAAGAGGCCAACTTTATCCTCTTTACTAGTGAGCTGTGACTAATCAAAAAAACATATCCGGCATCTGGGCTTCTCAATCTGGTGCTTCCACTTTATTAATTTTGTAGCAGTATCTAATACTTTTTCTGTAAAGTCTGTAAAAATCCCAGCAATTTTGGATAATGTCATTTATGTTGTTTTTAAGATATCTAACAAGTGAATATTGAGTATATTGTTTCTTGTAGTATTCTATATTATATTAATGGTACTTGGTGTGAAAAGTTTGAGAACATTGGTTTTATTGCCTCAAAAAGAGCATGTTAAAAATAAAAATTGATAAAATTGTCATGGGTACTTTCAACTTGGTGTAAGAATGTAATATTTCTGCTAGGGGTGTCAAATTAGTTCATTAATTGAGATGAATTAATTACAGACATATTAATAAAGTCAATATTTTTAATCGCATTAATCTATTTTGAAATCTTTAACTTCATTGTTTCCATATGTGAGTTGTAAAGTGGACATAAGGGTTGTTCAACTTGACAACTTAGCAACAAAAGACTTCCTAAAGTCTTAATTTTTTGCAGTATATTAATATTTCCCATCTGCAACAATATTTTATAAATTAAATTGGATAAAAACAAAACAAAAACGCTTAAGTTGAGTGTTTTTTTCAACAATTTTAGGTGAGATTAAAAATAGATTAATTAATTACAGATCATAATTAATTAACCTCTTACATTTTTTAATCACTTGACAGCACTAATTTCTGCACTTCAGAGGTTTTTAAGACAAACATTTGACTTTTGTCTTACAATGCTGGGTTCATGTGACAACATTATCCAGGCCAAGGATATTTAATACAGATGGTTTGGCACCTAAAATTATTCTTGTTTAGACTGTTGTAATACAAAAAGGATTAGTCGCTAATAAAAATAAAAAAAAATCACCAAAAAATGTGTGAAATGACCATTTAGATATTTAATGACGAAGCACTTTGTTAATAATAGAAAAAACTGCCTCTTGACCACCATCTGGACTTATGACATTTACATTAACCGACCTATTAAACCTAAACAAAAAATTAACAACATATTTCTTATAACACATTTCTGTTGAAATGACATTCTAATTGTTATATTATAAAAATATCTATATTTATATTAAGATTTTGTCAATATTGCCCTGCCTCTCCCAACAGGACAGTATCACCTTCTCCTATCATACACTTTTTTTAAATGTACCACATCTAAATCTAGAATGACTGGTGGTTTTCTCACTTCAAAGGGTGATAACTGCACTGATGAGATGGAGGCACCTCCGATCATGCTATTTTCAGTCCAATCTGTTCAATGCTCATAAGGCAACAGGAAGCGTGTTTAATAAAAGCGGATGTGTCTTTGGCAGGGTGGAGCTGTGATGCATCTTCTCAATTCTGTGTTTCATTCTACCCTCTACATTCGGCTGTTCATTTGACAGCTCATGTTACTAATCCCTAATGTTTGTAAAAATCATGAATCTAGCAAGGCATGATGTTCCTAAGGCCCAAAGTCACTTGGATAGGTACCCAGTCATCCACAATCCCACATGGGAACAATCATTTAAAACAGATTCTGATTTTACTTTTTGCTCAATGTAAACTGCAACACTGATCAGAAAATTACTGTTTTCACTGACCCACACCCGCAGATCTGTAATTACTTGTGATTCTTCACTACGAAGAGGCAGGGCTTCACAACTCACTCAATTCACTCAATACACAATAATACAGGATCAACCAAACATGCACTTATCAACCTATGCAACTTTTGAGTGTAGTTAAAATGGAGGAACATATCTGTTAATAATAAGCTAAAAACTGTCAAATTAAATATTCTAAATCCAGCTCCTAGTATCAATCAACATTTTTACTAAATCCATGGGCTTTTCTAGTTTGATTTTTACAATAAATAGCATTTCTCTTTAGCATTAAGCTTAAATGTCTGTACATAATCAGTTGAACCTTAGTCTTTAATTGGTAACGCCCTTCACTGAGGCTAGCAAAGCTACAGACCATTCTGTTTTCCCATATATAAAATCTATTCCTAATTTCTGAAGCTGAAGCAAAGTAGTTTAAATAATTGAGAGTATGACAACACTTGACCTACTACATAACAATGTTCTGACACAGAGCAACATAGAAAGGTTAATAGATGCAATGCGAACTGCGTATAATTTGTGCTATTACGTGCCTCTAATTATTTATAGGAGTCTCTAAAATTGACTCTGAGGCATGTTGTCTAGTACACTGCCTCACAGGCCTAATTAAATAGCTGTGTTTTATAATCAGGACTTGTCTGTTCTCTCTTTGCAATGGCATGTTCTTAGGCTGAATTTTAGTTCAGACTTCAAAGTGTTATCACAAACATTTTACTTAAATTAGACACACAAACTAACATCGTGGTTGGCTGACTCTTGAACAAAAGTCTGCAAGTACTGAACAGTTATAGTTGAAGAAATTAAATAACAAAATAATGAAAACAAAATAACTAGATCAACTTTACTTATAATAAAGCAGGGCTGGGCAATAACTTTTTTTGTGGGCCATTTTCGAACCCGGACAAGTGGTGGAGGGCCACACTGCAGTCATTGGTGTGACAAAGGATCGATTTTGCAAGCACATTTTTGGCTTTTTAATGTACAATTTAAACTAGAGATGAAAAATTGTTTGAAAACTTTGAAAATCCTTCAAAGTATGCTGCAATCAAATCAAAAAGGCCAGAATCGATCTGTTTTGCTCATACAGCCACTGACTTACACGCACACACTGTAGTTGTATAATACACACAATAATACAATAATAGCCACTATGTTTGAAGAAATAAAATGTGAACATGTGCAAGACCTGACTGAATGTGCATTATTATGTTCCATTAACAACAACATCTAAGTGACAATAAATACAGTTTACTGATCAAATGTTAATAAAAAAAAACCATACATATATATATAAACTAACTAAGATCGAACTCCCTAATTTTAACCATGTATTATATTAATATTAGGACAACAAGCAATGACACAAGCCCCATAGCAAAGTCAGTCATTGAAAAGAAATATAAAGATAACACTTATTTTCAAAAACATGCCATGGACCACATTGAAACAGTCCGAGGGCCGCATCTGGCCCCTGGGCCACAGTTTGCTGAGGTCTGTATTAAAGCATTATCATAAACTGCGCCAAGTGACTAAAACAGTGTCAAAACAAACTTGTGTGTTCTTTAATTTGTGTACTAAATCTAGCAGCTTTCATCTAATCTCTTAGGTAGTTAATTTAATAGAAACCACTAGTCATGGGCAAATGGAGATTCAACTTGCATTTCATCTGTTTATTTTTCATTTCTAAAGTAATCCAAATCCAGACACAAATATATTAAAAAAAATTTGTTTGAGCTGGGCTCCAACTCTCAACCAGCCGCACTCTAAGCAAATGCTAAGCGTGTTGAGCTATAGTAACACTCCCACTGTGTCGATCCAAAATCCATTCATCCTTACATACACACCAGAAGTTTTTTTTTTAATTGATAAACAGGTCTAAACTTGTTTTTTCATTGAGAGTCTTTAATAATTGTTAAAACCAGGTCCAACATGAACCAGTCCAGGTCTATAAAGTGTCCCAGATCCAGGCTCTGCTGCAGATCACGAGGCCATCCTTTTGCTTCAACACAGCTCGGCTGAAATGAACCACTTTCCGAATCACTTCAGCCAAACGGCGCTTCATTACGCTATGATGACGTCATTCCTTGAAAACAACACAAGCTCCGGTGAAAGCTTCACTTCCCTCCCACCAGGAAAAGCTCGAAGAGTGTACCGAAGCGTTGTTCATTTTGAACATCACTAGAAACCACCATCATGTCACAGATGTTAACACAAGCTCCAACTGGCTCTGGCAATGAATGTTCTGATAAGTTGTTAAACATAGTGAAGTAGAATTTAGCAAGTTTGTAACACCGCATGCCATCAATAAATAGTGACTGATTCTTAAAATTTTAAAAAATGTTTATTCTTGTGGTGCTTTCTAGATGACCAAATGTGATCTAGAAAGATAAAATTCTAATAGAAAGATTTTAGCCATGCAGATATAATGAGAGTTTCAAAAAGCCAATTTAGTACAAAACTTTTTAAAACAGACTATATAGATTGAAGTTTCCAACAAAGAGAAAACCTTTCTATGAAAATGTGGCTGTGAAGGAGAACAGCAGAATGTGGGATGCAGAGAAAAGGCGCAGTGGTGATCTTTCATCATAATCCTGTTACTGCTGAATAATTTAAGTATCTCCTTGCAGACATTAATTTCCTATCATCTCCTTCGCCTGTAATTCACTGGGAGAATTAATGAGGATTGACACGACTGCTCTTTCTTGTGCCGTGAAAGCCAACATGGAGCTGTTGATAAGCGCGACGTGTTGCTGGAACAATGGCCAGTTGGTTTAGCTTAATCGCTTATTTTACATTCCATCCAAACTCCTATTAGCTTCTCCTAAAATAGTCTACAGAAATGCATGAAAAGTTATCGGTGGTAATAAAGATCCATCAGACTATTCTCAGACAGATAAGTGAGAGTTAATTTCAGCTTAAAAATATGCCATCATGTTTAGTGTGCATCTTTCCTCCGAGGTCACCGTTATGCAGTGCAGACATGTGGAGGACAGTACTATGCAACTGATAGCCCATCTGTTTTCAAGATTGATAGCTGAGTGCTGCCATCAATGATACGCCCATGTGCCTCTTAGCATTCTGTAGATCTTCACTGTTTTCCTCCAAGGACGTAGAGGCTATACAATGCTTTCTCAAACGTCTTTTGCCAAGATTAGAAGATGGAGTGTTGAGGAATGGCAACAAGCATGAGACAAAGGTGTAAAATATGTGAATGTAGATAGTTGAAATTATACATGGCAGTCTTCGGCGTTAGCGTCACAGTTTTGAAATGCTGCTTTCAGACATAGAAAAGCTCTTAGACGGAGTCACTTAAGGCTAGGAACAGAGGGAGTGTTGCTGAAAAGAGAATGGAAGATGTGTTAGGGGCGAATGGGAAAACCGGGAGACGCTCATGGTTGGAATCTTGTGCAAAATTGACTTTGAGTTATTAACTGTGTTATAACGTCCCCTCATCAAAAACATTAGTGAAGTAAGTTTTAGCTTCATTCATGCTAGTGTGGTGACTTCTGGTTAGAAATGCCATCTATGAAAGCTTTTTGTGGGGTATTTAAAAAAAAGACTGTAAAAAGCATTACATTCAATTCCCATAGGCAATATAATAGCTTTTTGCTACAAAGAGGCAGTAAATATACTTAATCATTAGTCAACTAATATAGAGTTCACACAGACTTAATATGTCTGTTCACAAGAAAGCGTACATATACCATGACGCAAAAACAGCGTATTTTTAGGAGGATTTCACGTCTTTTTTGCGTACTTATGTTACGCCGTAGATATAGCACGATATGAAAAATTTTTAAAATTACACAAGATTTCACAGCGTAAAACACACACAAGTTTTGGTTGAAGCCACGTGTGGACATTTTCTTTAGGTTTAACGGGTAAGTTTATTGCCTGGAGAATCCAGCCTCATCGTTGTACCAGCGGATGAGTCTGGTCGACCCCGAGTCAACTGGATTTCTAGGGCAGAGCAAAGCTCACCTAACAGACAGCGAAGGGAACCAATTAGAGAAGAGCATGAAGGCTTCTAGTGCTTCTAGTCCTTACCACTACTTACCTTACCACTGCACTGCCTTGACTATTGACGCGATGTCTTTTTGGTCATTTAAAACGGCATTTACAGGTGGATGGAACAAACTCTCGGTTTTCTGGTGCGCCATGTTGTTTAACCAACCTTCCGCCGCGCTGTCTAGATCCATGCGCGCTGCGCACAGCAGGGACATTGTTAGCAAAAACCATGTGACTAAAATAAACTAATTTCATTGCACGGTATGATCTGGATTTCGAGGGAAACGCCCTTGGAGGGTGTGGCGACCAGACTGATATTTCTGTGTGCAAAAATACAGAGATATATCATTCTGGACTTTCCAGGCAAGTAAGTTTAGGCATCAAGTTACTAAAATAGGTAAGCGTGGCTTATAGGTTAAGATTAGGGTCAGGGTTTTGTGATAATTCATAAATAAGAACACATTTTTAAAACCAGCATAGAAATGAAATGGGACTTTAACGCGTGACGCATATAGAAAAAAGCTGTGAAATTGTGCTAATCATACGTAGTTTACATGTCCTGTAATGTCGTAGTATATATAGGGCATATATGTTGCCTGGATGGCTGTACCCATCCAGGCAACATAAGATTGAGATTTTTTATTAAAAATATATATTTCTTCTCCATTAATCACATAAACTTTTGTGGTTAAAGCAAAAATAAAAGTTTATTCACTTTAGACATGTTAGTTAAATCAAATAATCTAAAAAGTAAAAAGGTGGGTTCAAAATATGTTTCTGCCATAAACGCAGAAATGTTGGTTGTGACATAAAAATCTTTAATTTTGGCATTAAAATGGCAAATTTTGTGTCTGTAAGAGGCACAAATGCCAGTCGTGTCAGTCAGGTTTTTGCTCCTTTTTTAAGCCGTGTTGGCTATTTTACACTTAAGCAAACTCTTGATAAGTGAAGCCCTTAATTTGTATTATTTGTTCTTTAAGAGCATTTCTGCTCTGTGCTTTGTTGTCTTATCAGACATTACTTCTGGCATTTGCTCAAATAATTCAGATCCATTGAAGAGGAAGAAAAATATCTCTGCATCAAGATATGAATTCAACAATACTCCTGGCGCTTGTGATAGAAATTTAATTGAAATGTCAGTTTGAAGACAGCATTTCAGAATCCGTAAAAATCCCATTTTCTCCTCTCAAGTGTCCTTTTCTCTTTCTCGATTTCTCGCCCTGACTTACAGCTTCATCTGTGAGCCATTGCCGAGTGCCGGGCCGAGCCATGCATCAGGTGACCAACTCAATGCCGTGCTCGTTTGACCTGTCACCCCAACAATGGAGGCTGACCCTGAGCTGGTCCTTCAATTAATCACCTAACCTTCGCTGCACACCACCCGCTGCCCTTTTCACCACCTCACACCCCTCCCACTGTGCGGAGACAAGCCGAAACCTTCAACATCCGCAGGACTAAAAAGACACAGGTCCAACATCCTGCATGACCGCTAGTATAAATCTGACTCAAGTAATTACCCATCACCTTCCACCCACTCTTTTCAACTTGCCCATACCTCCACCATTATATATACGCTGGAGGAGGATGGCGGAGCGGTAGACTCATATTTAGAGTTAATTGGCTCCGGAAGGTGAGGACATCAGTTCCAGTGTGTGCTCCGGCAGATGGCTCACTGGAGGCGGGTTCAATCAGCACATTGTAAAGTTCTCATTGGGTTCTCATTGGGCTTCAGGGAGGTGTTGACCTAGAGCTCAGGCTGAGGGACAAGAGGAAGACTAAATATTGAGATTGTTTATCATAGTTACATTCTTTCAGAAGTATTATTGGGCTCCATTCGAGAGCAGTGCTGAACAAATACACTTGAAGTATTCAAGTGTTCCTCTGAGAAACTCCTGTTTAATTTGTACTTTCTCAAAATTTTGTGTGAATTTTTTTTTTCCCTATCCATTAATGCTTATACCATATTGAAATGTTCACCTCCAATGCCATATACTTTATACAGCCTGACACAATTAGGGTATTGCTCAGGGATAACGGTCTTATCCTAGCATTTCTACAATTTCACAGAGTTGTGTCATCTTAGAGTTAAGCCAAACTCATATTTTTATGAGTACATAATCTTGACTAGTGTGTGATGCACAGAAAAAAAACATTCTTCTTTGCACAGTTGAAGGTCAGATGTGCTTTCAGTGCCTTTTGTTTAAAGAACAACGTTGCTTCACTGCAGCCAGAACCTTGTGAAGTATTTATTACACAAAATGGCAAATAAAGAGCCAGCATGGTCTCCCTTCTGGCACAGAATACTAAAACTAGATAGATAATTTAAGTGTAACTTATTTTGGCTGTCAAACTGTGTATATGAAATAGCATTGCCTACTGCTTTTTTTTGGTAAGCTGATTGAAACAAGCTTGCTTCAGGTCAAAATAGGCACAAACCTCCTGTGTCTCATTACGATTGCCTACTCTATGTGGGATCAGCATTGATTTGTCCACTCAAAACTGTGTGCTGATCACATTGCTCTACACTCTAAGCTCCTCCTTTTACATTTTCCTCGTTTGTGGGAGGAGTTTAAGAGGTTAACTTCACTTTAAAGTCAGTTTGGCTTTAGCAATAGGCTGAAACCATATGCACCTGAAACATAATCAGTAATGCATTGCCCCCCTTTTGTGCTTTATACCTGAAGGCTTGAGCTGACACTTGCTTAAAAGTTTTCCCTCTGTGGTGTTCAGTGCAGGTGACAGCGAGTCAGACAGAGAGGGGCAGCGGGTCGAGATGAGAGAGAAGATGGAGTGGGAGGAGGCAGCAGAGGGCTGAGGTGAGATGGATGGACCGCACCTCGGAGACTGGAGCCAGAGCGATGACAGGTCAGCCGTACCCGCGGGGCTTGTGTCAGTGAATAATCTTCACATTAGCACTTGCTCATTTAAATAATATGGATCACTCTGCACCTACAATGTCGTTACAAGAATATTAAAACTCCAGGTGGTTTCAAACAATATTGTCCTTGTAAATAAAATCTAAGAATTATGGATAAAGTTAGGCTAAGTTAATTACATGGTCTAAAAATAGAAAACAGCAATAAATATGAAAATATAATAAAAGCAAATGTACTTGGATTGCTTTTTATACCTCTACAATACTGAGCTTAGTTTGCATGAAAAATATACTCTATTTCTAATATACTGTCTGACCACCAAGGCCACTTCAGGGACAAATTCTTACAGGAAAAAATAAATCAACTGAAAACATTGTGAATATTTGCTGAATCAATGAGAAATAAAAAAAAAAACGAAATTATGGCATTACATGAAGCCAGAACAAGTCTGTTTAAACCAAAGCGCATGTAACCCCAGGTAAACCCATTTTCAGAAAACCACTTGAGAGCATAGATGCATCAAGTGGTAAATAACTTTAAATGCATTATTAATTGAATGTATTTTTTATGAGGGAAATAAATCTCCACTTGTACTTTTACATCTTTTGTAAGTAAAGGTGAACAATATTGACAAAAATTTTAAACTTAGTATTTTCGCACTATTCCAATAACAGTAGTCATACTACAGTATATTCTATAAATCCAAACAAAGTGACTTACATTTAATTTTAATACAAACTTCATAACATGTAAAATTGCAGCATAATTTGTTAATTTTATTGATTATTTATCTTACTAAAAATATACAAATTTCATGTTAATATAAGTATGTTTATTAGGATTGTACATTCATTACACTGTTAATGAAGAATTTAATTATCACATAAAGTCACAAACATTTAAATCATATTTATTCTTTACAACATAATACTAAAGACAGCATGTTAACCAATTACATCAATGTGATACATTATACGTATTTGAAATGTTTATTACGGGCGGAATATGGATCATTGACGCAGATGCACATGCTAAAGGCAAATGCATGTGAAGCTCCTCTAGTTTAAAGTGGAAATCACTTTGTTTGTTTTTTTCTTACATATGCCCTTTAAGCAAAAGGCAGAGATGCTTGTACCAGATTCTAGCTTTTACAGCTAATTTCCATCTGTAGTCCTGGGAAGGGGAGAGGGGAGGCATATTGGACATGTTTTTAGCTGTAGGAGGAAACTTACGCAGACACGGGGAGAACATGCAAACTCCACATACAAAGGCCCCTTGCCGACCCGGGAGTCGAACCCAGGACCTTCTTGCTATGACGCCAGAGCACTAACCTTGTGTCGGCTGTTCCAAACTATCAGAAAACTACCATATATTACTTGAATATTTCTGAATTAAGATTATGAGTGCAGGTCTACAAAAGAATGGAACTATATAATTCATAATCATTAGTATGTTTTCTGTCCCATTATTTGGTAGTTTTGTGTTCAACTTTGCACAACACTGTATAATTCCGTGTCAGACTTTATTTTTCTCTCTGTATGAGAACACAAATCTATGAAATATTTTGATGTGTGGCTGTGACACTTGGACTAACTTTGCCCGGGGAAAGTCCCTTTGTTTACCGTGATGTCGATGAGTGAACGATCTTGATGGCATGCGCTAAAACCTCTGGCACCTCTGACAGCAAATTCCTCACAAAGCCTGATAGTCCCTTGTTCCCTGGTAACCCCTCATTGGCAGTTTACACATTCGATCCACGGCACAGAGCCCTATTCGTCATATGTGAATTGTTGTGATGTTTACTTCACGCTATAGCGGCCATGCACTCAATAAAGAGGATGACTGCTAAACCTCGCCTCGGTGGAAAACATAGGCAGACATGATGGAAACTTTCAGCTTGACTTTGATGGGTCACTACAGGAGCCAAGCAGCCGAGAAACGTGCTGATAGAAACGGGGAGAGCTGGAAAGATTGGTGGAGGTGGCTTTATTCTCATCAGACACTATGACAACTCTATAGTGAATTGGTTTCGTCTGTGTTTTTTCCCTTTTTTTCTGAGCTATAACTCATTCCACGTGGCTGCCACTGAGGCGCAGGAGCGAAAGAAATCGAGTGTGGTTTCAGTGGGTTATAGAATTGTTTTTGTTCCCTGATTTTAGTGCAAATGAATTCAGTTCATCCTCCGCTGCTACGCTTTTAGCTCCAGCCGTACGGTGAATGCAGCAAATGAAGTGTGTTACACAAGCTCCCGGGCCTTGAGAATACAACTGCATGTGTGCGTTTGTGAGTTAATGTGGTCTCGGCGTGTTGTTTGTACTGTAGAAACATTAGTGTAGAGCAATAGGGATCCTACTTTAACACAGGTGAGGCTGTTGAAAGTTAGGTTGCCTTGGTAACTGTGATGGCAACTATAAATCACTCTAGTGGTGCCTTTCATTGTGCCTTCATTTTGATCAAGTTCATGTGATGAAAAAATGACGAGTTTCAAACCAGATGACAGGTAGGTGTAGTGTTGTTGTTCAGTCAACGTGGTAGATCTGTGATTCAGCTGCATTACCAAAAAGCACATGCAGTAGAGCATCAACAAAAGGAGCACATAGCTGAAGATTTTTTAATGAATCGTTGAGCTTTCTTGTTTTTATATATATTCTATTCTATTCTATTCTATTCTATTCTATCAAAGAAAAACTTGAGGTAACTAACGAGACCACCACCAAGTACTGTCTGAACTGAATAATAATGAATTTTAGTTCTAATCAGGAGCCAAGTACGGCTCCCTGATTGGCTCAGCTGGAGTGGTCCTCTTCAGTTTCACTTATTTGTTTGTAAAAAGACATTTGTTGACCATAATGGCAACCAAAATGAATACATGTCGATATCAACCATGTGTCGAAGGATTTATGAGAGAAAGTTGTCAGATCGTGTTGCAGTGTTTGCTACTCCACCGGTAATGTAATAATATTTGCCACAACTTTCTTTAGCCCCATATGAAATAGAAATATTTGAGGAAATTGTTTGTCATTGCAGAAAAGAAATGGTGAGTCTTGGTTCTAATTTTTATTCTGGGAAGATACTTCTAATACTGAGAAAATCAACTAATTGAATTGATCTATGTTTTATCATTTAATAAAAGACAGCAGAAAGGAAGTAGAATTAATAAACAATTTTGTCACACACACTGTATCTCTAATCCCAGTTTGTGCTCGATTCTTCTGATGGTGTAAAATCCTGTGACAGTGGCAGTTCTGTGATACCATCAGCACAGACACAGTGTGCTGCTGCAGGTACAGTCGTATAGTATCACTGAATCTGGAATCATTACTACAGCGGGAAAAGCTTTCAGGCGCAGTGTCATTAATCTGTAATGTGATCAGTAAATGTGCTTTATACACCGTATTTCATCTGTAGCTTATATTTGTTGCAGTAATAACTAAATTCCCCAGTGTGAATCAATAGATTTCATCTCACCCTTTTGCTTCTACATTTGCAGAAGAAAAAGTGTATTTTGTGCGTGATCAAGATACTCACCTTAGAGCAAATCTTACCATTATTTTGTGCACGCTTTGTTTAATAATCTATAAAAGATATAGACCAGTGAATTGAATAAGAGGGCATATTGATTTTATGCTTGTATCTGCCAGTAATAAATGGTTTCTACTGGACATGCAGTATACAGTATTATCATAAGAAGATAAATCAAAACGTATCTTAAAGCAGATGCACATATGCTTCTATCTGGCCAACCACAATGTCATTAAATTTATTTGATTATACAATTTGCTCAATAATCCTTAAGCAAAAATCCTTAAGCATCTGATTTAAATAACTTATCTTTTCTAAGGGTGAAAAAATCTTGTGATGCATCTATATTGTTAAGTGTTTGAAATTGCCACTCACTCTGCAATAAGCTGTTGATTTATCTTTAATTTTTAACAAAGTTTTTAAGACTTCTAGACATACCAGCAAACTCACAAAAGCTTCTACTCCAGTCCTACACAAAGGGGACATCCGCACTGAGCTGTGGCCAGGGTTTGAGGCCGTGAATCAAGATCACCATAAACAGAATTAAAAAGAATAAATACTTGGCTATCATAGAGGCCAAGTGATTTATCCCACACTTTCACAGCTTGGGCAGAACAGCGGCCCCCGAGAAATCAATATGTAATTATAGACATCCTACCCAGGGCCGTTCCTCTCCCAGCATGCACCTCCCACCACCTGCTTTGACACCGCCACCCTCAAAACAAATGTCAGAACAGGACTGCACTGGCCCTAGTACAAGAAAGAGAAATGTAAAGCGGCTTCCTGCTAGTGTAGCCTTGGATGGTTTGGAGAACTTAAAACAAACAACATTTCAGTAAAATGTAGTGAACATAATTATATTTAGGATTTCACTACACATTTTGCTTGTTTTCACCCCGTTTGCCCGTTGTAATGAGATTTATCATTGTCTTTTGTCCAGTAAACATGTGTAGAGGTAATTAAACAACTGTTACCTCACAAATGCATTGTAACAAAGTCCACATAAACACAGTATGCTTTGACAAATGTAAATATCCCGTAACACTTTAATTTAGCTAAGTGATTGTTTAAACTCCCAAGGAATCTGTGTCAGCTGTGTGTAAATTGTCTTTG
The DNA here is from genome assembly GCA_038363315.1 of Mugilogobius chulae. Classification (NCBI taxonomy): domain Eukaryota; kingdom Metazoa; phylum Chordata; class Actinopteri; order Gobiiformes; family Gobiidae; genus Mugilogobius; species Mugilogobius chulae. The sequence continues at coordinate 41,315,161 of CM076403.1, read as the reverse complement.
GTTTTTGATGACATGTGCAGGAATTCTGTTATAGAAATCAAATTACTTCTTGTCATTTTCCCCTTTTATTTGTCAGTTTCTTTATAAATTGCAACTCAGCTGAAGTAAAACTATGATAAATATTTACCATAAGGACTATCACACCAAACTAAGTGAAAACATGCGACAATAAGTCATACAGGATTTAAGTATAATGAGAAATGTAGTGCGAGAGTTTCTGCTCTATACTGTAATGTTCTACTCTGACAGTTTGTGTCGGCTTGTGGCTGTGTTAAATCTTATTGTACCCTCATCATTAAGTTGTTTTCAGAACAACAGCTGTAGAATGGGCCTTGTTACATTAGTTGAAATACTGAGGCCTTGCTGTTAAACCACAGAAGCTTTTGGGGCTTTGTTGTTTACAGTAGCTTGTGAAAAGCAGAATGTCAGTGTGGTGCTTTTACACAGTGTGGGAGGAGGAGAGGTGGGCAGATAAACATCACTTACTAAATACCAAATTACTGTAGGCCGTCAGGATTTAGGTCGAAAAAGCTGTGATCATATATCAGGGTGACGGCTGAGTTTCCTGCTGTTGAAACAGCACATTTGGCTGTAATGAATCTTAAATGCCAATGCCTACTGGCTATTCAGCTCCTGCCATCTACTCTTTTTCTCTGTTTTTCTCTACATTTTGCATTTTAGCACTGTTTTGTCATTTCCACTTCCTATGTTATGCCCCTCTGTTGCCCCAGTTATCAAGTTCACTGACATCATACTCACATGGTTTCTGGCAATTTGTTAACATCAAGAACTACTCTGTTGCCAGCAATGGATTATATTATATTATATTAAATTGATTATATTCTACAGGCCAGTCTTATTTTTAATAGGGTTAATGAGGTGGAGGGGGAAATTAATATTGTTTAAATGCAGTTTATTTTTGTAATTCAGAAGATTAATGGGTCACCTAACCTGACTCATGCCTGACTGACATGTGTATAATTCTCATTTCAGTTCTACACTTTATCAATCTCGAAAGACTGCAGCTGAATAATTATATTATGATTGGTCAAAGTATTTGAACCTGGAAGTAGCCGAGAAGCCAAGTTTTTTGTGAAATACAGCAAACAACTCCATTCACAATATCCTGACTTGTGTCTGTTAAACATCACAACGTGGTTGAAATCAAAGTATTTTCTCTGGAAAATTCTTTACTGCATCAGGTGTGAAAGTCTGCTATTTCAGAGGTCCAAAGCTAGCATAGATAGCATTAGCTTTTGGTTGGTCTCCATAGTTACTAGAAAAACAGACGTTTAGGGCAAAAAATTGTTGTAAATTGGAGCACACTTGGATTGTCGTCTTTGTACTTTTTCAGTGTTTTAATCAAAAGTACGAGTGCCTGATAAAACTTTCATTATTAGAGAAGTACTATCTCTAGGCATTAAGCTCTCAAAATAGGTCCGTCAGTTTTCTCAAGATAAATATATCATTGCCATATAGGCTACAGTGACAAGTTGCTATGTAGCTGCTTTACACTTGTTTTTCCCAGTTCTAATGTGCGAGGTGTCTTGCATCAAATAACTCCACTTCCATATGGCTATTATGGATACGGAGATATTTTCAGACACACTTGTGCCGCTCAGCCGAAGCTCTTTGTAATCAAACGCTGGAGCCTGAGGCGGAAGGAGAAGGAGGCGTTTCAAAACTGGGCTCCTGCTCCAATCATTTTAGCCCTCATTCAGAGCATATTGATAGGCAATGATGTGCATGTCAGTTTGACCAGAGCCCCGTCTCCAGTGGCCAGACCATGAGGCACCTGCAGCGATGAAAGGCAGCAGTAGTCAGCAAGCTCAGCACAAGACAAGAGCACCAGAGATTACGATGTAAAGATAATGCAGTAAAGTATAAGGTGGAGGTCAAGCGAATATTTAAACAATTCTTGGCAGCAAATACGCTATACACCAACTCTGCAGTGTTTAAATATTTTACAGTGTTGAGATGGATTTTATATGGGTATTTGACTTATAAGAAAGATGTTTTGTGGAACTTGATACACAGTTAAAATTGCTCTCTTAACCTGTATCACACATTATATACAGTATGCATAATCACGAGCACAGTCATAACACTGGTCAATGATATTCTAAAGTTGTAACGTACAGTATAAATCCATGCATATCAATTAACTGTGACTGAAATATAAATGTTCCTTGTATATAAATGTATCCTATCTGGACCTTTGGGAAAAGTTTGCTTGCTTGAAATCGAATCATGAGCTCATCCCTGTGACAATCTGCTTTTTTGATAAAATCGTCATATTGTGATTTCTATTACTCTTAATCTCAGAGTTACCAAATCCAAGCCTTTATAGCAACTTTACCGTACCGTTACAAGGAGGTGAATCAGGATACGTATCGAGATATGTATTGGCATAAAATTCATATAATTTACACTTATTAACCTGGACTGCAGCTTTAAGGCTGAACCTATTGAGCTGAACAATGACTTATTTGTAAGACACTTTTATTTAACATAAAGAGCAGTTTGAAAATACAATTCTTCTGCATTGTGTTATTCTATAATCAAATTTACATTTTTTACATTTTAGAGACAGTTATACTCAAAAACATGTTTTTACAGCTAAGATGAAATACTTTGTTTTTTTTTTCTACATTGAGGATAAAACATTTTAGCTAGGATAGTGAATTGCGTTTCCCTCAAATATAATAGGAAAATAAACAGTCTAAAAGAATCATGATAAAATCGAAATTGTGATCTGGCTCCAAGAAAATCATGATATACATTTTTTGCCATATCGACCAGCCCTATAACGAACACAAAAAGATTCTTGTTTTTTGTCTACTTAGAACATCTTTAGATGTGCTCCAATCAGTGAAGCTGGTAGAAGGTGCTATTGGAGAAATGAGCTCTGAAAAATACTGAAATATCCAGGCTCTCGAAAATAAGCAAGAACCAGATGAAAGAAGTAAAATAAAAAACTTTATTTTTTGGCCAATTTGTAGTTATTACTGAACATTAGTGTTGTCACAGAAATCTAATCTTCCTAACCTAAGATTGAACACTACTCATTCACAAGTGTCAGGTATACAGCTCTGTGTCACTGACTTCACCTGTCAGTGGTTCAAATGTTCTGCCCTGTCTGCTGTAGTGAACTGTGTCAGACATAATGGGGAAGAGTTTAAACAAGTGGGCGATGGAGAGGTGAGGAGATAGGCTGCAGGAGACGAGTGTGTAGGAGAGATGGATTAGTGTGTCTGCTGCTACCTGTGCAGGGGTCAGTGTTGAACTGCCGGGGCCTGATAAGGGCTCGGCAATAGGCTCAGTGTGGCCACGCATTGACTGGTAAGCTCATTGATTTAGCTAAGAGAGCGATGAGCAGAGTTCAGCCTTCTAGAGCTGTTCATCAAGTGTCAGGCTTCATGGCGCCCCCTGGAGGTCCTCTGTCACTGCAGCATGGCCCAGGGCAGTGAAGGCTGTGAATCCAAAAAATTAGGGTTGTTAAGATGATAATTGTTCAAGTTCAAGTATATAATCATAAGCAATTATTAATAGGAATCAATTTGGAAGCATTATTTGAAAGTGAAATAAAGTGTTTTTTTTTCTTCAGTCTGTCAAAAATGTAATTTAAGCTTTTTATCAAACTGTTTTTGATATATTAACTTTTTTAAAGCTGGTCACAAGCTTGTTGTAAAGTGTGTTAGAAACTGGGGAAATAAAAAAACAAGTATTTCGTTTTTGTTTCGGCTCAAAAAACTTTTTTTTTTTCTATCAATTGCACATTAAAATTGTATATTAAGTCTTTTATATTTTCTACAAAGGATAAATCTGAACTGTCTACCAGAGTCAGTGTATTGTATTCTAGCCTGATGCAACAGCTGGTTTCATCATAGTACTTGGAGTTTTGGCACATTTTCATTTTGGTCTTTTATAACTTAATAACTAAGCTCAAATTTTCAACTTTTTTTTAATAGCTGTGTTGTATTTTTAAATAAGCTTAAAGTTCTGTGTGATAAATATGCAAAGTTAATCCAAGCTTTTTATGAAAGCTGTATTTGATATATTAACTTTATTCATCATCCACAAAGTTGAGTTTTCTAAAGCTGGTCACAAGCTTGTTGTAAAGAGTGTTAGAAACTGAGGGGAAAAACGAGTATTTCTCTTTTGTTTGGGATCAATAACCATGTTTTTCTTGTCATTGCGCATTAAAATTGTATATTAAGTCTATATTAATATTTTCTACAAAAGATAAATCTGAACTGTCTACCAAGAATAACTAAAAACCGGAGTCAGTGAATTGTATTCTAGCCTAATGCAACAGCTGGTTTCATCATAGTAGTGGGAGTTTTAACACATTTTCATTTTGGTCTTTATTAACCTAATAACTAAGCTTATCTGAAGTTGGTTACGAATTTGCAACTTTTTCAGTTAAATATATAACTGTGTTGTCTAAGCTTAATGTTCTGTGCGATAAATATGCAAAGTGAATTTCAGTTATTAGGAAAGATGCAAATGCCTGTCTTGTAACAGTATTTTTCTATTGTGCCATTCAGCAGCAGTGGTTTACACACTCATTTTCTTGGCACATGTCACCATGCAATTAGCCGTCTCTGTTTGTGGATGCTAGTCATATGAGCTATTTCTGCCTCTTGATCCGACTCATCCACCCAAACCCACTGGAGGCATTTTGAGCAAAAGATCTTTGTACCAGTGAAGCAAAGGGAGCCGCACATCAGACCAGCTGCATCCCTGGCTCTAGGCTCCGTAGACAAGATATGAAGGCATTTCCCTGTTTCTACCTCCACATGGGTAGTTTTCATTTGGCCTGGAGCAGAGCAGCGCACAGCCCGGCATGGCAAATCTCTGCTGGTCGCCTTGTATTTCTCATCACCATTCTTCACCTGGGGAGTCATGGATGCTGTCGTGGATGTGGCATGGGTGCAGGGATGAGTGAGGAAGCGCGAGAGGCACCAGATGAAACTTACATGAGGCGACCACAATGAAAATGCAAAGATTGAACTTTTCGCAGGGTTGGAAGAGCGGGGGTGGGCAGAGAGACAGCCTTGAGGGGTGAGACGAGATAGCTGCTGGACGTGAGGACAGAAGAAGAAAGAGAGTATCCCCAGAATCCTAATTCTACTGCCTCGCTTTTATTGTTTGACCTTTTTAAAGAAGCAAAGTCTGTAAAGTCTACCATACATTTTACAACTTTTCAACAGTGACTTCCTGAAAAATTCACATAGCACATTTTGAATAAATGATTTTGTTATATTTATCTTAAGCTGTCACATTTTAAATACTATTACTAATAATATAATATTATTAAATACTATTACTAATAATAAATTGAGTTCTATGAGTTCTTGTTATGGTAATAATGTCCACATTTGAACACAGGACAGGATAATACGAGGTTTGGACCGATTGCACAAATCATAAAATACACGCCAAAAGCACAAAAAGAAGTTGTTCCCTGAAGAAAACTTTATAGCTAAATAATTATCGTCATTGCCATTTTTTATATGCGACCATTTAAAATACTTTTTAAATACAGTTACTCATTACTGGTAGTCTTTACCATAGAATTGGTCTGCAATTCTATTATGCTCTTGGTAGCCAACTTAAGCAACTTAGCCATATTTCTATTTTGTCATACTATAATTAAGCAGTTTGATTAATCTTCATCTGTTTAAAATACACTTATCTTCATTTTTTACCTCCTCTTCTATTGTTTCCCATTGTGGTGATGTGGTGCTGGAATTCGCACACGGGCTGCTGGGAGTTGGCTGTGGAGGTGGCAGATGTCTGGGTGGCACTCGGAGGACGTCTTGTACACTCCACACACAAAAGCAGAGTCGCTCCGCGTGCATATCGCACTGTCTGCCTCTTCCAGGAAGAGCAGCTCCATGATCGATGGCCTGCATTCCGAGATGGAGCAGCCCCACTGTTTGTTTGTCTCTGTTTCGCATGAGTGCAGAATGACAGCTGGGACCAGTGCAGGGTTTTCAAGTCCGCCTGGCAGCACAACTTTTGTTGCTGTGATTTAATGGAGAAGAAAAGGTGGAGCTGAAGTTGGAAATAGTTAAAGAAAATGTATTGATACAGCACCAAAAGCAGTTGATATAAAGACAGACTTAAGAACAAGATAAACATGACTAGACAGATGTATTAGAAAATGTTTCAGTATCTTCCTAAAATTGAAGTGTAATTTGTTTGAGGAGACTTTTTATGCAAAATCAACTTTAACTATTATTACTATTCCTATAAATTAAGCTAATTTCTTTTTTCCTATTTAGTCATTCAATGTTGTATTTAGAAAATATAATTTCTGGTTTTATTTCAAAGTGGCATTTCAATAGCCTGATGCATCAGCCGGTTTCATTTCACTTTGTGGAAATCTGACATTGCATTGTTGGCGTTTGTTCGCTTCACAGGCAGGGACTTTTTGACACAAATTGACTAATCCCTGCTTTTTGTTCATTTTGTTGTCCAGGAAGTAGACATGCGTGTCAGCGATTGCTGCCGTTTCTATGTGAGCTTGCTAATTAAAAGGTACAATATCATATTTCACTCCGCTCCTGTTTGCTGATTGGACGACTGTACTTCCTGCTTTTTGGGAACCATTTGCAGTCCTGCGATACCTGACCTAGTAGATGGAGTTAAATGAGATTAAATGAAGGCACTAGCATTTCACCATTTATTATTGAATAGTTACATTATAATGACTTTAAAGACACAATCAGCAATATCCTTGTTGTACTCTGAAACTGAGAGTTGTGTTGCTTTGATGTTGTTTGTTAACGCTGCAAAAAATATCACTGTATTTACTTCGTGACCATTTATCAGAACATTTGCTATTGATGATGGCTCAAAAATGGCATCTCCGTCCTCTCGCTCGTTTGTGTTTGCTACAGAAATGAAACTCAGCAAAATGGAGATGTGTTTTCGATCTGGAACGCAGGATATGAGAGGGGGCTTCATCTGATAATACATTTAGCTTTCGGGGCCCAAAAATGAATTCCCAGCGTTTTCAGCTCATGACTGATGATGATTCAGGGATTCACTAATTACCATTATTTTGGCACTGTGCTTTGGAAATGAACCCAACACTTCACTTTCTGAGGAATCTTGCTAGGCTTGTAATGTTCATCTCAGACCTGACTTTGGGTTTTGTGTTTCCTGTGTAAATCCATGTGTGTACTAAAGCCCCTGAAAAAATTGTAATGTGTACAACTTGGACAATAATTAAGTTGAATAAATAGAAATGTTATTTAAAGACATGTTTAAGCTTTATTATTACTTATGATATATACATTATAATTATTAGATACAAATGGTTAGTTTGACAAAGGACCAACCACTAAACCATTAAATATATTTGAAATTCTCTCAGACGACATGCAGTGCAGCCAGTGTAGTCATATTTCCTACACCTCCCATGCACTTGCATTACTCAGTACAATCTGTAGTACATTTGAGTATCTTGTAGTGGATCCACAGGAGCTTTGAGATTTGTATTTTCTTCCCTAAAGCTAAAAAAAATAGATTGATAGATCCAAAGTGTTTGCATTCACCGACAGAGTAAAGTATCCTTCAGGCAGGATTGCAGTGTGGCTCTAAATTATAGATTATTTTGTAAGACAAGTTACAATATTGACATATTCATACAGGCACATATAATTTATAAGTGGCTTTTTCTTATTTCAGTGATGAACACGTTAATACACATTTTTCTCAAATCACATAATTTAAAATGACGGTGGATCCCTCTATGTTCAGTGCATTGCCTAAAACTATTCATTCTTGAACCGCTTGAGCAACATACAGTACTTTCTCATTACAGAAACAACATTATACAAGTTTAATTTTGCAGAGATTGACACAGAAGGATGTTTGTGACCACCCACAAAAGTTTCAACATAACAATCCAAAAAAAAAAAAAAAAAAATCCAAAGGCAATTTGAGGCCTACCACTGATTGTTGAAATGCAAAAGTAGGTAGGTAACCAATGTGTTGGTCGGTATAAGGTTAAACCTAATCAAATGTTTGGCCGAGGACACTTTATAATACTAGTACAAAGAATAACTCTTGAGACAGTGTGTGATGAACAATGACAGACAAAAGAAAATGTGGTAGTAGCTTTTATATTTGATATTGTCCTTCACAATGGTCTCATTCTTTGCCCTTGAAGCACAATTGAACATTTTAGAAAAGCAGTTGTCTGCACTCTGATTATAAACAAATCTTCTGTAGTAAAAAATGAAATATATGGAGCCTGTACCTTGCGAGTAAAGGTGTTGCATCTATTGAGTCACTTGTCAGCACAGCCCATAAATAATAAATCATCATTCCCTTAAACAATCAGCTTTGTTCTCCAATAGAGGAACCTGTGTATGCAAATAGAGCCCTGTCTTCTCAGCTCTCCTGCTCACAAATACCGGTAGCTCCTGGTGCCCGAGGTTTTCTGAGCACCTCTCCTCTTAACCTTGATGTTCACTTGTAATTCCCACACATCTGTTTTACACTGTAGCCCAGAGCACTCACTTCACTGACTAACAAGAGACTAGAGATGAGAGACCGGATCAGCCGACTCTAGAGACAAGAGGGTCTTTGTGCTCCCTCAACTAAAAAAAAAGTATTGTATGTTTGAGTTATGACAACGTAATGTATAGTCTGGATTGTGGCGAGATGTTGTTTAAGCCAGGCTACAAATAGGGCTTTGTATATGGCACACATGGCTTAATGTTTCAGCCTATATAGTTTTGCGGTATGACAGACAGGCCCATGCAGCTATATGAAGCATATACAATGAAAGACTAATGTTCTCCTAAAATGAATGTTTACATGACACTGCTGCAAACATTGAATGATGGATGGGTAGTAACAATTTTAGTACTAGCATCTTCCTAATAATTAGCTGTATAGTAGTTCCATTTATTTCTTGTTTAACTTGTATTTTCCATGTTTCTTTTTTACTTTATTTTTATGCAATTATCAACAGCATTGCCTAAATGCATTTTGCCTTTGTTTACAAGAACCGCTTCAGCTATAATTACAAAAAGTCCCCTCAAACACCAAACCTTTCGTCTGATCGCTGCAGTCATTTCTTAAGTGCACCAAGTGAAAAATTCATAATTTAAACAGTCAAATGTCATTGGGTTTTGTAATTATGGCTCAGTCCTCTGCAGTAGAACACTCCACTCTGACAAGTGCACTTGTTAGCCCTCCAGTCCCCGTGTGATCAGTATTAAAGGTGTTTCAAATTGACTTCATTGTCTTATTATTTTGAGTGGAAAAGAGCAGCTGTGTTTTTCAAGTCGGTCCGAACTCACGACTCTAAACTGTTGTTTTTCGTCACTGACTTTGAAGCAAGGTAATGACACGAGCATCACTCAAAATGCAATTACACCCACCCGTTCCTTTTGAGAGCCAATTGGGTGTTAAAGTCAATGAAGGCAAATGTAGTGTGAAGCCAGTGGAGCTGTGGTGTCGACCCTGCTATAATGATTGGATATAGTCCAGTCTGTCCTTCTCTTGTGATGCTTTTTAAAAGTCACATTAGTGCAGTCTATGATACTACTGTGAAGGATACTTAGGTCAGACAGTCTCAGAAAAAGCAAAATTTTAAGTAATTATTTGGTTGAACATATGACTCATGTTGACTATACAAGTTTGATGTGTGTTAGATCTTACAACAAATGTCCTCTTATTTATAGATTTCAGCCAAATAAATGGGGAGGCCTTTAGGGGGTCAAACATTAGACTCTGTGACAAGCAAGTTTCCCACAGTGTGCTCAAAGTCCATAAGGTAGAATCTTGGACACTGACTTCGGGTGACTTACACGAATCAATGTGTAGAAGAAGATGGAAAAACAGTTTTTAGGTAATATTTCACTATATAGCCAAAATCTTGGATTTTTAAATGGGGAGCCACTGATTATGGAGCTTTCATTGACCTCATCTCAGTTAGATTCCTCTTAGAATAGCTGATTTGACTAAGTAATAGAGTTACAATTTTCTTTGTATCTTTAGCATGTCCAGGAGCTTGATAGTTTGTTTCAATCACATGGTGAAAGTAAAAAACGCAGCTGGGTTTTATAGGACTTGCAGAGCGTTGAACTTCAGGCAAAGCAACAACATCTCAAGTTGTGGACATTGTCAAGTCTGTTGACCATATTCATAGCAACCTATAAATCTGTGATAATTTGGCTGGTGAAGATCTATCTGGGTCTGTACAAGTAAAACAGCGTGACATAGCTTGATATAAAATTTCCAATAATAGTTCCATTGATGAAATAATTATAAGGGGGAAAAACACAAAGCAGCATCCAAAATATTTAAGATTAAGTATTAGTAAGTTTAGTTTCCACACCTTACAACCTTTTTATATGTGTCAATATTAAAGTTTTTAGCCTCTGCAGATTCTCCACAGTCATTAAGGCATATTTAGGTATTCACAAGAGCTGTGTATCCACTTTCAATTCTAGGAAAAACTGCAGCACTGTACAAGGAAAAATGTGAAGATACCTAGATATTTTCTGTAAAATGTAATTAAGAGGAAAAACCGTCCTTCTGACATCATCACACTTTAAATTGTGAATGCTGCTTTTCTATTTCCAAGCTTAGGAAAGTGTTGTTACAGAGCTGGAAGGTTCAAAAAATGACTTGGAAACTGTGTACGTCATGTAAAGCCTGCTCTGTGTGTTTTGGGGAGACTTGTCACTGTTAATTCTTCTCACTTTTGGCGTGTCTTATGTTACAGCACCATCAGCTTACAGGCAAGGAAACATGCACACAGTTTTTCAGCGAGCATCTCTTATGAGCCTGGAAAAACGTGGAAATACATGTTGTATGAGGGAAAATATAAAGTCAGGAGAAAAAAGGTAAACATGAAAAGTGTATAGAGTGCCTCAGTGGAGAAGCCGGTCTCTTACAACTACCAGGGGAGCGGCGCACAGAATAGCCTGTATTGTTTTCCCTTCTCTTTGATTTTCTGCCCTCAGCAATAACACCCCTTCATGTACGCGCCTGCATCCACCAACACACATATAGCGCCGTTTGTTCTTCCTGTAACCAAAGATATTTCTATCTGTTTGTCTGCGAGTCGGGAGAATAAAGCTTGTCCTTCGTGCGCGTCTCTTGTGGTGTCCATGAAATCGTCCAGGGTGAAATAAATATGTCTGCATTTAGAAGCATTTAGTGGCTAATATCATAACTCTGAATACATTACTTTGACATCAGATTCCATCGATGGGCCAACTATTTACAGGACAAAAAGCATGAAATTGTGATGGTCTGCAGAAGAATAATTGAATTCTTAGTTACATAATTGTATCTCTTACTCTCCGCAGTTAGATTTGTGATTTGTGTCTTAATATTAGGAGTGTTAAAAGCGTTCACTTTTATCTAAGCTTATATCAGATACTCATATTTGCACTGGAAAACATACTTTCTGTTGTGATTTTTGGCTCGCTTACCTAATGCATTCAAGTGACCTAATTATTCACAATAATGAGTCTCAAAGCCTTTTTCCCAACTTTCAGAAGCCACTGTGTATGTCCTGGTTTCAGAAAAAGAAAAAAAAAGTATAAATAAATGGTTTTGGTTGTATAAAGTAATACAAAGAGCTATCAGTTTGGATGCTCCAAGCTAAAGTTTGCAATCTATATTTACTAGGTTGTATTTCAAAATTAAGACCCTTGGAATCAAAAGAGTTAAAGGGGAACCAAGCCATTTCAGTGGTATTGCTGCTGCTACAGCTACAGCTCTCTTCTAGTTTAAAACATTATTGACTATAGCAAGAACCTCACTACAACTAAAGAATTTCTTTTTTCTCTCTTTTTCTCTCTTTATTAGAATAAGAAATAATTATAAAATAAAATAAAATAAAAAGATACAATTTGTGTTTACTAGTAACAATGAGTTACCGACCACATTTAGCAAAGGTCAGAGCCCTGTCACAAATTATTGTTGAGTTTACAAACCTTTCAGCATTTTATTGTAGATAAAAATTGTGTATAAAACTACTAGCGGCTAGCGAACCTATGCATCTTTTAAGGCTCTAGTGACCACCAAACGTCCACTTTTACAGGTTACTAGTGAGAAAAGCAGACAAATTACATAAATAACACCAAACAAAATTATAGCTTCACTTCTCTGTGGAGGCGCATCTGTAGCATCAGTAAGTGATGGAGCATTTCCAGTCTAAGAATATAGTAGTTTGAGAAATATAATCTCACATCGCCAAAGTTGTTTAAAAAAGCTTTATAAGACACAAATTAGTCTGTTTTGCTCATGGTTTTGCTGAAATTGCTTGTTTAAGCTTGTTTTATTCATAAAAGTGCAACTTCTGCCATTGAGTTCAATTGATTTGCGTCGTCACCTCGACCGGAGGAATATGCCGTCGTGCTTTTCGATTTGTAGCAACAGAGCAGAGATGCTGATTGCGCGTCTACTAATTTAATGTCTATGCCCTAAAACACATTACATAAACATACATAAATAAAAAATTTTAAGTGCCAGGTTTTCTCAGGAAAGGTGTTGTCCAGTCGGAACAAAAAAGTTGCAAGGGCGGGATTTCCATTGGGAAGTAATATAGAGAGCCGACACATGCTTCAAAGGGATGATTTTTTACACCAATGCTGTTAATTTTGTTGATTAGCTGGGTACAGGCATGTCTTAAAATAGTCTACATGTGATTATTATTTTTTTATTTGTCTGTTCACTTTTTTTTTCTTTTCATTTATAAAGCATCCTGTCAGTCTCCAGGATGCAAAAACAGAATCGCAATCACATCACTGGTCCGAAATATCCCAATATTTTTCCAACATTGTACAGCCCCGTCTCCAGCTAAGCTTTTATCATCATATTTCAATCTTTACTTAATACAGATCAACTGATATTTTGTGCACATAGCCAATATAAATAATAATTTTGCTAGTCGATTAGTCGGAAACATATTTGTGACAAGTCGACTACTAAAATAATCATTAGTGACAGCCTTTTTCATTGGAACATGGCACATAGTATTCAACTATTTGTATTCATGTTTCATCTTTAAACTTGCTCTGTATGTCCATATGTGTCAAGTTGCTTTTTTCCCCGGTTAACACTTAATTCTTGTGCGTCGTATGCTAATCTGCTCTGACATCAGGACCAGTCGTGTCCGGGGGCTATACGGCTGAGGACAGAAGGACCTTGACATGGCCGTGTATTTGTGTGTGTGCAAGACGCTTACGCCCACGCTGCACAATCACCGTTTCTCTTGCCGTCACTGTCAAAACAATTATCATCTCAGCTGCAGTGTCAGAATTAGATAAATAGGGCTTAAGGAAGACAGCTATCAGAAAGAAGATATAGTGCTCAAGATGACTGGGTGTATGAACGGCCTGACAGGAGACAAGTGAACACATCTTCTCTAGTTCTTATAGAAATAAAATACTGTATAAAAAAGACTTACAACAAATACAATGCAGTTTATTTCTGATTGGAGTTTATTTTGATTTATTTTTCTCTTGATGACTTATAGAAAGAAGAATTTCATGTAAAAAGCAAGATGATGAAAATGTGATGAAAAAATATGAATGACTTTTTATGGAATTTTTCTGACAGAAGGTTCTTTCGTTAGCACATTCTAAATTAAGGTTTTAAGTTTAAAGTTAGTTAGCTAACTTTTTAAATTAGCAAACGTGTTTTCCACTAGGTATGGGACGATATTAAAATTTGCACTCACAATTATTGTGACCAAAATAATCGCGATTAACGATATTATCACGATAATTTTCTAATTGTAAAAGTGCACAGATTCAAAATCACTGAAATATTTATTAGCGCACAATATGTATGTGTTTGAACAATTACTTATTGTATTTTGGTCTAAGTGGAATCAATAATGATTCAAACGTTGAGCAAAAATCTAACAACTTTGTCTCAGAGTCATTAATTAACTTTAACACATGAACTTTTCTTTGTTTAACCATAACACAGCTTTTACTGAGTTCACAGCAGTCAGATTTTAAATGCTCTTATGAAGCCACAAGCGCACGCCTGCTGCTTTAATTGCAATTAAGATTATCACGATTATGAAAAAATGCCACGATTATTTAATTGCGACCCTTAATTATCGCAATTAGCGATATCGTATATCGTCCCATCCCTATTTTCCACTAAAAAGTGTATGATAAATACAGCACTTTCTAAAAAAAATTAGACCATTGCATACTGTCTGAGTTGAATAATAAATAATTTTATTTCTCATCAGGAGCCAGATGCAGCGCTCTGATTGGCTGAGCTTGGGTGGTCCTCTCTAGTTTCACTTTATTATTTGTAAAAAAAGGTTTATAAACCAAAGTGTACCCAAAATTAATAGATGTCGATATTAACCATCTGTCAAAGGATTTTTGAGAGGAAATGATCAGATTGAAAACCTAAATCTGTTTGCTGTGTGAAAATCAGCCTTCTGACCTTTAAGTCTTGACTTTGAGCAAGCAAATGTGGTGTAGAAACAATGAGAAACTGACTAAAAATTCAAGTCTAACCCTAGCCCTATTTTACTCTTACAGATCTGATTCATTCATTGAACTCATGTACTAAATTGTGAGTATAAACAAAAAAAAATGCATGTGCTATTTATGAGATTTTTGCATTTGATTTACGATTGGAAGATGCACAAATAATTATTACAAAACCACATGGATGTGTGCAATGACATTATGTAAATTTCTCTTTATAAACGCAGTCCGCCTGTTGAATGAGAGTGACTTGGGCCAAATTCTCCCACGTTAGTTGGGCAGAAGTGACTGTATTATCATAATTAATTGTATTCATTTTGCATAAGCTTCCCGTTTGAAAAAACAAAAAAGCTTCAATAACTACATGTAGACATTGTCACTTTAAAGACCTTTTTTTTTCCTAAAAATGTCTTTGTCAGGAGCTAATCAACTGTTAAAGTAGCTCCAAATGTGTTTTTTGCCGATTACACAAAAAATGTCTTATTTCAATATAGAAGGCTGTAAAACATGTAATACTCTTTTTTGACATACATGGCAAAGTTTCAAATTATCTTTCAGTTCAATCCTTTTTCTTATTCACCTGCAGTATCTCGCTTTAATAGAGCACTTCGGTTTGACTAAGAGCACGAAAGACAGAAAGAGTGACATTTAAGTCGCTTTTTTCCTGACACGAGGGAGAGTTGGCGCATGTGACAATAAAAGACAGACCTGAAACGAAAGGCGCACAATTGAAGGACATGCGGATGGAGCAGATAGTGACATGGCAGGAGCAGAGTGATAGTGGAGGCTCAGATAAAAGCAAAGGTGTGCGGGCAGAAAGCCAGTGGAGCCTCCGGAGGGTGTCTGGGATGGCTGCCGGTTGAAAAGCACATCAAGCAGCTGGTCACTCCGAGCTTTTTGCTATATTGGCCTTAAAGCAGCACAGAGATGAAAGCTTAGCACAACCCTTAACCTTACCCACCCCACACACAGACGCTCCAACACAGTCCATATGGCATCCACGGAGCACATGCACCTGCACTCCTGCGGCAAAAGGCGACTCCAGTTATCGCCTAATAGATCTTTGGCCCAGTGCTCAAGTCAGGCCACTTTGGAATAACCACAGCCGATTATCATCCTTGTGTAATAAATAGGTCAATGTTGTTCAGATGAAGGATGTGGTTTGCAAGAAGAGCTGTATAGTGGTTCTTAGTAACAATAAAGAGTCAATATTTTGTTGATGCAGAGATCTACAGTAAATTGACTTACCCTTATCTCAGTTTAATACATACACTGAGCGCTGTGAATAATTTTCTATTTGCGGCTATCTTTGTCTTGTCTTAATCTATAAGTGTCCTTGAAGAATGTAGCCTGGACCTGATGTTGTCAGCAAGATCTGATTTAGGGAAGGCGACAGCAGTAAGAAGTAAATTATAAAACACTTTATGCTTCATTCTGTCCTTATCTTCTCATTTCTAATTCAGGTTTCCTTTTACACCAGATGCTCTACATTTCCAAGGTTTTAATTCAGTCCTTCAGAGCTTGTGGATCATTCATTAAAACTGGTTTTCACACCTAAATGGAGAAAATAGGAGGACAAAAATTTGGATGATCGCTCACCTCATGGTGGTACAAATAATATTGTATGTCCAGATAGGCAACGCAATATAGTAAAAACCTGTCCATTAGTGATCTATGTGGAGGCACATTCACATGCACCAAGTGAAATGGTCCCCATTCATCACAATGCTTCATTAGGAAGACCAAACATTATGCAGCTTGCACCAGCACCTAGACGGATTGTTTGTTGTCAGTGTGAGAGGGACTTTGTAGATTAGATCCATCATTGACCTCATCAGGAATACAAAGTAAACAAATTGGCTGAAAATGTTGCGTGTTTGTCATTAGCTGACACATGTGGCCTATTTTCCAGCCCTTTTGTCACTCTCTCGGCTAAGGCATTGACGCTGGCCGACAATACAAAGAAATACAGCAGCCCCGCTCCAGTGAGGACGCACACCGACTTGTATCTAGACAAACAAATCGATAAGGAGTCCACTGTGTTCCATTATCTGCCGGAAAAGTTAACCAGCAGCAGCAGCAGCGAGAGCACACAGCCGCGCTGAGCCGTGAGGGGAGGAGGAACCAAACAATATGAATTTACTATTACACCGTAAATGCTTACACAGGCTTTTTATTGATTTTGAAAAAAGTTTGTGGGGAAACTATTAGTGTTTCAAATGGTGAATACAGCAGGGTTCTTTGCAACTCCACCCAAAGATTGCATTTGGTATTAAGCTTGTCCTGGCTTCAATGTGAACTTTACTGCTGCGAATGAACTATTGTTATTATGTCGCACTTTGTTTGGTCCCAAAGTTTGCTTCTACTGTAAATGCCAAGCTGCGTCAACAATCTGTGCGACACTTTCATACAAAACTTTAAAGAACAGTAAAACTTTCTTTCTCTCTTTGTAGCCCAGCCTCAGAAGCCCCATGTTGATCATATTAACTTAATATTGTTTTATATATTTGGAACGTTTTTTTTTTTTTTTTTTTTTCATGCTTTATTAATTTTCTGCTTTTTCATAAACCAGTGTTCACACGCAAAAGTAACTCAAAGATTTGTGTCTTGTCACTCTTGTTCCAGTCTACGTTAGCGATGAATCTTTGTAAGTGTAATTGCTTATATTAAAGTGCAAGAAATAGAAAAGCAACATCATTTTCGTTGAGCATTCGATTCTCAGACATCCTAGAAACTGCATGGTTCACAAGCTATTTGTGCTTTGTAATGCAAATAAACTGAGACTCTGGTTGTTTTACTAGAGCATAGTCTGGAAAAAACATAATTGGTCATCCAAAATAAGTTAGTACACATATATATACAATAGATTAACCTTACTACCAAAGATAATTCAACTGTTGCCACTTTATTATTTATTCTGTCATTTTTGCACTGTCCTCAGCCATACAAATTAGACAGCAAATTATTATACATAAGAACTTTATTGTGACTTTATATTTCTTTTAAGTATTTTTTGTTATCTTGTTTTGATGCATGTTTCTATTTCCTTGTTCCTGAACTGTGTGTTGCAACAATGGAATATACACTGTGGGGCAAATAAAGAATAAGTTATCTAAAGTTGTCAACTGGACCCACAAAAGGGCTAGGAGATATTAACAAAAATGAATATCGATATTTTTGGGCATATCACCATAGTCATAGACAGTGGGCAAGAGACTACTTTGCCAATTTCAAACAATTTCAATCTGGTGATTTTTATTAGTAACTAGACACGTTCACTTTTTGCATTGAACTGACTTTGAACAAGAAATCTTACGTTTATACCTTAAGTTGAAAATGACTCACATATTTTTTCTCAATTTTCTATACTTAATTGGCTTTGTGGAATATTTTTTTTTGCTTTAAATGAAATAGTCAATTGCACAGGTCTAACCCACAATCATCAACGCAGTCATCAGATTGTGTTGGTTATTGGGCATTTTATTTAAATTCTTCTTATTTAGTGGTTGATTGTAGAAGAAAAATATTTTTCATTATAATGACTTTGCTGAACACTGCAAAGCCGGTGTAAAGATACTTTTTATATACCCAAAAGTATTCCCTCTTTATAAAATTGGACTTTTGTGGTGACACGACTTGTGTGCATAAGGTCATCACTAATCAAGCGACATATAATCTGCCACCTCTGCCTTTTGCTTCCTCATTACCTTACCTTGCTTCTCCCCTTGTTCTTTTTTCAAAATGCACACACAGTCTCTCGCTGCTCTCAAATCATTGCTGGTGTTTCTATTTTTACCGGCCTAACAAGGTTGCTTGGTCACAGAGGCACGAAATGTTGAGTGCAGCAGAGACGAAGGCACAATACTTCTAACTGTGGATATGGCTGCCCTCAGAGTGAAGGGCCCTGCAGCTGGAGGCTGAGAGGGAGAGACACCAGAAGGCAAGGAAGACATGTTTTCAAATCTGAAAACCCAAAGATGAAAAGACAAAGCACAGATCAGGAAAAGATCAAGGTAAAAGAAGTGTGACATTAGTAGATAAAACTTTTTGATACGTAACATTAATGTGAGTTGTTGTACTTTTTGGTCATTCTTCAATTGGAAACAAATACTAGATTACGCAGACAATAGACAAGCACTTTTAAGCCAGTAACTGGGTCTAACATGGGAGCATGACTAAGACAGTTCTAAAAGATGATTAATCAACAGGGGACAAAAACATGATAAAAAAAAAAATACTCAAACTGCAGATGGCCCTGTGTACCACCACAGTTTGAGAAACACTGATAGACCATTTACATTTCATGTGACTGAAAGGGTCTTTAAGTCCAGTACAACAGATGAATACAGTATTTTGATTTTACTGAACATATGTCCCTGTTTTCTCTCAGCTTTTTCAATGTTGATAACATGTGTAAGTGTAGTTATTCATTCGATATGGTCAGCAAATATAACTCCAATAGTAATTCCACCAAGCAACCATGTGTCATGTACAGACAGTCAGACAGATAGACGTACAGACAGTCTGACAGTCAGACATACAGACAGTCTGACAGACACAGAGTCAGACATACAGACAGTCTGACAGACACAGAGTCAGACAGACAGTCAGTCAGTCAGTCGGCGAACACTGGAGACACATCACAGTCAGGTCCAAGTGGAGCAGGTGAATTTCTGCTGTTTCAGTCAGTGACAATCTCCTACTGCAGATGTAACTTTTCAGCATTTCAGAGGTCAATGACACATTAGTAATAATTTGACAAATAAAAATACCCAATAACACCTTTGATTTGATAAATTATTGACGGTCCTTTTATAACTCCGCTTTATTGCCTGTAATTTTCTTCGTTTTATGTTTCTTCACAGACTGCTACTTATGCTAACTATAGTAAATAGTTTTTAGGGGGACTAACACACCAACCAAAGTCTTATGTAAAGCCATGAGAACCTATCATGTCGATTTTTAACAAAATGTGTGTGTATATTTAAAACTGAACACAAAATAGTCAAACCAAATCTTTTATCTAGCTTACACGAGTCTTTTTGCAGAAGCACCAGGCACAGCTGTAAGAAATTCGATATCTCTCTATTTACATAGAGGTCACACACGAGGCGTTTGATACAATCCATTGGCTTCAGCGGAATATGAAAATCTCATGCTTCGAAGAGAAGGAGTACATGTCAACGCTGCAAAAGTCATTTTCTGTCTGTCACATGCCCACGCCCATTTAAAGCCATTATAGCGTTACATTGTGTCCATTCAGCAGAAAAAAGCACAAGGGGTCTGGGTCTATGGGGGCTAAATTATTCAGAGATTTAATGAAGTGGCACTGGGGTAAGTTAACGCTGTAAAATGGTTTGACTCCAGCCGAGGGAGTTGACACAGAGACCTGGGACAAACAGGAGCAGGCTCAGGCCAGACTATATCAATATTAATAGACGTTAAGCAGTACATGGTGGTTCAGCAGAGGTTAATGTTACTGACAAGGTGCGCTTCGTGACATTTTCAGTGTGACGGCATAGGGCAAGTGTGAATGAAGTTGGAAATGTACAGTTTGCTTGTATATATCTGTATATGCATATAAAATCATTCATTTATTTTTGTCACTTTTGCTTTTCAACCTCACATCTTTTATTAGATGTAGACGGCATGCAATTAAATGTTCACCTGATGAGACACTTTGACAATATATCTATGCTGTTGCAAAGCTAAGTTATTTTAAAAAGCTTAAAGCAAACAAACTAAATCTATCAGACCTAAAAGTAACAAGTTTTATGTGACTTTTGTCTTAAAAGCTGCAGCACTATAATGCCATGAGTAACTTGATCCTTTAATTTCCCTGTCTTATTATGACTCTTTTTGCATGAGGAAACTTACCCCCTGATGTATTTAGAGTAGGCCTCATTACATTTTAGAAATAAGCACAGATTATGTGTAATTATGTTTCTCAAATTCAATTATTAGAATCTGTGGCTGGCTCTCTTCACTCTCCTCATTACCCTCTCTTAAAAGTTTCCATAGCTTTGGCCTGTTTAGACAAGTTAAACAGACGCACACTTTATGTAATGCACTTAAATTCACATTAGAACATGATGGATCCTTTCACTTGCTTAAACATGCACTTACATTTCCAAAGTGTCAATTCAAAGTACAGGTGCAGCTCAAAAGACTAGAATTAAAGAGAAAAACTGTTGAAGCCATAGACTGATTATACAGTCTGTGTTTGAAGCATTTGTCTTACTTTTGATAGTTAACAGTTGCAGTTGTGTCAGGCAGGGCATCAGGTATAAATCCAATTAATCACACTTTAGGCAGACAGTCTGTTTTATACCCTCAGAAGGCACAGTGAAAGAAGATATTTTTAGTAGACTATGTCATTATATTTTAATAGACACACATTATGCGAAAATGCATTTTTTATGTGTTTATCCATGCAGCTTTCTCATCAAAACACTGCTGGAGTTTTGTCTGTGAGATGCTATTCTTTCCCCTTTGAGCTTCAGAAAACATTGCTAAGAATTCCACTGATTTGTGATATCAGATCATCTGCATTGTATTAAAGTCTGTGCCTAATCAATACTGGTTTTAGCATTTCTACAACATTAGAACATCAGGCATAAACGTATAACTCACACTGTCTAACTGTCACAAATGCCTTATTACACTTTTTGAAGTTCTAATAGAAAATCCAATCCAAAATCTTTATTTCTATCTATCGTTTAGAAAAACCTCTGATTGTTATTATATCATAAATATACAATTTACAAAAGAGGTGTTGACTTTAATAGAGAATCAATGGGATTTTGAAGTATTATTAACTAGAAACAGTTGAACAATGAGGCACTTTATTTATTTCCCTTTTGTGATTATTGTACATCCAACTTCCTAGTTTTATAACTTCCCAATGTTGTTAAAATCCTCTTATCTTTAAACGGGTTAATCTTCACACACACAAATATTGCACCCTGGTTGTGATATGCTAATGTTAAGTCGTCTTTTGATGCTTTCTCAGTGGAAAGGTGTGGTTGGTTTGACTGACTTGTTTTTCCTTATCCATTTGTCCTTTTGAAGCTGGGCCCGGACTGTGCTGGCCCCTGTGCTTCTCTGGAGGGACTCTGCTCCTGATAACATGCTCTGTGTTCTTCAGGATAAGGCCAATGTGAGAAAATCTCCTCATCTCTGTACACAGCGGGCCACTGGAAGCATAGCTTCAGAAATACAGCAGCGATTCTCCAACTGTTCACACCAAGAACATTTGACTTTCATTGTATAGCTGCAACCAAACTATATTATTACAGCATATAGAAGTAAAAGTTGCAAAATGTGTGGAACCAAGGCTCAATCATAGGATAACTAACCTGTTCAGTATTAATCCACAATGTAAAGCATGTAAAAAGGATAGCAAAGAAAGTTATATACCACAATATACTGTATAATAAGTACCCCCTGGTCACTGCTCGCTCGCTGCACCCTGCACCCCTAGTAGGGAAACATTAAATTAGCAGACCCATTGGTTTTTGTAAAGTTTTAGTTGACACCTGTGGAGTCAGACCAGATCTTTGGGCGTTATAGTATGAGTGGAGGACATGGGACAGATAATATCCTTTCAAACTGCTTCAGCACAGACTTCAAACATAGACTTGAGTGATTGGTGTTGACTGTTTACTGAATTGAATTGAGATGTTGGAATGTAATTTAAACAAAGTGAAAAAAAAGATCCAGTAGGCTACCGATTAGTTAAATGATCTTTCTGAATGTGCTTTATCTTTGATTTATATATATATATATATATATATATATATATATATATATATATATATATATATATATATATATATATAATATATAACATTTTCTCCAACACTTTGTCTTTTTTTTTTTTTGGAAGAGAAATTGTAACTCTGTAATCTCTTTAAGATGAACACTAGAGCAGCGTGTGTTGTTTGTGAATGTTCTGACATACATGGTTCACAGCTCCAAAAGTTACAAAATGAAATATTTTCACTAAGGCTAACTCAGAAACTACTCTTTCTTCAATGCTTGTTCTATGAAAGTGTGTTCTTGTGCTGCAGAATGTTATGAAACTTCTCAAATATTACACCATCTTGCATTTCTGTGTTATTCCTGTGAATACAAGGCTAGAGTGGAAGCGTTTCATCCTGGTTTGTCCTGTCAGATCACAGTGGGAGTAAAGAGGCGTCTGGTGGTCTCCTGGGGTTAGCTCAGCCAAAGACACCTGTTCGCTCGATGGACAGCAGCGGTGTGTACAGTCCTCATCACATATACACTGTCATAGAGAACAGGGACGTCTAAGGATTCCTGAGCCTTAACCCAGACACCCCACACTGGCACAACTGATTTACTCTTTCTACTCACTGCTCCAGAAATTTCCCTAGGGAACTTTTTTTGTTGCAAGAGTCGTCCTAATGATTTAAACTGGTGAGAAAAAACAAAATGGTATACAAATATCAAATAGTGCTGCTTAGAACTTCTGAAACCAAAGAAAAATGTCTCTAATAATGTTTTTTGCTAAGAAATAAAGATTGCAACGCAAGTCTATACAGTTTTAAACAACAGCTGTTAGCAAAATACCTGTTTATAAGTATGCAGTATCACCAAAACATAAATTATTTCAAATATGTGAGACTTTAACAGCAAAATACTTTTAACATTCTAATTTGTGAATTATGTTTTAGAAGTGTTTACATCCAGCGCACATATTATGCAAAATAGACCTTTTACCTTTTAATCATTTTCTAAAGATGCTACATTGTCAAAAACACAGCTGACGTTTGTTGGTGAGATATTTTTCATTTTGCGATTCTGAATGTCTCTGAGCAATGTGTTTAAGTCCTTAAATCATCCAAACTCATTTTGAGCATTTTTTGCAATTTTCGCATATCAGGTAGGATTAGATTTTGATTGCTTGTAATTTCTTTTACAGCCAGTAGCTGGAACACTAACTCCATTCCTGATATGGAAAACGTGCCGTTTCACAATATTTTATCTGGTTTTCACACATGATTTAGGTTTAAATCTGACAACTTCCTCTCCTAGATCTTTTGACACTTGGTTAATATTGACATTTATTACTTTTGGTTGCAATTATGGCTTATAAACTTCTTTTTACAAGCAACAAAGTGAAACTGGAAAGGACCACTCACCCAATCAGAGCGCTGCATTCGGCTCCTAATTAGAACTCAAATAGTTTTTTATTCAATTCAAACAGTACTCAGTGGTCTCATTTTTTTCACAAAGTGCTGCACTTATCACATACTTTTTATTGGCAAATACAACGTTTGCAAATTTACAACTATAGGAAAAGTGAGTTATTCCAACTGACCAAATTAATTTAATGTAAACCTATTCTAACCCTAATCTTACCCAAATCTTTGTTAGCACAGTCATGAATGCAAAATGATGGTGTGTGGCATAGGTGTTTTTTGTTGTTGTTTCTTTATTTCTTTGTTGTTTGTTGTTTTTTGGTGCATGTGATTCCAATGTGTACTAAAATGCCAAAATATCAATGAATCAATCACACATAGTGGCTAAACTCACAATAGAAGCTGCTTCTTTGTAGAGACGTGATTAATGCAGAAAAATATGATCATCCAGGAATCAACATCAGTAAAAATCCAGTCAAAACACTCCACCAGCATCTCCTCTGTTTGTTCATTTCTGTCTGGATAACTAAAAGGTTACTGCTAATTAGAATGAGCTTTTGTTGCCGCGGGCGATCATAAGTATTTTGTGGTGACAATTCAGCCCACTTGGTTCCCTAAGCCACAGAACTGCAACTAATGAGAGAGACGGCAAGCTTCCAGAAAATCACAAGCTTCCTACATTTTAAATCTATTTTTAAGAACTTTAACTTGATCTCATTTGTCCTGTTGCCCTTTGTGTACCCCATACGCACTGGTCTGCATCACTAATTTGTCAGAGGCATCCCAGCAATGCTTTGATTATAGCTTCTACAATCCAATTATTTCTATTTCTGTCTTTGAACATCATCTTAGTTCTCATTTACAGTGATGTTTCTGTCCCTACCCTCCTCCCCGTCTGTCTGCGTCTTTATGTTTACCACAATTAAAATCGTCCTTTCCTCCTCCTGTCGCTCAGTGCCCTTGATGAGGTGAGATTTAGCATTCATAAGATGCTCAAATATCTTTCTGACAAGGACCTGTGCAAATGCGATGCCACACTCAGTGTTTGTGTTAGTCAGTGTTTTCATTGCTTACAAGTTCAAAACCATTTCTATAATTTTTTGTTTGTAAAACTAGTAGTTTACGCAAATAAGTCATAGTTAGGAATTACATTATAGACCATGATTTAAAGTGTCTCTGTTTTTTTTTTTTTTTTTTGCAGAGGGGGAGACTGATTTAACAAAATACATCAGTGAACAAACGCTAACAGAAGAATGGTCAGGATAACATAAGTAATGTGTTACCTGTACTTCACCTTAAAATATGATCGGTAATGTAAGTGAACCAGAGATAGGATTCAATTACAACTAGGGATGCACTGATCCAGCTTTTACAGATACCGATTCTGATACTTTGTCTTTAAGTAAATGCTTTCTTATCAAAAACATAAGACATTTTGTCATACAGTGTCATTTATAGTGCAAGCCACAACTTAACAACTTTTTTTTTTTTAATAATATTTTTATTGTATTTTTCAATAATAAACAGACAAACAAACATTTACCCCTGGAGACTTAACAACTTAACAACTTAATCTGAATAACATGTCCAATAATATGAGACGTTCTGGATTAGAGACCTGCATCGGGCGGGAATTCCCCGGGACCCGCGGGACCCGTGAGCAAACCCTCAGGATCAGTCAGTTTAACGTTGCCTTGGGTGGGAACGGGCGGTCAGGCCAAAACACTTTGGGTCCCGACCGGACTCGCGCTCTCTCCGCTGTCTTAAAATTATTACAACAGCAAGAAAGAAATACCACTTTGTGCGCGCTACTGTCAACAGAGAACGCAACACTGGCGCTGCTGCATTTCCTAGTCTAGCTTGCTTTATGTGCGTATCAGCTGTGAGTCCTCACGCCTGCAGCAGCCACAGCACAGGCGAACACTTTCCCAGAGGAATGAATGAAGGACTGGCTTTTACGCACAGGAGATGGAAATAATACACATGGGGCCTGATTTATCAAGCCAGGTGCTAAATTGCGGGTGCAAAATGAAAAAAAGTGTATGTTATTTATGAACATTTTACACAAACTTTAATATTGGTAGATGCACATACAACAAACTAAACAAAACAGACATGAACCACCTCAAGTTCTGTATCTTTAGTGTGTGTGAGAAAGGAAAATGTAATCTCGGCCAAGGTTTTGCTCCCCCTAACCTGTTTTTGCACATGAAGCAAATGCCTTGATAAATCTGGCCCATGGAGTTTGGAGAGAGAGCAGAGAGTTAGGCAGAGTTAAGTTCATTTGTGTCCATGTTGTTATGCCCTGGGGCCGCCACGCAATCTCCGTGTCACCAAAAAAAAAAAGTAGGGACCCGCTGGGGTTTCTCATGCGGGCAGGGGGTATCGGGATTGGGCAGGAGCGGTCGTGAAAATCTAGTCCCGTACAGGTCTCTATTCTGGATCAACACCAGTCAGTAAATTAGTCTCATTATGTTCACTTAAATCCACAACAATGGTATCGACTGAACCGATATAATGGAATCAATACCGGATCCCATCGATCGGTGCATCCCTAATTACAACATACACACACGAGTGAATCAGAAATACAACTACAACTACTAAATACAACTTTGAAAAATTAATGATGAGGAAACCCTGTTGCTACATTAAAAGCTTGTGTACGTCAATATTTGCATATAATCTCTCCATTAAAGACAGTCACTAACTTAGAGAAGGATTAAATAATTTTGTCTACAGATGTAATCTACATGCTTCACGTTACATCACGTTTGGCTGGTTTATCATTTTTCCTTGTCTCACCACTTCAGACACTTTTGATTCAAATCACTGCAGATGATGGCTGCCTGAAATAGAGCAGCCGTTTTGGTGATACACTCAACTAAACCAACTGTCTGAGGATGCCTGTGTAAAACTCCTTTGGTATGATTCAAAGGCTGGCGATAGAGCGCTATTGTGGAAGCTTGATGTTATTCTATAAATGGCAGGAATGTCTAATTGCTCCGTCGATTTCAGAAGGTCAGCTGTCTCTCAAAGAACGATCTCTCTCCTCAAAGCTGTTGTTGGGTGGAATAAGCTTTGTCTGACTGAGTGCCAAAGCATTCCTGAAGGAAAACCACGCCACAGGTCTTGAGAAGGAGAACAATGCTTTGTAGTTCGTGATAAATGGCCTCTGGTTTACGATCAGAGGCGCATGTGTGTGCAATTATCACTATATAGAGATGTCACAATATGGAATTTTTGAATAATGTTGAGGCTCTTACTTGATTTCCCTCCTCACCCTCTGCCTCCTTATCCTACATAATCTACACAGAATTATTAATAATAGTTAATGAAGCATTATTCTATTACTCTACAAATGTTCAGGAGAAGTTCAAATACTAATTATGATAGCACACTGATACAAAAAAATGAAGACATTATTAACACAAAATAGTTTCATTAAAATGTCTCTGTTTTTTGTAGTTGTGATCATTTTTATGTTTTTATTTACCTTTTATGTATTTTTCTTCAGCCAAGGTTTTCTTCTTTGCAGCGTGACTTAAAGCTGTCTTCAAAACAAGAAATATGTAAATAAATCTGCTCAATAGTTCTTGACTCTCACAAAACCTTGGTTAATACCCATAGTTATTGATCTTTGGCTGCATTTATGTCTTTTGGCTAACTATAGAAAACTACAAAAATATTTTTTGTTTGATTTAGTGGTCTGATTTTGTCACAGAAGAAGTACTTCTGTTATAAAAAGACAAAGGGCCCCTAACCTATTTTGCACATGAGCAAATGCTAGATATATGAGACCTAAAATGTATTATGTACTCCAGCAGTAATGCAGAATAGTTACCTGAAGAGCTCTAATTTGGGTTGATGAGATGTGAAGATACGGAGAATGTGTGATTTCTGTGTTTCTGTTTTGGGGCTGACCAGGCACGCCGCAGCAGACATCATGATGAAGTGTGAAAATACACAGTCTGTAAATCTACTTATATGACTCACAACTGGAGAGCTGTCTGAGCTGCATGGACCCCTCTCTCGGTCTCTGTGGACTGTTATTTCTGGATCCTGGATGTACAACTATCAATCAAGTGATTTTCTTTAGGTTATTTATGTTGATAGAATGTAATGATGTTGCAATTTCAAGAAGGAAGGGAAAGGGAAAGCTATAGCTCCTAAACTGCAATTCATTTGTCCACACCTTGAAAGTTGCAAATGAAGATAACAAAAAAACTGAATGGATTTGGACTAATAGTCACTAGAAATTCCCTAACTGAAAATGTGTGAAATAGTCTTTTGGGTTTTTCCTGGCAAAGTACATCTGCCCATTTAAGACATCCTCACATTTTAAATTGTAGCCTAATCTATCAATTAGGCAAAAGTTTAAAATGAAACATTTTGCCACTCTTCCAAGTTGCTTCTACTATTCAAATACAACAAACTGGCATAAATAGGCTGTGAAGGCAAAGACTGAAATTATAATGAGAGACAATGTTTGTCCAGTTGACAGAATTCACTTCCTTTTGCCATGGACCTGCCTGTTTGCCATTAAGGGAAAATTCTAGGTTATTTGGTCTAGTAGTGAAGAATACTGAGGCAAGTGAGTAAAATTTCAGAACAGGTTAAAGCAGTTTTATTAGTTGACTGTGTCAGAACACACAGTGCCTTAGTCTGACATGTATGGAGCAGCAAAATAAGTAATAAAACACATGCGGTCATTAGCAGGTTGTCTTCAGTTATGCTTGATATTTGACCACCACTTCAGGAGCCGCAGAAGACTTGTGAATTGGTCCAAAGTTTCATATATATAATTTTGGTTACTTGACTTTTCCTGAATGGTGCGTGGGCCAGGAGTGTGCACCAAACTGTGAATGACGTCAGCTCTCTCACAGAGACTTGGAAGCCCACAGTTGACTGAATCAGACTGGTGAGAGGAAAGATTTTAGTACAAAGGCTCTAAAGTTGGCATTATAGTGTCACAAAGGTTAGATAAACATTATTTCATCTGTTTTATAACTGCATCTATAACAACTAGATGAATTGAAGCTATTGTTTTTTAGCACAAATATGGAAATTACAATACACTTGACCAGGAGAACATATTGTTTTGGTCTGGTGTGTCAAGTCTGTCCTAAAACAAATTGCACTTTTGGTCCATTTGTCTTGTACAGGAGGAAGCTGTGTCCTTGGACAGCTGATTTGTCCTAACTCAACAGATGGCAATGCTTCATCGAGCCATTACTGAAGCTTTATTTATAAATGAGACACAATATGTAATTCATTAATAATGGATGATTAAAAATCATTTAGCGGCCAGTTGGTTAATCTGACTAGTCACCCAGATGAGTAACTCCCATAATTCCAATTCATCAACATGCTTTATGTGGAAACGGGACTTCTGGAAATGCATCTTCTTCAGCTGGAGACATTCTTGTGTGAAATTGAATCTCAAATCATTTTGAAGCGTTAAAAAAACTAATTTAACACCCAGATGTATGATTTTAGTGAAGAGGGGTCCAAAGAGTTGTATGTTGGGGATAGAAATTTCTGCTTCAGCCCTGTTGGGATCAAAAGTGTCAGTCGGGGGCCTCTGGAGACCTTTTAATCCGGCTCTTCTACCTTGTAAGGTGAATATTTTATTTAAAAATGAGCTGAAGCCTCCAATCACTTCAACAGAATCGTTAAGACTGGTGTCGCCCGAAGCATTGCTTCCCCTGGAACTCTCAGAGGATAGCAGCATTTATTAAAATTCTACTGCACTAATCCCAACAACATAGGGAGATATTACTCGCTTGTGCCTCAAATAGGAACTAATAGGTCAATGTCTTGAATCTGTAAAGCAGGCTACCACATTGCCTTTTAGATTTGTCTTGGCGTGGCATCAAAAGGCCCTAATCAATACGCATGTTAAAAAATGCCACATGATGAAGGGATAAAGAGAGGGCAACAAAATAGCATCAAGGGACTCTTACCGTGTGAACCCTGACTGGACATACAAAGACTACAGGCTGATAGTGCTGTTGTACCCGTCTCTCTCTCCTTCCACACGGGGGCTCTGTCTCTCCTTACGCTTCTCCTCGCGTCGCCGTCGTAAAGCTCCCTCCTCTCCTCTCCGCACCACCTCCTCCTGCTCCGTCCCTCCGCTACACTTCACTCATGCTGGCGTCTCGCTGCGCAGAGCCACAGAGCAGCAGCCCGGTGTGAACAACATGGTCGGCGGCTTGTGCGCTCGCAGGTTGGCCCGGCGCTCGCGGTCCGCCCTGATCGCTGCGCTCACGGTGCTGCTGGTGCAGACGCTCATCGTTTGGAACTTCAGCAGCCTCGACTCCGGAGAAGAGCGAGAGGACCGCGGATCCAGTGTGCGCGAGAAGAGGGACCGGCTCTCGGGCAACAAAGCCGCTGGCAGCGACTATTTCCAGCCCGGGCACCATCAGCGGCAGCATCTGTCTGCGCCTGGAAGAGAGGCTCGACACATGCAGCAGCCGGTAGGACACGAGCCATTCTCACTCACATCCGCACATTTGTACCCCATTTTCACACTAAAACACGCTTATGTGGAGATGAATGGCTTGGTTGACAGGTCACAACATTTACGCACTGCCTAAATGCTTAGCTCACGTTCAGGCCGTAAATGAAGTCCTGTGGCTGGTGAACATTTTTGGATGCTGCTGTGGCTGTAGACAGATGCTACGTAGCCGTTTAGGAGCGATGCTGAGATGGGCATCTGAGCTCAAAGAAGACGTGAGCCACGCAGCGCTGTCTGAGGGAGCTCACTCCACAATCAAATACCACAACTGTGTACGAAATGTGAACTCAGCGTGTAGTTCACACCGGGGCACTGTTTGCAGGGGCAAACCTTCATTTTGAGGGTTCCTTTATTGTGCCTGCACCTTACATTAGATTGTCAGATAAAAGTCTAGACTTGAGCAGCAGTGGTCAGCATTCTCAGGTCAATCTGAAACCTAATTTTCGAACTGTGTTTGATGCTGAACTAATAGAATATGAGGGTCATCTGGCATATGTTAACGTTATAGATTAATACTGGACAGGCCTCTGAAGAGAGGTCAGAGAGTAGAGTAGATGTTCACCTTGAATATGAGGCCAACGGTGTAATGTTTTTTTGTTGTTGTTGTTTTTTTAATGAATTTTGTGTTATTAGTTAAGAAAAATGCAGTTATACCAATTGTAAAGTGTTGACCCTTAAAAAAGTTTGATGTTTAAGGCAATAATACTCTAGCTTCAAGCATGACTAAAGCCTGCTAAAACCAAAGGTCCAATCCACAAACCTCTGAAGCATCACAGTAAGCTCAGACTTGTGCCCATCAACCAATTTCCCCATTGCAAGTTCCAAGCCCCGTCTTACAGTTCGGGCGCCACTGAACAGATTTTGTGGGACAGTATGTGATTAATTTACCTGATGCCTGGAATTAAAAACTTGGAATTCCTGCACTGCTTGGTCTCTCAAGCATTCAGTGGTGCCTCAAAGAAATTGGACGCGGTTGTATTCTGGCAAGTCCCGCCGCGTTTTTCCCTTCATGAAAGTGCCAGCCATTCAAGTAAAACACAGTCTCCAGGAGCCACCTGCAGATAAACCCTTTTACCTGTAGCATGACACCACACCATGCTGCTGTGGAAGTAGTAGTCATTAGATTGTCATATAAGAAGCTGTTATTTTCTGTAGTTATTTGTGTATTTTGTATTAGTAATCTATGGATTTTGGTATCCTTTTTATAATCATTTTGAGTAGAATTAATATTGTTTTTAATAGTACTGTTTTACTATTCTTTTGTGATACTTAAACTAATTCAAATCAGTATTAGAGTAGTCTTAGCTATATTTCATAATTCGTTTCAAATGAATAGTGAGCTGCCTGACAGTTTGAGAATCTCCCATGAAACCAGATGTGATGGTTCGACAGGGACGCGGTGTATCAACAATGTTCATTTGCCAATTTGTGAGATGACACTTGAGAGGATTGTTCCTAATCGTTTCTAAATTGTCTCTGAATTGTCTTTAATGTACATAAGTAAGCTGTACCGTTACATAACCTAGACAAGCACTTTCAAAGGAGATCCGTCGTGTCAGCAGCACCTATTCACCAGGCGTCAACAGTGATTTGTTCAGAGGACGCTCAATATTAACACACAGAAGGATGTTGGAGGTTGACCTTTGGAGGAGGGCTTTTATCCCAGTTGCCTGTGGGTGCTTCAAAAGGACTATACACCTCGAGTCCACCAGTCCGCTCCGACTCCGCGGCCTGTCTGTCAGAATGTCAACTCCCCTGTAAACACACTGACAACCAACCAGTGACAAATATCTCTTTGACCAGTTAATCACCACTGTTTAATGTCAATGTCTAAGTGCTTAAGTTGTTCTGGGTTGTGACATATGATTGCATAGATGTCAGCGACTAGTAATAATAGACAATGAAAATGCTGTCATAAAAGCAAAGCAAAAATGGAAAACAAGTGACCGAAAGAACATGCTGGTGAATTGATGCAATAGGGGAAATATGACAAGATTTTGTGTCACAAATCTAAAAAAATTATTTTGCGTGATTAAATTGGGCTTGGACAAACCCAACAAAATGGTCAAACGCTAGTAAATTACATTTAAGCAGCCGCAGTTCCAATAAATTAAATCAAAAAGTAATGATGTGAATGTTTGAAGACAAAATTTAAATTTTTGTTGCAGTTTACGACAAAATCTTATTTTGTGTCATACTTGTGGACCCAGCCTTGTGTCCTGCTTCCTCCCTGAATGGTGAATGAATACTTGTGTCTGTGTAATATTCCAACACAGTATCACAAGAAGGCGTACATTTAACACAACACAAAAACAGCGTATTTTGAACATGACTTCAAGTCTTTTTTATGTTACGCCGTTCATTTAGCACGATATGAAAAAGCGTAAAAATGACACATAATTTGGTTGCAGCCACGTGGGGACATTTTATTTTGGTGAAACAGGAATGTTTAGGCATCAAGTTACTAAAATGGGTAAGATTAAGTCTGAGGTTTGGGTTAGGTTAAGGTTAGGATCAGGATTTTGTTAATATTCATAAATAGGAACACATCTTAACAACCATCGTTGAAATGAACTGGGACTTTGTCGTGTACCATAACTATGCTAAACAGCCGTGAACTCGTGCTAATCATACGTAATTTACATGTTGCATAATGTCGTGGAAAATATATACGCTTACTTGTGAGATTGGGTTCAATATTTTGTATTGACTATTTACTCTGGGACTGTTCTTTGTTTAGGGTGTTTCCTTTTAAACTAATATCAAATGGCAAGAAAAAAATGCAACTTTTAGTTTAAAATACAAAACATTAATGAATAAATACAAATGAATCCTGCATCAACATCTGTCCTGTGCAGATTATGAAAGTGGCTTTGTACCGTAAAAGGGACTATAATGGTGTAAGTACCTTCCACAGCTGTTACAAACTGCACTTATTGTAGATTAATGCCATGTAATAGATTATGAGTGCGTGTTGCATTGTCATGAACATCGGTGGAGTCTCTTAACTGAAGGAACCACGCCTTCAACAGCACTTAGCCTCTGTAGCATGCGCCGCGAGCCATAGTCCCTGTACAATAGCTCATAGGAGGGATGTGTCTGCTCTGTATGTGGGGGACATTATGCAGCAGTGGATGTGTCACCACAGCAGGAACCAGTCTGCAGTCTCACTTGTCATCAGTGGAGTCTCCTGTTGTGTCTCGTGAGGGAAAAGCTGCTCATGATTGCCGACATTTTCCTCTTTAATCAGCTTGCTAATGCTGTTCCCAGCTGCATCCACTTAAATATGCATCCAACAGGTTTTGCACGACTGACCATTTGTATTGTTATGCACGTTACGCATACACTATGTACGTACATTTTATGACCTATCAGATTTTTATCAAATTATTTTAAATGTATCTTTTATCCTTTATTGCAGAAACTCATTGAAACCCAAATTGACTAACTGAAATTACATTTAATTGAAAAAGTCACAATCAATATATTTCAATTTAACGTGTGGCGCATCGATTGCAGGTCTTATTACCATTGTAATTATTATTTAAATTGAGTGCCGGGTGTGCCATTAATTAAATTGTGTGATCAAATTATGTGCCCATCTCCATGATCAACTTGAGGCTTATTAAGTGACATGGTCTGTACGCCAATTTTGAGATATTAAGCATAAGGTTTGAATGGGAGTTAGAGTTTTAGACGAATGAAAAGGATTCTCTTGTGTTCAATGGCTCTGGATAAAAGCCTTCTTTCTTTGTTCAAGCTCTTAGAAAAAAATATTTTAATCAATATTTGTTCAGGTGTTGAAACTCTTAAAAAGACGTGAACATTGCAAGGTTGGGGAAATGTTTAAAGTTTTGGCAAAAGTGCTTGAAAATTCTTGAAATTTGTTCTTGCCATTCTGTATCCTAGACATTTTTATAATAATAGTCTTCAATTTGTCTTCAAACTCTAAAACTGCTGGTGTAGTTACATTGTAGGAAAGAAAATTATTACAACCTCATATTTGAAATAGCTTGACAAGTATTTAAATTTGAAAAGGTGGTGATTGTTGCTACTATTCTTATTATCATACTGTACTTAATCGTTGAACTGTGTCTGGCTCGTGCTCCACATCTGTTTGTCAGCGTTTTTTACTTTCCGTCTGCCTCTGGACTCGTGTAGCGGTAATGTTCTCAGCGGGCGTCCCGGGCTCACATGCTGTATAAAGAGTTTCCCTGTTAGTCACGGTCATACACGTAACATTACCTCCTGTCCACACTCCATATCCACAAGTCTGTGCATCACTTCCTCCAAATGGATTCTGTACAGGCAGAGGAAGACATAAGACACATTTTCCTTCTGTTTTGTCTTGACTCCAGTGACTAAGGTGATGGTTAAGTGACATGTAAAAACCACCAAGTGTTTTATTTTAGCATGCTTGGCAACAGTTGTGTGATGCAGAGGAACTTCGCTGCCAAGTGTTCGTAGGAAGACAAAATCGAGCATGTTTTTAGTGCTGTAGTTGTCCTTTTGTTGCTTAATCGGTTGATGGAGTCAAAATCATCATCAAAATGTATAAATGCAAACACATTCTTTTACTTAGATTATAAAATGGGTGAATTAGTTGAAGATTGGGACCAAATCATTGACCTAGCCTGTCTTTTCGACGTAAATACAGTTTCTCATTATTTCTGTCTAAATTTTTTTGAATGAACTCAGTTGCATTATTAGTCGCTTCAAGCACAGTTTTGGTCAGACAAAAATGGTTAGATCAATAATATGCTTTAGAGCTACAAAGCTTTTAGAACTCTCTTTTTAGATGACAAACTGGTCTTTAGTCGACTCGAGTTTTTGCGGTCGACTACAACCCAAATAGGCTGTAGTTTTAATGACTTCCGTTCCGTTAGCATGATGTGATTTTAACATGACATTTTTTGTTGTTTCAATACTTTCTGCATCTTTCATAATTTCGGTACATATTGATCTTGTTTGCCTAACCCAGAGCAATCAGCCAGGCTAAGTGGCTAATTTATGGTTAGCGTCTTCTAAAAAGGATGAATCAGAGGTTGAATTCGAAGTTTGTAATTAGGATCTGACTCATCATTTTCTCTCTCTAATTCTCTACACTTTTTCACCATCCAACTGTGTCTTTCTGATTAAAAGCTTCTTATCCATAGCACTGGGTGTTCCAGCTGTTTGATTTGGCATGTTATCAAAATAAACTATAATTGCAGTTTTATTTTTATTTATAAAACTTGGGGGTGTGTACCATCAAAACTTATAAATGTCCTATCATGTGAGAGTCAAACTGCACTCACAAGATCGAAGGTTTAGAGTGGTCTGTGCAAAAAATGCAAGTAAACATGGTATTCATGTGTCTCAAAAGTCACTATGTAGTCACAAATCCTAATAATCTCATCAAATATTTTGCTCCACTAAGACACCATCGTCCGATTTAAGCGACTAAAGGTTTAAGCATAATCCTAATTCTTCCCAAATGTATTTGTCTTGATTATCTCTTTGTTTCGTACTCAAATGACCCCAAAATCATGTTCTAAGTAATCCGGTCTATTTACCATAGTAGTATTTTGTCAAATATTAACTTTATATTCTCTTGTTTTAATGTTATTTAAGACTTACAAATCACTCATAAGAATGTATAAGTTTTTACATAGGACATCTTTTCATTCAAATGCAATCCAATTTAGGTTGTGTTTGTAATTTGAATATTATTCCAACTACCTCCTAATTGTTTGTTCCCTTGATTAGGAAACACTGGTCCAAACATTAAATTATAGCTTTGTAAGGTTTGCATTTGCTCCTCGTCTCTAAATCTGCTGAGTATTTACATTTCTCGTTTGATACAACTATATTTTGTACTTATTCGGCTAAATGTAAATAACAGCGTCTTCTTGTCCGCAAAAGTCCAAAGATAGCACTGAAAAGGTAATCAATGCCCTCTTATCCAGCTGTAATCAAATGCACTGAGCTGTACATGTGTTTCGTATTGAGAAGCTTTTGGGAAATGTCTTGTAGCTACCGGTCTGCTCTAAACCACAACCTGCCCACAATGTGATTCATCCCACTGTGTCCAGGATCTCAGTGCTGACTCACACAAACTCACACACACAATTATGTACAGTGTAGAGGTGCCGTTCTCTGCATGCACCCACTTATACCAGGATATTTATAGAGCTCAATGTAGTTTGAAATTTTGAAGTATTGTTGGAGTCGACTGTGTCCAGAAAACAGCATGTCCAGGTAGCAAGGATGGCTTTTGCTCATGTTGATAACATACTTTGGAGCATTTTTGGCTGTCAAAGTAATAGATTTATCTTGTTTTGCGTCTCTGCAGCCAGATTGTAAGACTCTTGGGTCGCAATGAGTGTGTTTGCTTTCGCACTTAAAAATAAATAAATAAATTAGTACTTAAATCACAAATGTGCTGTGCTATTTTCATTTCTCTTGTTATTTAAATATGTTTTAGAACCCAAAAAAGTATTATGAAGCATCAGCGCCATCGACTGACTGCAAAGGATAATACTGCAGGAAAACTATCCCACCAGTCTTGTCTGATATGCTAAAGCTGCAGAAGTCTAGATGATGATGTCTTTAAAAACAGCAGAAAATCATCACAAAATTGAGAAATTCAGAATATTTTTTTTTTTCAGAGGTTCAAAGAAGACTGAAATGTCTTCTGGACTAAAATTGACAAAAGTTTTAACGATGGAATGACAGCCACTAAAGCATTAAACTCATCAATAGATAAAACTGTGGTAGTTGTATTCATTGTGTCCTGTGATCGGTTTTAAAACTGGGAAGCTTTGTGGACAATAACAAAATGGCAATAATGACAATAACAAATGTATATATGAAGTTGCTTAAAAACGATCAAGGAAAGTGACTGAATGTTGTTCATTGGTTTGTTTTTAAGCCAGCTTTCTGTCAGGTTAATATCTCCCATTGAGATTAGAGTCGAAACATCTCATTTCAAATACGCTGTCCAGATGACAACTTTAAAGCCTTTCTACTATCTTCCATTGAGAGCTCATTTTCAAAGGAACCCTGATTACAACAACACACATTAAAACACATATTAAAAGCACAATATATTGCTAAAGCATAAATAATAGATACACAGAAGATAGAAAGATTTTCATCATTTCATTTCTTATAGTTTTTGGACTGTTGGCTATTAAAACAGGTTTGGTGACCCTGGAAATAAAGGAAAGATTTGTTATAAACGACATAATGACTTTAAAGAGCTATCATTACCAATACTTAACACCTTATGCACTTGTGCTGTTGCCTATCACCTCAGCGCATTGTATGAAGTCCACTGAAGACGCCTGTCAAGAGGTAATTGGCACTTAAATTGTCACTCCCCCCAAAAGAAAATCATCTCCAGTGTTTGCCAGCGCTTTACACAGACCTCAAGATGTACATAATTATAGTCCACTGCCACACACAGAAGATGCAGCATATAATTTCACAATTTTAAAGGTACAAATCATTGCTTCCGGAAAATTCTGCTCTCTAAAACCTGTAATGAGTCAAACTAAAATGGAGCCTGTCCATCAGTCTGTGCTCTTCTCTAATGGAGAGAAGTAGGAACTTACTTAGATCTAAATGAAAAATATACGTATATACTCACCAAGACTTGAAATACACTCTGAAGGTTTTTGAAGTTAGAGTGCAGTTTGTATGACAATCTTCTATTTCTACTTTTTACTTTGTAATAGTGCACTAAGAAAACTAACTCTGTAAGATTAAATGAATATTTTTACTTCACTTAAAGGTGCACAGTGTAACTTTCTGGAGGTGAAAAGTCAACTACCCTATTCACTAGAATAAAAATTAAAATAACTTTGGGACATTTTGAGCACTTTAGCACTTACATGTTACATTTTTCAAACCTCTCCAATGCCGCATTGTACAATTTTGAGTCAACTCTTCATATTTTCCAGAGGTGTTCAGTTCAGACGTACATTATACATTGACAAACTAGGAGAAAACCCTTCAGATGTGAACGCACAGTCAAATCAAGTCAATACGGTTAACAGATACTCAAGGCACAAAATAAGCAATTACTCTTTACATCTAAAAACAGTTAAAGGGGACCTATTGCTTTTTTTTCTATGTATTTAGAAAAAAAAATAATGTAATAATGTAACTTGGTTTGTTTTTGTAAAACACAAAATTCATGTAAAACAGCTTAGAAATAGAAAGAAGTCTGTTTACCTCCTGTGTAAAACTGTCCCGCCTCTTCATTGTAAGATTTTAAATGTGTATATTTTATTGTTGTGAAGTGGCTGTGTGACTATTTTTAATCAGACATGCTTCATGAAACAAGATTTTCTTTTGAATAATCACAATTGAACACAGACAAGTGGGCAGGGATAGGTGGTAGGTGAGGACAGGGCTTTTCTGAGCACTCAATCATGAGCTGCAGGACAATATAAGATTACTTAAACTTGAAAGAATCATTCTTAATAAATAGGTCTCTAAAAAATATTGGTAAATGTTACAATAATACAGAAAGGCATTCTGTTTTGTGATTGGCAAGTTTACTTCAGTGGAAAATCTTGATGAATTTGCAATCCTGTAAATTCTGTGACTATTTCTGTTCAGTTTTTCTGTAATGGTTCAAGTTACAAAGAAATTCTTTGTTCTTAATAATGCCCAAGCTCCTGTAATCCTCAGAGCTGTGTTTTGATGTTTTTTTTTTTTTGATGGAGTGAAACATTACTTTTAATGTAAAATTTATCAAAGGAGAAATTGTCAACTGACATTTTTTGTATGTGTAATTAATTTGTGAATTCAGTTGAAAGTCTTTTCAGTTTTCTGTAAATCTTTCAACTTTCTTTTTGTTTAGTGGAAAAAACAACTATTAGTGGCTTATTCGAGTGAAGGTCAGGAAACTGTGTGACTGTGTATGGTTTGGTGGATAAGATAAAATGCTGTTTGAGGGTACATATCGGCAATAGAATTATTAAAAAAGTGCTGCAAATATGCTATTCAATCTTAAAACTGTACTACAACCAGATACTCCTTTGACTAAGTTGTGCTCAGTTTTGTCCCCACCCAGGAAGTGCACTTGTTTATGTTTTTAGCGTGAGTTCACTTAGCATACCGCAACCCATCTAAGCTCATTGTGGTGAAGAAATATTAAGCTATATATGTGTTAGACAAATGATCAAAACTTGTGAACTGCTTAAATAAAACTATATATTTTTAAGACAAAGAAAAGCAGTGTCTTCAAATAATTTTAGAATGATCTTAATCTGCAGTCACATTAATACAAGACGAATTACACTAAAACTGAAGAATCTTTAATTAGAATATCTTTAGAGATGTGTAGTAGTTTGAACTCAAAACTTATGAACAAACCATTTTAGAATGTCTGGCTGCAGGGAAGGAAGGAAGGAGGAAGGACATTACAAAAAATAGATGACACAACTTGAACCAACCAGAAAAGAATGGGCAGAAAATTGAGGATCAAAAAACAACAGACATTGCACACAAAACTGGCTTAAGACTTTGGTCTAATTGTGATGAGTATGCCAGACATTACATTTAGGACTGTATTCTGATGTCTTGTGCCTTTGTTTTGTTTAAACAATCTTTGGTCAAAGTTTTAGTTTTATTGCAACTCTAA
The DNA here is from genome assembly GCA_038363315.1 of Mugilogobius chulae. Lineage (NCBI taxonomy): Eukaryota > Metazoa > Chordata > Actinopteri > Gobiiformes > Gobiidae > Mugilogobius > Mugilogobius chulae. Next base: position 41,275,333 of record CM076403.1, on the reverse strand, counting down.
TCATCAAAAATGTATCAGCATTTACATTTCTACTGAACAGCTTGGTGCAGCTGTTGTTTACCTGCTTGTATTTCTGTCACTTATTCTGACATACTTACCACCTGTCTGAGTGTCTCATCCCGTCACAAGTGCTTTGACAAATCTGGCTCTTTTTAAAAAGTATATTTATAGTGATGCGCACGTCTGAGAGGGGCTTAAGACGCACCTCACTTATCCTCATATTCTTAGCCTGTCTATGTGACCCTCTTGTGCTTATGAGAAGCCATCATCATCATCACTGGGCTGATCTCTGCATTGTCAAGGCAAAAATCCCTACTATCCCTCTCCATTGAAATCAAATTACACACCTAAGATTTTTGCGGACAGCTTGCCTTGCCCAATCTCCATTCTCCCTCCTCCTCCCATCGACACTGCAGATGGTTTCATCCCCGAATACATTAATAACACGATATCCAGATGAATGAAGCTATATAATACCTCGTGTTGCCAATAATCCCAAAGGTAAGAGGCTTTGCGGAGCCAGAGAGATGAGAAGATGCACTGTGGCTGAATTAGTCCAGGATCTATGTTGATATTTAGGGCTAAAATGCCTTGAGCGGACGCACATTCGGATGAAATCGTGGCCATATGGAGAGGTTATTAGGTCGCTCAGCTCGCCTGCTGCTTACTAGTTTCGGGGTTATCTCCTTAAATAGATTCACTGTCTTGAGTTTAGGCTTTTTCTTTGATTTAAATGCTCAAGTTAAAATTGTTATCCAAAATAAATTTTAATAGTCTGGCTGTAGTAAATGAAATAGGAGTCAGTTATTTAATTTTCTTCAAAGTAGCTCTTCTATATTAAATTATTCCTCTCGGATAGGTTTTTGATTCGACCCCTGTTTAATTAGAGCTTCTTGATACGAGTTTGGAAATTACCAAGCCTCTTATCCTCAAACTGTCCTTCCGAAAGTTTGTGCTCTGATGTGAAAGTTTTGTGTCATGTCAAAAACCTATTTTAATTCAGCTCAACTTCTGCAGTAAACTTGTGTGACCTGAAAAAACTTGAACTTTCTCTGTTGTTGTACTGCAGGGTTCTTCATGAAGCCAAATGTTGCACAAGGAGGTTAGAAGTCTAGTAAATCAGCTGGCGGCAGGTGAATGATGTGGTCATTATAAAATTGAATGACAATAATCAGGCAATATCATGTATGAAAACCCAAAACAACTGGGTTTTACGCAAAAAAAAAGGACTGTAATTAGCCCCCATAAATGCAACTTTATTTAATTATTTTTGCAGCCCTTAGATACATTTTGTTTATAGACTATACTTAAAATTGTACCTTTGCATACAACCAAAGGCAACCAAGCCAATTTAGGAGTGGGCCATGTGTCAAATTTGGTTAATATTGTGTTCTGAAGATACAAAAAAAATTTATATTGAGTTCGTAATATACACAGAAAAACTTAGTACAAACAAAACAAATGAAACAGGTTATGTAAACTTTCAAAAAATGATGCATTTGATTGTTCTGCACTATTATTGGTGGTTACAGGTGCTATCTCTGATTTTTGCTGTCCTAAAAATATAAGCAAATATATTACATTTGAAATGTTTTACACGTTTTGCTCACCTAATGTGCACTTGCATCTTACTTGTTCACTACAAGTTTTGAAGACAACATACTAGCGTTCTGAATTTTAGTGGGCAAAATGATTATTTGACAGAACATTGCAAACTAATTTTCACATCTATTGTATCTGTGCTGGGAACTGCTGATTTTCTAATTGAATATATTGCTTAAACATCTCAACAATTATGCTTAAAGAAATGTTTAAAATGCTTTTGTTTTACTGATACTGTCCCACTATTGTTATAGGGATAGACATTATTTTTTGTCAGTTCCTATGCAGTGTTTCTTCCTCTTAGCTTCTTCTCTTCCCATGCATAGACTTGTGTGGAGGATCATTACAGTAAGCAGTGTGCTAGGTTCTCAGCTGTTATGATCACATCAAACTCCAAACACTCGACAAGCTCTCAGTCCGATAATCGCACGTCTGATTGGCTGCCCAGTGACATGCACAGCGGAGTCAGGATTGTGTACAACATATAGAAATGCTCCAACATCCCTCCCACTAATGACACATGGTACTGTGACATCCTCCTCAGCTCCACTCTGCCTGTGCGCTTTCATTTTAATAGGACCCGCTTTGTGACAGCAGGAGAAAAGCATTTTGAAAAAGTACGTGGCAGTTCAACAGGCGACATGATGACCGAAAAAAGATACAGTCCATCACCGAAACCATTTTTTCCCCAAAGCGCACAAAGGGGGAGGAAGTCGCAGTAGCGTTTTGTAGAGTGCCAGCAGCCCAGAAGACTTGCCTTATCTGTGATTAATAGAGAATGAGCAAGAAGAAAGAACAGGAGATGGAGGCAAGCGCTTAGTGAAGAAATGTTTGGAGGAAAAAAAAGAAAAAAGATAAATGTCTCATCCCCTTCTACAAATCCGACATAGACTCAAATCCCTGCGTAATCCTGAGGGGAACCCGGGTTTTGGGCGGCAGGCGTGTGAGAGGAGCTGGCTGCAAAACAGAGCGCTTTGGAGACGAAATCTGGAAACTAACCTGACTCCAAACTCCCTTTGGGACACAGAGCTCCAGAGATGGTTAAAGGTGTACTTTGGAACTTTTCTTATACAATGTCCGCTACTTGATGATCAACATTAAACTTACATTCACATTTTATTGCGAACATGCATTCTTACCGGAGCAATTGCATTTGAGACCATTTTCTTTTAAATTTGTAACAGTTCACATGAACATGATGTGATTCACTTACTGTATTTCTGCCTCCTGTCATACTAGGCAAGGCCAACCCATTCACCTTATTCTGCCCTGCTCACTTTTCAGGACCCTTCCTGTTTAGGTCTGTAGCTAACGTGCTATCTTGTCTGTCTTGTGGGGCAGTTATAACAACAGTTAAAATAAATCTAGCGACTGAATTCTCCAGGCTAACTGCAGATAAACAAGAAGTGCTTTGCCAAGAAAAATGGGCGGGGCAGAATATGGTGAATAAGCTCCCTAGATCTGATGAATTTACAATAGTGCTCCTTTAATGTTGCATGAGTAAATAACTTTTGTTTCAGTGTATACTGGTTTCTCTAAGCAAATTTTTATACTATAAAAATAAAAATGCTCTTTTTAGGTCAATGTTTTGGACAATACACTGACATATTCAACATTAAATGACTTCACTTTTAATCACTTTTAACATTGAGATACTAGTTCTGAAGTTCGAGATCATTTTAAAATTGTTTTGAAAAAGTTATATTTGTCCTTCTTAAAGTTGAGGTAGTGAATTAATTAAAAAAAAGTGTTCTTTCCACAAATGCAGCACTTGTGAAAAATGAGACCAATGCTAAACTGAATAATAAAGAATTTTACCTCTAATCTGGAGCCGAATGCTGCTGATTGGCTGTGCTTGGGTGGTCACTCCAGTTTCACTTTGTTGTTTGTAAAAAGATGTTTATAAGCTATAACGGCAACAAAATTAATACATGTGGATATTGCCATGTGTCTTAGATTAATGAGAGGAAGTTGTCAGATTTTACTTATATATATACATACTTAATCTAGTCAAAAGAGTATGTAGTTTTGATACTAGTTTTTAATATCAAATTAAATAAGTATCTGTTTTTAACACTTTCACAATGGGAAGCTAAATATCAAATAGTTTGAGATTTAATTAAGAATGTATGGGTGAGGTAGTCTGACCAATCATTCTCTTTAATGTTGTTGTGAGACATCAGAAGATCTAATTTATTGGCTATATATCTTTGAGTAGCAGCAAATTTGACAGATTTGACATAAGCCAAGGTCATAGAGAGGCAATTACTGCTTTAATGCCAGTTGGATGTGAATGTAGAATATGTGGTCAAGGTCGGTCTGCATAATCCAGGCTGAGTTCAGATGAGGTGGAGATGCCTCGAGGCAGAGACCATACAGGTGGAAGTACTGCGGAGGCTGCAGCACTGTCAGAGGTTGAATACATAAATACAGTTATGTGTACATGCTGCATGAACACACATCACGCAACATTTTGGAAAGGGAAATCATATACTGTATCTCAGTAATAAGATCCTTTTTGCTGCTTTATTTTTTCAACATCAACACAATTTGTCTGTCTTCCACTCATCAACACTATATCACTATAGAGCTAAGCTGGTAATAGTCCATGAACAGCACTGATCATGGACAGCTTTGAAACAAAGTATTTTTTCCTGTTCTATTTATCATTTTAACAAACCAAATGTGTAGACTTTTTCATGCTACTGTCAGTCTATGTCCAACACTTTTTGCATAATTTGTTGCTAAGTCACTTTTCAAAAAGTAAATCTGAGTTAAGGCTGTGCCATTAATGAATTTCATTTTCAATTACAATTATTGCTGGAATCAGTTGCAAAAAATTGGTGGCAGTCTCATTTATTTCCTTCTTTGGGGAAGTAGGTGGATTCTTAGCAGTATTTATGTGACATCTGTCACATATTTCTTTACTCTCTACATTTAAAGGGCACTAATGCTGCAGTCTCTCTAATCGTTATCTAATATCAAGTATGATTTCAATAATTGTGATTAATATTTTCATCGCGCAGCCTTAGTCTTTGTGGATTCAGTCTATATGGACACAGACACGTCGGCATATTTTATATACATTTATACTATAAATCACGCTGACATGTCTGTGTCTGTATGAATCCACTGGAAGGCTCTTCACAGCTACAGGCACAAACACACTGAGCAGGTGTTTGGTGTTTCAGCCGTGCTCTGCATACACACACTATTATCTCTAACACTTTTCCATGTTTCACGTACATTTACATGCTGTAGGTGAGTCTATATGGATTTGCATCCTCTCCACTGCTCTCATGTTGAGCATAGGACCGCCTCAGAGTGGTTGTGTGAAAACGCTGCGAGCCGCCTCAATCAGCCTCAGATCAGCCTCAATGAGACCCCCTGCTGAGACCCTCACTGTAGGGGACAAATCATGCCGTAATTGAACATTGTAATAATGCGGTGTTTTCTATACCAGCGCTGCATTATCACATCATCTCTGTGGCATCACATTTTAAAGACACCGCTTAATTTATTTATCTTTTCTTACAATTTTCTTCTCCATCACCCCTTAAACTTGGCAGGAATTACAACAGTAAACAGCTAGTATTTGAGATGAGATAAAAGATAATTATGATGATTGGTGCGATCTCAAACATTTGCAGAGGAAATGGGGTAGTCATTTTCTACAGTGCAAATGAAAATAAAATAACAAGTGGAAAAGTAAATTGACTTAATGCAATGCCATTAAGCGCTTAGCAAAAAGGAGCAATAAAACAATATGTAGTGGTTGCTAAGAAGCTTTAATATTAATTCAATTCTATTACAAAGACAGAAGTTTCCAATGAACTGCTGAGTCATTACATTTCATTTTCTTAATTAGACAGGACACTAAGCTTGAAGACTGAGGAGAAACATTTTATTAATAAGAAATCTCTCAGAATTTGGTGTTGCAAATACTTTAAAATACAAAAACCGTACAAGTATGACTTTAGCTTTATGATTAAGCTTTCTCTGACAAAATTACACAAAGATGGCCCAGTAGATAAATAACACTAGATTACATTACATACATTCATACACTGTATTTGTTTAACTCAGTGGTGCCCAAACTTTTTTCCTTAGCAAGCCAAAATTTATATTTTTTTCTTGAAAAGCCAATATGAATGATTTTACTGCGTGTTGAAGGCCAAACCTAATGCAACTGATAAGTTTATTTGCAATAAGACATTGATTAATTTGTATTTTATGAACATGTTTTAGCTGAGAAAAACTGGTTTGGTGTACTGTGACAATTTTTTTTTTACTTAAAATGTAATGAGACAATGCAATTATACTTCTTGGACAGCTGAGTTTGTCCCTGGGCCCCACTTTGGTTGCCACTGGTTTAACTTGAATCAAAACGTATTAAAATACTAGATGCTAAATTACAAGTCACAAGTTTATGAGCCTCATGCATTTAATTTGCTATTGGAATTTAATATTGGAAAATGTTCAACAAAGCGGACATGCTCAATCTTTGTTTCTAGTGTCTTTGCGAGACAAATGCCAGTTGCATCAGGTTTTTGCTCCTCTTTTAGCATTGTTAGCTTTTTTGCACTTCCAGCGACTTGTTAAATGAGGAACTTACTATTCCTTTTTATAGGCACAATCAATATTTCTTATGATTAGATTATGGCCTGAATGGTCACAGTTATTGAATAAAGCCCATATGACAGATTATCACTTTTTTTTTTTTTTTTTTTTGACTTACTTTACTGTGATAGTCCTTGTGGTAAATATTTATCATAGTTTTGCAGCAGTTAGGTTGCAAACTATGAAGAAATTGACAAATAAAAGTTGAGTTCTAAAACAGAATTCCTCTACATGTGTCAACAAAAAGCACCAAAATGCAAAGACAATTTACACACAAAGGACACAGTTTGCTGAAGTTTTAAACACAATTGAAGAGTTACATTTTTACATGTTATGATTTGTCAAACTACATCCGTGCCATTTATTTGGGTTGCTAGGTAACAGTTGTGTGGGTTCTCCTCTACATATGTATTTGCTGGACAGAATACAACTACAAATCTCATAAAAATAGCCAATCTAGGTGAAAACAAGGAAATTGGTTTGGTGAAATCGTATAAATATAATCATGTTCATGTGTTTTGCTGAAAACCTGTCATACGCACTTTAAGCTAATAATGTTGTAATCTCCAGTGACCACACACTAATGTCTGCAAAACTACAAAATGGACACATGACTATTGAGAGTAGTGATGTAACAATGTAAAGTTAAATAATAAAAGAGGAAAGCTTGGCAGGATGAGTTTTGTTTGTGCCTGTCTGTGTGCTGACGGCTGCTGTAGTGGAAGAGCAGTTTACACGTGGCTTTTAGTGCTTTAACCATCCTCACGAGAGCTCCTTTTCCATAGAGTCGGCCCATTAGGAAAATCATTGACTGCTTATTGGTGTCAGCACTCTATTTGTGTGTGAGCTGTGAAGTGATTTGAACAAATAAGCACCACACCTCGTTTTCAGCCTCTCTTTTCATAGATTTCATAGACTGAACGTTTTTCATGCTTCCAATTCTGTCTTTGGTTTTGAGTTTTGCTCCAAATAACTAAATATAAAACGATGTGAGTTAAATTGGTCTTCAAGAATCTGAAATAGAGTTGTCAGAGGAAACTAGAATATCCAAAAACTAATTGATAGGAAAAATGAAACTCGAAATGCATTTGTTTGTCAATACTAAGCGAATTGTAGGTCAAGTCTGAAGCTTTCCTGAATAGTTTTAAAATATATTGTTCTATCAGGACAAGACTACATGGAGAAACTATATTGTTTTGTAAAATGATCTAAAAAATGCTTGCACCTTGAATTATTGTCCTGGGGATTAAAAGATCACCAACCTACTCTGATTACAACTTTAAAGCCTTAGGTGATCTTTACATCTAGGTGCAAAAAAACACATTTTATGATTATGGTGTATTGTAATATATTGTTAGCAATGAAATCTTTATCGAGTAGAGGTGTGCAATATATGTGATTTAAGATTATATCGTGTTTGGCAAAAAATCAATATCAAGGATATTGTTAGTAAAAATGTAACAAAAAAGTCTACAAATTTTAATATTGTAAATATTAAAATAAAGGTCAATTTTTTTAGTCAGTTAATCACTCATTGGTTGACCAAAGTTGTCTTGTCTTAATTCCACCAAGAATGTCTCTAGTGTCTCTAGTTTTGTGATCATTAAACTTCAACTCATACATTTAAAGACATGCTTGATGCTCGGCTTGACAAAGTATCCTTTGAATAATCGAGATGTGTTAAAAAATTTCAAGCTCTATCGAGTATGTACAGCAGTCAAATGAGATACAGTCATTTCTATTGTCACTTTTAGCAAGTGTTTCTTAAATCAAGAAGAAGCCTGCAGCCAATCCTGGGCAGTAGAAATGTGGTTTGGACCAGAATTTAGACTTGCTATTATTTTTCTGTTAAATAGCACAAACCTAAAGTCTGAATATTGTTATTATGATCATAAAATCCTTGCAAAAAGACATTTTATTGTTTTTTTTTTAAAGGCTTGATTGATGAGTGTGAAAGGCAGAAGTTGACATTCTCTATTTTCTTCTCTCTTTTTTTGCAATGGGTCTATTCTATTGCTGCATGAAAGTCAACCTATGTGTTTTATGCAGTTATACTATTTGATAATGTGAGGCTTGTGGTTTTATGAACATGACCACCTCACTATTTCTCTTTTAAATATATAAATTGCACTGTTTAAACACAGAGTCCGAGTTCATTAATATTGACAGGCCACACGTAACTATAGCATATATAGAGTTTGTGCATAATTGGCCTAACTGCTGAGAAAGAGATTTGGTGAAGGCTATTATAATTGAGCCGGGGCATGTCTGCTTGCTTAGCACTCAGTCTATTTGCCTAAAGACACAAATGACTGCAATTTAACAGCAATAGAGGGGCCCTGTAATGAGTTGGTAACTATTTGCCTGATGTGTGTTGCTCTGAGGTGCAGAAGAATAATCAAAGCAATAGCACTATATTTTCTCTGGCATTATTCCCACTGGCAGCAATACAGATTAATAGGCAGGTGGTTTATTAGCTTCTCCAAAACAATTTTCTTCCTTTTTTCAAGCTGATTTTCCCGTATTTTCCTCTAATAGGGTCAGATATTGCGTGTGTGTTTTTGCAGGTAAATTTGATGTCAAATGGAGTTTGAATCTTGACAACCACTTTTCCAATCAAAATGTACCATTAGAAAAGCAGCCTAATGATATTTTTTTGCTCTTTTTGTGGTTACATTTTTGATTCATTCATTTGTGCTATTCTTTTAGTCATTCATGATGCACTGTTAAACACTGTAATGGAGAAAATTCAAAAATTCTTCAGTATTTTATTTAAAATCATTATTTTGCCTGTGGTAGATTACTTTGTGTATTCACGAATATATATTTTTTCATATTGCTCAATTGTACAGAAAGTGTTTCTTGACTGTAATTCAGTCAGTGAACTTGTTTTGTTTTGCTCAAGTCTTATTGGAGGTTACAGTTCATTCTAGCGGATATGTGTGAAGCATTTCCAATCAATGTGTTTGTTTTCTGCAGCGTACAGTGCATTTGTATTCAGCGCAGAGGCTTGTGTGCTGCTGTGTTGATTAATAGATGAAGTGTGTCGAGTTTGAAATGGCCCACAGTACCATATGCTGTCTTGTATACAGTAGAGTATGTGATGCATTGGACAGTGGGGTCAGGGAGGTCGATTTTGTCTGTTGGTCTCCACATGGTCTGAGTTTGCAGTGGACGCAGGTCACATGACTGGCTCTGACCCTCTCCAGCTGCAGCTGGAGCGCTGTTTACATACTTTAGCAAGTTCAGAAGCTGAAGGCAGGAGGGCAGGAAGTGAGTGTCTATATTGAATGTGCGATGACTAGTGTATGTGCCTATGTGTTTGTGCGTATGCGTTTGGTGCCCGCTGCCTCACTCTGGGCTCTCTGTGTCTGTGCTAGTGCCCTGCTGAGGCTCCCAGGGGCCACACAACCTTATATTTGTGGAAAATGCTGACAGACTGATGCTGCTGCTCTAGCTAACTGCTCCTTTTGTGGATGGCACTGACCAAACATGCTCTGAATACCAAGTGAGAGCCGCAAGCCTTTTGTTTCCCCACACAAACGATGACATCATCATCGGCTAATATCTGAATTTCAGCTGGGCCCAGCTTGAGGAAAAAGCCTAAATCCAGACCTAAATCTGGATCAGGACCTAATCCTGCCTCCGAGGGTTCAGAGCGTCGCCTGGAGTTTGGACACTGGCCACTTCTCCGGTCCTCTGCATCTGTCCTCTGGCTCTGTCCAGAACGGCTGTTGCACACAGAGCAAAAAGAAGAAAATAGCTTTAATTTAGCCAATAATGCCTGCGAGTGTGCATCTGCTCTGTCAGAGTGATTAGCACAGCAGAAGCCGTCTTAACTGCGGTGACAAGCCCATATGCTTCCCGTATGTACTGCTAAGCATTAGAGTTGATCTATCACTTTGTTTTCTCATTTGTTTTACATTGTAATTAAACTTGTCAATTGGTTGTACAATACAGCGGTGATAATGAGCTCATGAGTGTGATTTAGTGCCGATTATGTGGACTATCTAAGATTATTTAGTTTTGGTGAGTAAATTAATCAACCCAATGGTGAAAAAAGACTTCATTTTACTTCTGCTTAGCAATTTGCTCACATTGTGGTTATTCTGGCAGTATAATGCACCGCTCTGATGCATGTGCCCATATGCAGCCAAAAACTCTACACAAAGCAGTTTGTGCACTGACCATAAACCCAGTGAACCGCTCTGCTGCTGCTGAGGAAAGGTGCTTTTGGCATCCCTCGGTAACAGAAGCTGCTCTGTGCGGCTGATCCATCTTCTCTCTCTAAGAGGACTTGGTTTGGTTTGCCAAACAGTGCAGCACTGTTGCAGCAGTCTTCAGTTGCTCTAATAATCTGAGCTGTGGCACTTGCCAGGCCTAACCACATAATGACGGCACTCAGCTGGTCGGATGTCCTCGTCTCAGAGCAGAGGTTGATCCTAAAGCAGAGACCACAAGGCTCTGCTCAGCCCTCTAACCCTTACTGCAGCGCTGCTTGTACAGATGACTCTCAGCTTATCGCTCTCAGAAGGTCATGGATTAGCCATACTCGTATGAAGTCAGTCTCACATTCACTGAGTCAATACGGCAGCCTGCAGTTTAATGTGATCCAAGCAGAGTGAGGAAACAAAGTATGGTGATTCAAACTGTATGTTTTCATGCACCAGTTTGAGAAGAGCTTTTACTTGTTGTTTATTTATTTATTTTTCTTTTATTTATTTGTTGTTGTTTTGTTCATTGTTGTTTTTATTTAGATTATGTTAAAACATTTGCAAAAATTTGACTTCTACAGCAAAGCAACAATATTCTATTTCATTAAATTACACAGTTTACAAAAGATTGATGATTGAAATGTACACATACAATGTAAACAGAAGCTTTATACTGGCGTATTTATACACACAAGTGAGAGCGTGTGTAGACAGAGATGACTTACATTTCCTTTAGTTACATCCTGTTTAAGTCACAGGAAACTAAAACACAACTCAGTCAGGAAATACTTCCAAGTACGGCACAGTTGTTCTTCACCAAACAGAATCTTCCCGTCATCCTGTTCCTGTTTGTGCCACATCAAAGCCTCACTGTCAACAGTGAGAAGACTCCAAGTGGATTAGTGTGTCAGTCGGATTAATAATTTGTTGTTTTTCTGTGGATTTATTACCTTTGTCTTTGTCATGATCCCAATAACCCACCAGTTTGCTCCAAAGAGACAAACTTGAACTTGTGTGTGGGAAAACAAGAATCTGAGAATGTTGACTTTATTCATGAAAGGTATTGTTTTTGTGACAATGTTGTTTGCATTAAATTATATTTTAAGAAGTCTGTTAAATGTGAGTTTATTTGGAGAGTCTGTAGATTACATTTTGTGTTGAGATGACTGTTATGGGACACCAAATCAACTCAATTCCCCTAAAACATTTTAATAGAAGACAATTTAATCATTATCTCTTTGAAAATAAACTTTTAAATGCAATACAAAGTTAGAGTTGGCCCGTGGCATAGGGCTGGGCAATATCGTGATAAAAATCGAATCATGAGCTCATCCCTGTGTCAATCTGTTTTTTTGGTGAAATCGTCAGATCGTGATTTCCCATTTCTCTGTTTAATCCATCTGTTCAAATCTGTTTTTCTCAGCCTCAGAGTTGCCAAGTTTTCTTCTTTAACGCAATATTGGGCTGTGTTTTGTTTTGTTTTTGCTTTTTCAAAGTCTCTTGTGAATTTTAAAGGTTGTGTTTTTTTGGGCTGCACTTTTAAAGAGGTGGATTTTAAGCTACGGTCACAATGACCCGTACGACTTGCTACGACCTCTCTGCGAACGATTTTTTTCTCATTTCCTACGTCATTCTTGAGGCGTTGTTACGAAAAAACAGCGCTCGTAGCCCGTTCGTAAGTTCGTAGACAGGTCTATGGTCTTGTTAAAGATTTTCTACGATCAGTCTACGAACGCAGAGACTAAAGCCTGTGTAATATGCCTGAGCGGCAGAGTCAAAGTGGAGAGAGACGCGCTCTGGAGACTGTGCATCTCTTGAGGCGCAGTTTAGCCTGTACGAGGGATCTGTATGAAAGCCCACGGGCCTGGAGCACGCGCCGGAAACGTAGCTAGCTTTAAACACGGAAAGGAACGGACAAGGAGCGCACGGGGAGGACAGGACAAGGAGCCCACGGAGGGGACCGGACAAGGCGCACGGAGACAGGACGGAGCGCGCAGGGGGCCCGGACCCAGAGCGCGGACCAGACCCGGAGCGTGAAGGGATGAGATCGCTTGAAACACGGCCGGACCGGACCAGGAGCACACGGAGAGGAACGGACCCGGAGCGTGCAGGAATATCGCTGAAACACGGCCAGACCGGACCAGGAGCGCGTGGGGAAAACGCAAATCGCCTGGAGATGGACACAACCAAGGGGAGAACAGCTGTAACAGACGTAGACATTTGGACAACTTCTGCTCGCTGGCGGTGGAATATAACTTTTTTATATGAACACAATGATGTCAGTGGATTAGTCTTCAGCATCCGTCTTCGCTTTGGGAGTTTTGGCGTCTCCTCTGCAATACTCAGGTAAGAAACAAAGTGGTTTTGATGTTTTTACGGAGGCTGACTTTGTGTTTGATGTGTTTCGAGTGAGAGAGACAAACGATCAGAACAGATTTCAGACAAAGCCTACAGAATATAGCTATTCATGAGCATATTTGTGTTTTGCTGGTGTGCAATTAGGTTATTGCTATTCTGGTACGGTTTACGAAAGGCTTTAATAGCTAGAAACAACTTGATAAAGGCTTGAGTTGGACGCAGGGACATCGCGCAGCTCCCGTGCGATACAAAATAGATGTAGGATTACCGCAAAGACGCATTAAGCAGGCTTTAGGGCACACACAAGGATGCCGTACGGCTTCATTACCCCAAGAATGTCGTGAGTTGTTGGTGAGAGCTGAAAGTCTGCCGTAAGAAGACTGTAGGAAAACAGTTTCCACTCCACGAGCCACGTACGAACTCCAGATTTCGTACGACCTGTAAGATTCGTACGACCATTTTATTCGTACGGGTCATTGTGACCGTAGCTTTAGCTATTTTCCAGGTCTGATTTAAAAATATAATGGAGCATACACAACATTCAAATTAAATGATTATTTTAATATTTTTTTATTGAAGGGTTGAGGTCACTTGTTTCGGGATTGGTCGCTTGTGTTTCTCTGAAAATCTGGCAACATTGATCAGCCTATGACTGATGGATCTAGACTTTGACCGTGAAGAAGGAACTTTCTTCTAAATCAGATGATTGTACTTACATTAAAAGCAATTTGAAAATAGACAGTTTACAAGAATTGTGATAAAATCGAAATCATGATCGGGCTCCAAAAAATATGTGATATACATATTTTGCCATATCGCCCAGCCCTACCGTGGCACGCAATGGCATAACTTATTTTCTAGGGCTGTACTCCATGTATCGGTATCGGGATATATCGTGACAAGCTCATTGGCAATACGCGTATCGTTACAGGAAGGTGTATCGGGATACGTATCGGCATACTAAAATGTATATAATTTACACTTATAAACCTGGACAGCAGCTTTAAGGCTGAAACTATTTAGCCAAACAACAGCTTATTTGTAAGACACTTGAATGTAACATAAAGAGCAGTTTGAAAATACAATTCATCTGCATTTGACACTTGATATGTGACATATTGAGGAAATTATATCAGGATTTACATGTATCGGGATATGTATCGTATCGTGACCACTGTATCGGGATACGTATCGTATCGGAAGGCTCTTGGCAATACCCAGCCCTATTATTTTCTAGGGCTGTAGTCAACCAAAGAAATTCTTGGTCGACTAAAGACATGTCCCATCGACCGATTAGTCGACTAAAAAGGGGGCGTGGCTAAAGCTCTGAAGCTAAAAAAAATATAGTTTGATCTGACAATTTATCTGACGCAAAAAGGCAAAAGTGCAATGGAGTTCCTGCAAAAACAACAATTTACACAGAAAATGAATATGACACAGGGTGTTTATATAAAAAAAAAGGCAGAGTTTAGATTCTTGGCCCGAGCCCGTGCAGGCCCGACAACTACGTGAGAAATGTGGGCCGGCCGGGTTCGGGCCAAGACGCAGAGCCGCACTGAACACGTGCGCTTCGCGGATGATTGACAGCCGCGTCAGAACACAGCACAAAACCACCGCAGTGATAAAAAAAAAAAAAAGTCAGTGTTTAAGTGGCCAACTATACGGCGCGAGAGTGAGGAGAGAGAGAGAAGACTTGAGAATAAGCGCGGAGCAGGTAAAAGTGAAAGGAGAACGAAAGACGGGAAGGCACGTTACGCGCGCGGGAGAAAAGAAGGAACAAGAGGGAGGGAGGGAGAGAAAGAGAGAGAGAGAGAGAGAGAGAAAAGACTTGTGAATAAGCGCGGAGCAGGTAAAAGTGAAAGGAGAACGAAAGACGGGGAAGGCACGTTACGCGCGCGGGAGAAAAGAAGGAACAAGAGGGAGGGAGGGAGAGAAAGAGAGAGAGAGAGAGAGAGAGAGAGAGAGAAAAGACTTGTGAATAAGCGCGGAGCAGGTAAAAGTGAAAGGAGAACGAAAGACGGGGAAGGCACGTTACGCGCGTGGGAGAAAAGAAGGAACAAGAGGGAGGGAGAGAGAGAGAGAGAGAGAGAGAGAGGAATGTGCGGTGGAGGAAGCGGCGAGACACACTTACATTAAACACGTTGGACATCATAAGAAGCTTTTTCTGTCATTAAAATGCCACAGTTCAGTGAGTGGGCGGGGCGGGCTCTCTTCGGGCTCAGGCTTAGGCACAGGTTCCGGTCGGGTTCGGACACGACGTGCGCGGGCTCGGGCTGGGTCGACTAATACAAATTTTGGTCGACTAAAGCCCCATCGACCGACTAATCGACTAAACGACTAAAGAACTACAGCCCTATTATTTTCCCGGCTAAAGAAAAAATCTACGATGTTTTGGCCTACAAAGTAAAAACGTTAAGCCTCCCTGGTTAAGCACAATGTAATAGGTTCAATTGTTTTGGGGTTTTGTATTTCATCTTGTTCAAAGTATCTCAGTGTCCGAAACCAGCCTGGCAGTGGTCCAGTAGCACTCAGCAGTCACCTCATGTGTAGCCGCCCACATGGATCGTAAAGACGGCTGCACTCACCACATCACACACTTCAGCTCTTTAAGCACTTAAATCACAGAAATGTCCCGCTGCTCCAACACAAAAAAGCTCCAGATTTTACCTCGTCAGTAACTTTGGAGAGAGCTGTTTTTGTGCATTTTAGACTGGCATGAGCATAACAAACATTAATAAACTAATAAGAAACAGGCAACTGCTGTAAGACCAAGTCAAAGAAATGTCTCTTCAAAACAAAAACATTTAACTAAAAGAGGCTTGGTTGCTAAAAAACCAGCAATCATTTTTCAAGCTTTTTTGATTTTAATGGGTTTCAATTGTTCCATATGTTTAACCAGAATCTTAAAAAAAGATTCTTTAAGTTTTTACTATAACTTGCTTAAAGTTTCATTAAGAATTACTTGTCTGAATATTCTTTTATTGTCCTGAGGCTGATGCTTGAGTGCTCAGAAAAGCCCCTGTCTCAACTATCACCTATCTCCACCCACTTGTCTGTGTATAATTGTGATTATTCAAGAAATTCAGATTCATAATAAGCACGTATGGTTCAAAAAAGTTTAGCTGCTTGTTACATTAAAACCTTACAATGAAAAGGTGAGGCTTATCATTTTTGCAGTTTTGCACAGGAAGTAAATTGGCCTCTTTCTTTCTAAGCTGTTTTACATCAATTTAGTCTTTTACATAAAGCTAAATGTAAATTGCTGATCTACATTTATCATAGTTTATTCCTAAATTCATAAGAAAAAATGCAATAGGCCTCCTTTAAAGATGAGACAGGTGAATAGAAAAATAATAATAATAAAGTTAAGGTCGAAACTGTAGTTTATTGACATGAATATAGAAAAAATGTTGAATTTTAATTGCCACAAGTAAATAAAATAGAGAAAGAATATAAATTGAATGCTTCATTTTGTTGGCACAATCGAAAATAAACTAAACTACAGAGAGGTTTTTGGTTCATTTTTTTTTAAGTTATCTATTTGGAAAGAATCTTGTTTGTTTCCAGTTTTGTGGAGATACAAAATTGGAAAACATTACATTTCAAAATGAAAGATCTTTAAAGTTACACAATGATCTATGGATGCATTGATAAAGCAACATTCTTTTTCACTGTAGTAACTAGTCCAAAGAATTCTATATTCTTCAAGTATCATTTATCATGTATGTGTAACATGCATGAGCAACATAAATAATCTATTCCTATATGTGCACATTGCAAATAGACATTCCCCTTTAAAGCCAATCACTTATTCAATTCAAACATTCAATTACGCATTTACCTCTGCTGTGTTACTGGCAGCAGCGGTGGGATTTGCTCAAGCAGCTACTATACATCATTAGTGAGATAACCCGCTGAGCCCAAACTGACAAGTACCAAAGAAAAGGAGAATGAGAAAATGACAAACATGATGAAATGAAAAGTTGTTTTTTTTTGCTATAACAGAGCGTGGGAGGAGATTTGGAGTGACCTAATTAAAATGTTGGAATCCTGGTTGGAATAAATGAAGGAAATGTCAGTTAGGCTGAGCCGGAGGGACGCCGTTTAAGACGCTAAAAAATAAATACTGTCTGATTCCTGCTCGCGTTATCACAGCCACAGAACCACGGGCGGCTCAGAAAAACAATGTGGATTTGTGGAGGCATGGGAAATGACTTAAGAACATTAGGAGATAAAAAGTACCTACCTAAAGAAGAGGTAAGTCAAAAGTGTCAGCGGTTTGGCAAAAGTTGCGCTATTAATTGTTCATTATATACAGTATTTATGAGTTTCAAGCTATGTGGGCAATGTTTTGTAATTAAGCAAATTTAATCTATAGAGTTTGTCTTTTTTAAGAGGAAAAAGTCCTCAATCATCAACACATTTATCTATTTTCAAGTTTGGCATGTTTAACATCTACTGAAAAGCTGCATTTCTGCCAATAAAAAACTAATTTATTTATGAAAGCTACCTGGCAGCTTTCATCACTTTATTCACTCCATCTGGAGTCCTGCAGCTGATGCTCAAGTGCACCTATCTCTGCACACTTTTATTTATATTTAAATGTGATTTATTTATTTATTTTTTTACAAAATGTTTAGCAGTTTTGAACAGGAAGTCAATCGATTTCTTTCTTTGTCTAAGCTGTTTAAGATCAATTTGTGTAAATAAACAAACTTTACTGTACATTGCTTGTTATTGTTTTGGGGCAGTCACGGCTGACTGGACCCTATCTCAGAGACTTTGGACTTTAGGAGGTGGAACACAGTGGCCAACTCGTCACAGGTTAGAGACAGACAACCATTGACTCTCGTTCATTCACTAGGTGAATTTGTATTGATGTCCAATTAACCTAGGCTTACATGTTTTGGATGTGAGAGGAAACCGGAGTACCTGGAGAGAATCCACTGTAACAAGGGGAGAACATGCAAACTCACCCAGAGAGAGAAACCCTACCCTTGTGAGATGTTGACTTGGCTTGACTCGAGAATGAATCCACAATCTCCTTATTGGAAAGCCAGACTCTAACCACTCTGCTACTGTGTCCAATGTAAATTATAGATCTATTTATATTTGTTTAGTGCTATCTCTTTAAAAATCTCAATATCATTTTCAATTAAAACCACCTTTTGAGCTGTTACATCTGTCTTTTTAGTGCAGTTGTTTCAGAACATCACACAATTTTACCAATAAAGCTAATCATAATGACATGATGTCACTCTTTACTGAGACATGCTATGATCCTTCACAAGCTGCCACTAAGTGTCCCAGATATCTTCATCCTATTGGGAGTCTCCATATGGGGCCCTGTCTCACTGCATGCAGCATGTACCCAGCAGATAACAGCTTTAGCACCGTCTACTGTCAACAAGCAGGACGCAAATAATTGGACGAGCTATGAGAGAGGAGTGGGACTGGGAAAGCTGGCGAGGGGCAGGGCATGTGATAGAGAAATCTGTGTTAGTTAAGGATGGCTAAGTGACGTGTTGACAAGAGGCAGATAAAGCAGTTCTGCTGAACAAAGATGAAACAGTCGACTATCTTGATCTTCTGATGCTATGGAAGTCCTACATCTTTGATTTCACTTGGCTTTGAAGTGATCTGTGGAAATAACTCCATGTGGCACGCATGGATTTTCCTCTGGATGAGGAAAAAAGCCTCGTCTGTTGCAGCAGCAGCAGCACTTAGGGTGATGTGTTCAGGGACTGACATTACTGTATGTGGGGTTTCCTCTAAGCTGTCTGCTAGTTTTTACAGTATATCTATATGTTGTTTCCATGTTTGACTTGAACAATTTTAATTATATGGGTGTCTCAATCTCAGTATAAGGAAAAGACTCAACGCTAGATAAAATAGATGGGAAAAGACAGGAAACTTAATATTTATTTAGCGTAATTTATTATTGTCAAATTGTTATAGTTTTGGTTCACATTTTTGCATTCATTATATTTTGAATTTTTGCTGTTACCATGGTGCTTTTTTTGAGCTTTGGCTCTCAGAGTGTGAACTGACCAGCATTAATACTGATTACAATGTGAATTAAAAAAATCTCATATATTATTATTTAACTTACTAAATAGTATGGTTCATAAAATTACCACATGCTACTGGTTTTGATATAGATCAGTCTAAAACTTTTCCCATTTTCAGTATTGCTTGCTCAAAATAGAATGTCAATATATCAACCATTATTTTCTGAAAGTATATTTTCGTTTTGACTTTTTTTTAATATTTGCAAACCCAAGTTCACTCAGGAAAATACGAGATGTAGATTGGATCTCATTAATGTAATTAGAATTGTGGAACTTTGAAGTTTAGAAAAGCATGAGGGCTTTCCTGTGGCTTTTACATTGTCTCTCAGTCTTTTTTCACTCTACAAGATATATATTTTTTACAACACATACTGTACATCTACATAATTATTTATCAGGATTGATTGTCTTTTGAGTATGCTTTTATGCATTCCATCACTCTACACATTTTCTCCGCTCACTGAGATGCCTTCCATAACAACTCAGGATTCAACTTTGCAATAAAATAAATCTAAATATAATGAAACTTAGATCTGCTCTGTGTGAAAGGTGTAATTCTGGTTGGAGAATCCTCTGGCATCGCTAAAATATGTCATCACTCCTTGTGTGCTGCTGTGTGGAGCGCTGTTGCCTGCCTGTCTCTCTGCTCATGTGACAGTGGCTCTGGGGCTTCTCTCACTTAAGCTGTCGCGGCTGTAATAACCACAGATTTATGTATGAAGCGCCTCATATCAAAGCAGTGCAAACCTGTGCCAGCAGCAGGTGAGCTCCGCTGAACTGACAGCAACCACATTGTCCAGCACCTGTTGTTTCATGTGTTTTAATTATAGGGCTTATAAAGACAGGTAAACATCACTCACCGCCAGCACAGAGTCGAGAGCCTGTAATATTACACTAGTGAGATAGGGCTGGTTACAGTTGGAGAGTGTGTATGGCTACTATAGTTTGCAGGGCTCGGTGGATATGAACTTTTTATTGTCCAATACACTTTCCCTATTTCCCATATACCATATTTTCAGTACATGAACATATTTTTTTCTTATAGCGATGCATGCTGTGTTAGTATTTCAACACAACAGAGGAGACCTGTTTCTAACTAGTAGAGCTGAGCAATACAGACAAAAAAAAATTTTTTTGCATTATTGAGTTCCCTGATTATTAATTATAAAACGAAAATAACCAAGTATATATATCTGTCTAATTTGTTTATGTAAGTCAATGAGAATGTATAGTTTAGCTGCATCATTGCATGAGCCGCAGAGTTCAAAGTGTGTGGGAAAAGGTTTATAGTGGATTATAGTCCAGATAGTCAAAATTTTTTTATGTGATTTATTTTGTCTTAAAATGATCACAAACGATACAGACTTTTAACATTTGCGTTTTTAGTGACAGGACTGTCTGTGAACTCACCTTTCAAAACCTCGACGACTTGACAAGATCGAATCACAATTTCCTAATTTTTAGATTAATTACCCAGCCTATATTGTGAAAAAAAGTAATGAGTGGTAATCATCACTACTTATCACTGTCTCTGAGCTTGTGGAATTTAGTTTTTGATTTTGGTTCTAAAAGGAATATTACAGCAGTAGTACTGTAACCATTGCTTCACTGAACAGTAACTTCAATGTTCTTAAAATCCCCAAATCTTCTCTTGTTTGAATCAAAACTGTAGCTGTAGTGAATCAGTGCATGTATATTTCTTTTTACACTGTGTTCACCTAACGATGCTTTCTGGAACAGGATTCCCAGTGGTAGATGGTTGTCATGGTTTCATGGATTTCTCTAAGAATACTAGGAGAATTTAGTGTAAACAATTTGTGAAACCTGAGAGAGCCAGCTAGATCACCACTATTTACGCTCCTCTCTTAGGCTTGTTCACTATCAATAGTAATTTTTATATATGGTTTCTTATATTTATCTTGTCTCTCTCTCATTTGTTTTCTCTGTTTGTGATTCACTCTCTCCTCTCAGCCTTCTCCTCTCTCTGCACAGTATAGGTGTGTGCGTATGTGAGTGTGGTGTGGTGTGTGCCTTCTTAGTGACATTTCCATGCCAGGTGTGACAAATGGCAGGCACAGAAGAAACATTTATTCCCTGTGGTGAGCTTAATTAGCCTATCAGCTAAGCCTTGGCACAAGCTTGTTTTGGGAACCACACACGGAGCTCAACCCAGTCAAAAGCCACTGCCTATATCACAACTGACAAGTGGCTCGAGAACGTAAAGCTGTTAAGATAATTGACAAAGCACAATTAAATAATGTCTAAATTAAGTGTTCAGTGTTCTTTGTCTTGTCCATTTATTGATTATTATTACATAGCCGTATATCTTCTGACGCCTCATTTCACGCTTCAATTTGTGAACAAACGTTTAAGCGGTGGCTTCGAACACCGTTTCTTGGCCATCTTTGTAATTTGTTGTTTGAGGCTGATCCAGGCTTTGGCTCAGACCTTCCATGCCCTGCTGTGGGAGAGGAAATGAAAGGCACAAGTGTTGCTGCTGTCCCTCCTCTCTCCACAGGGACACAGGCTCTGATAGCACACCAGTGGTCCACAACAGGGGTGTTTAGGTGCCCTTTTAAAGACCTACAACATGGAGGTGAGCACTGTAATTTGACCAGATTACGGTGATGTCGGTGGGCTCGGTTCGGGCTGCACCGCTGGAGACAAATGGTTTTTGATTTGAGGGTTAAAAGGTCACAAAGGTGTGCTGGGGTTTTCGAGAATGAGATTTGTGCGAGGATATTACAGCAGGAAAGAGTAGCATTGTAGTGGATTCGTTTTTAGCAAAGAAACTATTGTTGTAATGTTTTATGTTATGCCTATCTGTTTGTCATTACAATTTATACTTATTTACTATATTATTTTTTTACCAATACATAATTAATGTAACTGTCTGCTTGATTCACAGATACTCAACTTTTGCCTGTATGTATTGTATTTTCCAGCGCATGCACAGCCTTAGAACAGCATTTTTAGGACATTGAAGAGAAACAGGTGCAGATCCGGATATACTCTATGGGGGGAGAAAATGGTAGAAGAAGAAGAAAAAAAGTCATGTACAAGGAAAGAAAACTTTGGTGCCCTACTTATTACAGCTCGATTATTTGGGGAAGAAATAATAACTTTTTTTCTTTCATATTGATCAGCCTCAATATTTTTATTTTATTTTAATTTGATGTTTTCAAAAACTAAATAAAATGGCATTTTTAATTTAAGCCCTTAAATTGTTGTATTATGTGTTATAAAAAAAAATATAAAAATAAACTTTCTGGAAGTGAAAAGAACTACAGAATTTCATAGAAACAGAAACTTAAAGCTTAATCTTTAATACCATTAATACGTTGTAACTTTGTTTATTGAGATAAACACATTTAATGTAATGCTAAAAATATGACAAAATATTCACAATTTTCTTGGAGCCAGATTTTGATTTTATTACGGTTCTTGTCACTGTCTTTTAATCCTATTACTTTTGATCATCTTACTTCACTGTCAATGTCACTGTCTGTCACTCTCTCAGAGCAGGACAAATGTTGCTAGATTTTCAGAGAGAAACAAGCAACCAACCCTTTGAAAAAATGAATTAAATAATTAGAACATTGTGTGCTAATGATTTTGACATATTTCATTAGTGTTTTAACATTAAAAACAACTTTTATACTATATACTCAAATGAAGAAAATACTTGTTTCATTTGTAAATGGATATATTTTGTGGATTAAACCTGAAATGGATAAAAAAAATCACCTCTTTTATGATGTAAAAGTGCTGTGACCTGTCACTGTCAAAATTCACAAGGCGGATTTCCTAAAAAGAAGTCTAAAGTTGGGATAAACAAGCAAACTTAGCAACTCTTATGCTGCTCAATAAGAGAAGTAGGGACAAATAAATAAATAAATATGAACAGACATATGCATCAAATGGAGAAATGGAAAATCACAATATGACGATTTCATTAAAAGCAGATTGTTTTTGATCATGATATTGCTCAGCCCTAATTTCATGCCATGAAATAAAAAAAAAAAAAAGTTTTTTTATGGAGACAGAAGAAAACCCTCCACCAGGCCAAGTAAAACATGTATGTGGCCATCAACGTAGAAACCAACAAAAAGAAAAAAACATTTTTACTAATCGAGAATATATTGTGGACTTCTCTTTAAAAACAAAACATCAAAATATTTAACAATTTGACACTATTAATTTCTATCTTGATCTTTCAATACCTGTCCAGCCCATAGCAGGTAGTTTTAAAAGATTTTGTCATAGTACAGTACATAACATGAAGCTATATTTTAGAGACTGAAAATGCATTGTCCTTTTTTCAGTTAAGTGTTTTTGTCAACTCTATTTCTGTTTTTGTCAGCAGTAGCATGCTTTTAGTCCATTAACACAGATCCAGAGCATTAACATGTGACCTACTGTTTAGGACGACAATCCACTTTGTCCAATCAGGGCTTACCATTAGCTACAAGCCTCTGGTTGGCTTCCAGCAGATTAGAGTCATGGCAGAGAGCAGGGGAAAGTGGCACTTCTCAGACCACAAAGCACACAGATCCCATCACGCTGCTGAACTGCTGCTGTGCCAGAGACAAAACACTTCACTGCACAGCTCCACATGCACAGTATTGACAATTATGAGAATTATCTGTTTTAAAAAGAAATAAACAAGCATGTAAAAACAAAAATCAAAGTTTCAGCCAATGATCCAATGAAGCAGCTTTGAGTCCACATTGACAAACGTTATAATTTTTGTTTTGTCATTCTTGTCGTTCTTCTTTTCAACTCACAAATTGGACATCAGTCACCACAAGCATCTTCTGCGCAGCTTTAATTGAGCAGAATAAACAATGGGCTTGAATCACAAAAGTGAGTCAAATTCACAAACAACAGAAACAAACACCAATTTTGAGTTTTACTGCTGTCACAATGTACTGACAAACATTATGTGTCATCTTAAGCTCACGTTGGCTTTTGTATGAAGAGGCCTTTTCCACTGTAGAAACTTTTTTCACTTCCTAGTATTTTTTTTTTTTTGCAGTCCCCATTTTGGGATCGTTCACACAGTGCAAGGATAACTTGCTTTTCGGCAGGTACTTTCAGCTAGGAACTTTTGGTGACACAAACACATTACAATTTTAATTTTGTTCAGAAAAATGTTTTACACTTTAAAGATAAACTTCCTTATCCTCGAGAAAAAATATTTAAAAGCAGTAACTCCCAAAATGTGTTTGTTTAATTTGTGAATAGCCTACTATTATAAGAATGACATTGAATATTTTTTTTCTTTTTCAGTGATGTTTTTAACTTTTGTACATCATAGTTTTATGTGGAATCAAAGAAAGACACCACATAATTACTTATTTAAATGTTCCAGACTAATGTTAAAGCCAGAAACGTTTGCTGTGTGAACACAATCATAGGCACAGGATATGTCTTCTGATGAAACAGGTTCTTGGTATTTTCCAAGTGGGAAAACGCCTATGGAAGAACTGGCCTTTCTAAAATTCCAAAAGTCAAACTATGTAAATCAATCAGAGAATTAATCTCAGTCTATTACTCTTTACTATCACATTGTAGTACATTTCTTTTGATTATCCTGTTGTAGCATTTCTGTTTTAACCGTGCTGTAGTTTGGAGCTGACAGTGTGTTGTTGAAAAAACCTATTGGGAAGATTGCAGCTGTTTGGACAAAAGCCATGCGTTGTTTGGTTGTGTTGTTTAAATGCAAATACAAGCAGCACGGGGCAAGATTCAAATGAATTGATTATAATCATTTGGAAAATTATATTCAGGACAAACACGCTAAATGAATGTAAATGCAGCCAATGGACCATTGACTTTGCTGGAAAACCAATTTTTACACCATTTCTGCTTCAGTAAACATTTGTGCTGCACTCTGACAGATTTGAACCTCTAATTCTCCCACAAGCAACAACCATCTCTACAGGCTCATAGTGACAGACACAACACAATTAGAGCCGTGGGACTTCCCTCATCACACTGGGAAAGAAACAACAGTGCATCCAATAAGCAGCAGATATTTTTTCTTCATGTCTTTTGTCAACCTGCTCGACTATAGAAGACATACAGTAATTATCATATTTAAATCATAATGTGAAGTCATAGTTCTGATACGTTCTCAGTTTTGTCTGTGAATTTGCAACCTAAAACATGGCTTTTCAATAGATAAAATTGTACTGCTTTAATGTAGTTTTAAGGCTGTTATGTCTGGAGTTTATCAGGATAATGTCTAAAAAAAGTTTACATTTCACTCATTCTAGGGTCACTTTTTGAGTAACAGAAAATGAAAGAAAGACAAAACTCCCCCCATTAAGAATGAGCTTTTGTTTACTTCCTCTGACTAAAAAATGAAAGTGAAATCAACCCTTTCTGCATAAAAATTACAAAACAGAGCTCATGGAGGAACGCATGAGGATCAAACCCAAAACCAGAATTGATTTTAACATCGCTATCGAACAAATCGATACCATTTACGATATCGTCCCATCCCTATTATTCAGAGGATTATTTGCTGAGAGAAAGGTGAAGCATCAGCACACCTTAAACAATGATAAACAAATTGAAAGCAGGTCACTTATATCTGTGGTTCTCAACCTGGGGGTCACAAAATGATTTCTGGTGGTCCCCTGATCATGTGAAAAAGGTCTGACACTTTGAAATACAGTGATAGATGTAAAAATTCTATCTAAGACTTAAAAAGGTTGAGAATCACTGACTTGTATCACAGAGAAGATCTGATGGAAATGTATTTGTGATGAACTTTTCCGCTCAAAAGTGTGCTCATTAAATGCACGGGAGATTATACAAGATTATGATCACTCGATTACACAATTTTTGTAATGGTTTAGACCAATCATTTGTATACAGTAAGTTTCTATTCTATAAGTTTGCTGGGGACAAATTAGATGAAGGCAAATCTAATACATTTGGTGTGTTTGACATGGTTTAATTGTGACTGTGGCAGTGTGGTTAACCCTTACTTTCATTCTTTTCCTTTTCCCAGATAAATAATATTAGTAAAAGTTAAGAAGTGTTTTCTCAACAGGATTATATCTAACTAAGCAGTAGGGTATGTCACTGTACTGAACGATCTCAGTACGCATCGTGGATAACCTCACAATGGGGAATCGTCATTGTTGCAGTGCACAGTTCAAGAACAGCAGGAGAATAGAGACATGCAATACAAAACAGGATAAATAGCTTTAAAAATAGACTTAAATCTAACACATTGTTGAATTGAAGCAAAAATATAAGAATACAAAAGCAATTAGGTACAATAAGTAGCGACTGTGATTGAGTACAGTGCTATATATGGGTGAATCACAACTAAAGTAATTCAGTTTTTTCTGGTCTCTCATGTAATAAATATTCTGTTAACATGTCACTCTCCTTGTGAAAGCCAACTAGCCTGAGGTGTGCACGATCGCTCCGCTCTCCTCCTGGACACTGGGCTCTTCTCTCACACTCATGAATATTTGATCTGGTCTTACATTGTGGGTGCCCTGGTGGTCTGAGAGTTACAGCATTGACCATGAACAACGCATTCATTTTAGCTCCCATGTGGTTCTCTTGTATTCCTCTACTGCTTAATTAAGCCTTGAACAGAGGGTGGATTTTGCTTTTTCACAATCTCTTGTAAATCTAGCTTTTCCTCTAGGTTGCATTGTTTTGTTATGTGCTTTTGCTGTTGCCGCTGATCCACTAACATTAAAGGTGCTAAACCCAATTTTGTACAATTAAATAACCTAAAATAAATGTCCCACTAGCACAGATATTTTGTTAATGTGTTTATTGAGGTGAAAACCAGTCTGCACTGTATTGTTTCTGTCTAATAATGTCCTGTTTCTTCAAGTTTATCTGGTTTTGTTAGTATTGTGGCTAGCCTCTGTAAGCAAATCAGCATATCTCGCACCTAAGAGCTGTGAAAAAAGTTTAAAACACATTGTGATGAATGATTTGGAGGCTTAGAATGCATTAGATGAGTGAACAAAACATGTACTGATGTATGATTACATTTTTAAGGAAGCAAAAATGAGGTAAAGCACCTTTATTACAAAAAGTACAACAGAAAATGTTACTTATTTCTATTTTATAGCACTATTGCAGCTACTTTCCGCTCATAAAAAAGATATGAATCGTGGCAATGCGTCGGCCCCACGTTGTCTGTGTGAGTCACAGGCCAGTGGAAAACCATAACCTCATTACTGCTGGTAATTAATAGGTACATTACGTTCTCTGAGGAGCCCTTAATGCAACAGAAATGCTGTCTATCAAAATGAATCAAGCAGATTAGAGTACTTATGGCCAATAGAATATCCATGATTTCAGCTACATGCTATTCATTTTGGGAAGCTTTGATTTAAGTAATTACATGTTCAATTACTGGTTTGGGGTTGGGCGAAATTAGATGGTGATCTGCAAAAAACTTGTTGACTATTTTTATTACGTTATAGATCTTATTTGTTGAATTTAACATCATAGACAAAGCTACATGTTGTGTAGCTAAAAAAGTACATTTTATGTGATGAAATAGATGACTGGAGTTTGCATTTTGAGGGTTATTTCCAGATTTTCAAATGCTGAGTTTCCCTATTAAACTTTTAATATTGCCTGCATAATTAATATATTTGAAATGCACACTTATAACCTTCAAGCAACCAGTTATTTATTTTTTTTATTAAAGAAAAGCTTCTCCCTTGGTTATAGGAAAATTGTTATTTTTAAAACCCTTGTGGTCAGTATGGATTTTCTACTTCTCTTTTACTACACAAAAACGGAGCTCTGGCCATTCCTCCTGTGAATGCTGCAGAACTGAAACCAAATCCTCTGCTACTGTTTAAGTTGGTTTTGCCATTATGTCCACAGACAAAACAGTGATTGGAACTTCCACAGAGCCACAGGGCCAGTGAGGGATTTTAAACAGCACACTCTCTGCGATGGGGGCATATGAGGTCGTGTGAGGTCGTGGCCGGTCACGTAGTCAGAATTCCCAATGTAAACTGGCTTTACAATCACACTGCTCCCTCAAATTTTGTCTTTCTTTTCCATGTGTTTTTGTTTTTTTATTATGTTTTGAATGTGTCTGTAAGAACTGACAAAAAGACTGACGCTGGGTGTACACTGACTGCAAGGCAGGTTCGGGACAACGGGTCCAAAGCCGCTCGGATTCATGCTAATTCCCACGAGAAGTCTTGTATAATGATTTGAACGCCCTATCAGACTTCATGCGGATTCTTTCCTCAGACCCACTCAGCTCTCGCACTTGCAGCCGCACTTCTCAGAGGTCAGTGTACATGGGCACATTGGTTTTAAGCACTTTCTAAGTTCCACGGGACCCAAACTAGGGCTGCAACAAACGATTATTTTGATAATCGATTAATCTGTCGATTATTGGATCGATTAATCGATTAATCGGATAAAAATGACAAAATAATAAATATAAGGTGTTTTGCATTTTATTAAATGTATTTATGCAAAAGACAACTTGTGTGCACTTAATGAACTCACTGGGCTTTTCTTGAACAAAAAGAAAATACAAAAATAAAGTAGAATAGCCAGATTTTGCTATCTAGCTACTTCTTTTAATGTGGTTATTATAGGGCAGGGCAATGTGGGCAAAAAATAAAATCTCAATTTTTTGGACCTTTGGACTGCTGCTTTTTATTATTATATATTATATTATAATATTTTAAAGCATCTATAAAGAATGAGCATATTATATTAACTTGTTTTAAGTCATATTAAAACTAATAATAAGTGTTTGCTGCTGCATCTAATTCATTCTGTTATTAGCATTTGTATCTATTAGGTCCTGTTAAGTTCATTATTATGATTTTGCTGTTTCATATCTATAAGTTTTAAGTTTGCGAGTGTTCACCTCTCACTCCTGTCACTCAAACTGGTCGCCATGGTTACTCACACACGGAGGGGAAAGGGGCGGGGCCTGCTGGTGCTGCTTTTTTGGTGAGAGGAGAGGAGAGACGCTGTGGACAGCTTTTAACTTTATCAGAGAAAACCTTTACAAAAAGCACACGGAGCAGCTCGTGGAACAGCAAAGACAAATCAAAAAGACGCTAGATTTACCGCGGGACGTTTCTAGAAAGTTACCGCGAGTCTAAGCGCTGAAAGCGGCCGACTCACCCGCGGAGAAATAACAAACTCGTAACTTTATGAGATTAAGCTATACACCACCGCCGACAGGTTACTCGTGGCTGTTATTATGTGATTAAAAGGTCCGCTAAACATGCGCAAGGTTTCTGTTCGTCTTTTCTTAGTGAGAGTCGCGAGGGGAGAGCTCTACAAAGCCGCTGATGTGCACTCAAAGCGGCTGGATCACAGCGGACTGAGCGTAAAAGTTTTTAGCCAACTAATCGATGACCAAATTCGTTGACAACTATTTTATAATCGATTTAATCGATTAAATCGATTAGTTGTTGCAGCCCTAACCCAAACCAACCTCAAACTCAGTGTACACCTGCTGTAAAACAGACAAACTAGTAAATTAATGTAATTTAAAACAAGATTAAACTACTCTAATCTTTTTTATTATCATTTTTATGTATTTATTTATTTATTTGAAATGTGAGTTTAGGAGATTAAGCTTGACTTGAGGTTTTATTTGTAATTTGTCAATCAATTCATATTATTACAAAAATTTGTTGTTACAAGTTTGTACATGTCTAACAACACCAAAGAAATATTACATAAGTATACTGTGTAGCCAGAAGAAAGGAGGCATGTAGACTTTTCTCATCCTGGGGAGTTTCGGTTTGAGCCCCTCCCCCTGTGCTACTCTCATCTACTCTTGTTTTCCCTAACCCTGGTCCTGGGAGGGCCCCTGTAAAAAGTTTGTGTTTCTTCCAGTCTCTTATAGATCAGCTGGTCCTAACACATAGTAGGGTCCCTGTGCTGCTCCCCCTTTCAGCAGCAGCCCATGATGTCAGGGGGAAATCTCCTTCATCTCTCCCCCTCCCCCAAAGCTTTTTTTTTCTTCTTCTTTTTCTTTTCATGGCCGTGGTGAATGGAATTGCATGGCTGTGCAGTTCAATCACTGTCAAGTGCAAAGAAAAGGGGTCTCTTGTGCAAAAATTCATGATTCACAATTGATTAAATAGGGGTGTCATTTCGTGGCTGAACAGGGAGACGAGGGGAAGGTGGGGAGTGGCGGGTTTTGTGCCCTGGTGAGATATGGTGCAGAAATAGTCTGGTGAGGCCCATTCACAGGGCAAGATGTTTAAGTAAGATGTGACTATAAGGAAAGTAGAGAATGGTCACTGTCTTCCATGTTTGCTAGGTCCTTCAAAGAGTTCACAAAGAGTCCCCGTAAGCATCCAATAAGGAGGCACTAAACTGGGAGCTGTATATGAGAATTAAGTCTTACACAAAACTTCTGAACTGAGTTAAGGGAATTTTTTGCATTGGCAACACCATAGACCTCTATTTACCTCATAAACAAAAATGCAGTGAATTCATTCTGGACAAACTACATGCCTCTGCTTCAAAGTCTGTGAAATGTCTTTGCTTAATTCCACTTTTCTCAAACTGAAACATACATATGTCCCACAAATGTCTGTGAGGCCGTTTACCAGTTTCAAATTGCTATATAATTTGTAATTGGACTTTTCAGAGAGTAGTTTTCCGGATACTTTTACTCACTACTTACTTACTACTAGCTTGCTTAAATAAACAGTACTTTGATTTGAGTAAAACCTAAAACTCTTCCCACTGTGAGTAAATTTAAATGGCAAAAAAGATTAAATGTTATGTTTTTTGCACGGCTCCTTACATAAATAAATCAGATGTTATGATCAGAAAGTTACTCTTAAAGTTACTCTAAAGCTTGGGCTCCTGCTTTAAGCCAAATTTTGAGTATTATTTTTAAAAAAATACTTTTAATCTTACTTGAGTACAAATTTTGGCTTCTCCACCCACATCTGACTTTTGTTGTACCATTTTTTATTGGGTTTGTGATCCAATATCCCTTTGGGGGTTTAGTTCACAGAACAGAAATCACACTACAGTCTAGTTAGTGAAAAAACATGGTGCATAATGTTGTGTATTAATCCACACAAACTAAACGCAGACTTTGAACAGACCCGCTCCAGTCTACCACACAGCGGACCTTGGGGATTTCAGTTCTTGTACACTGTTGGTCCACAGTAAATCTGAGAGGGTTATTCAAGGCTGTTTCTCAACTCTGTTTCTCCTTAATCCAATTTAGACTAAAGTCCCCACAGGGACTAAACGTGATACCCCCTCACTTACTGTACTTATGGCCTGCGTATTTCCAGTAAACAGCACAAGCATCTGAACATTAACTAGCCCTATTTAAACCTTTTTTCTTGAAATATATCAAAACACAGGCACACATCAGGCCTCATTTATCAGTTTAGGTGCTAAATTATGAATATCAATTGAAAAAATGCATGTGCAGTTTGCAGTTCGATGCACATATAACATCTTCCACATAACTGATGCACGCAGCACTTTGAGTTTTGCATTTATAGTGCTTGGGTGAGACAAAATGTCACTTATGTCAGGTTTTTTCTCCCATTAAGTTATTTTTGCACCTGAGCAAATGATGGATATATTATCCCTCTACAGTTTGTGAAAGTTAGTGTTTGCTTTTATATTGTACTGGTAGAAAACATTAGCTGAAATTAATTAGTATTAATACCATATGGCTGACCTTTCCAGAGTGCCTCTGCCAACAGTGCAAAATAATTAGAAAAATCCACATAATATTTCAAGTTTGTATGCAAGGCACTGCTTTGCTTAAAAATAACTTTGCTTGTTTTTCTTTAATTATAAAGACACAAGTCTGGGGTTTCTGTAACTGCCCAGAATACATTTTGTTGCATTTGTGCATTTTATTAAAAATGTAAATCCTTTAAACCAGGCAATTTATGTTATGTGGGAAATACAGACTGTTCAAATATCCCCTTCACTGAGCTGAAACTGTAGAGTGATTTGAGCGTTCGTATAGGTGTCTAAGCAGCTCTCACTCACTCCGACATACAGACCAGGGCCTTTCAGAGCACTAACCAGGACGTCCTGTCGCATGGCCCACAACAAGAGGCTTGTGTGCATACCAAACCAAGCCTGCTCATTCAGAAGCACCGCTAATCGGCTATTTGTGCCTGAAAACACGTACACTGTTACATTACTGCATGTGACTGTGAGGCATTCCTGCAGTTAGCCACAGGAAGAGCCAAGATTGAGGGATTGTCTGGATCAACAAAAGAAAAATAAACAAGAACATTTTGGAGAAGATCCAACAGAATGCTTTTTTAAGCAACAGTGTTTGGAATGTATATAAAAGAGACACCAGTCACCAGTTAATATGTTGATAAACGAAAGGACCCATTACCCAAACAATTAAATACAAAATCTTAAATGGTCCAAGTTGGTAGAACTTTGCCACTTTAGTAAAAATGAACGCAGCAAGTACAATGCAGAGATGTCATGAATTTTTGTTGCAATTGCAGTGAAATATAACATCAGAATTTTATGTTTCTATATATTTAAAAAGACAAACAACTGAATTATTCTAATACACAGATGCTCAATACATCAAGTGTTTTATTTGATCAATCTCAGAAGTGTTGGGTATTGTTCCTAAAATGTATTTGTTTAATGAAGTTTATTGTCTAGTGAGTGAATCATGAGCTACAATCAGCAAGTACAGTTTCACCATAATCAATACTTGTAAGCTATGATGGTAGTAATGAAAGTGTATGGCTTAATTATTTTAGCTTTTTCAACATTTCCAAGTAGACTTGTGTTGTAATGCCACAGTAGAGTCTCATAACATTGAGTTGATCCCTGAAGTGACTTTCTCCTTTTGAAGGTGTTTTTCCAAAGACGTGCAGCTGTGATTTAGCTCTGTCTGTGTGTCCTTCTCCGTGTCCGAGCAGATGCCACTGTGCTTGGACTGAGAGGGTTCATTCCACTTCATTAATCTGAGCTCGTTAGCCACATGTCGACTGGATGTGGCCAGGTGACTCTGAACCCACACTGTCCACTGCTCATTTTACTGGATGTTAAGGCTATTTTGTTTTTTCTCAGCAGCTTTGATGAACTGTCACAGTCAGTAAAGTATTTAGCATGCAGATTTTCTAAGAATTTCTATGCTGTTCCTATAGTGGAAAATAAACAGAATGTTTAAATTACAGTAAATAAAAAGAGCACTATTAACATTAACAGGACATATTTGGATTTTCCTGATTGTTTAGAATGGTCTCGAGATACCATTAGAACTAGTGTCCCACAGGTGAAACACAAACATATGATTTTGTGTTGAAAACTACTTCAATGAAAAGTATGGATTGTGGTGTTGAAATTGGTATTGAGTATCAAGGCTATTTCGTATATCAAAGCTGAATTTGAGTCAGCTAATGAAGCTAATTGTATTTGCGCTTTAGAAAAACTTAAAATTGTTTAACCACCAGCACAGATATATTGTTAATGTATTAACAGCGAGATGAAAGTCAGTTTGCTGTGTTCCATCTACGTCTAATAATGTTGTTTTGTTCATGAGAATCCAAGAAAGTGACGTTTCATTGTTGTTAGGTGATATGGCAAAAAATTTAAATCAAAATTTTCTTAGAGCCAGATTATAGTTTCGATTTTTATCATGATTCTTAGACTATTTTCTGTTGCCTTTGTTTGCCTTTACCTGTCACTCACAGAAGGACAAAGGCTGACCAGTGTTGCCAGATTTTCAGTGAGAAACAAGCAACCAAGCTTTAAAAAAAAAAACTCCTAAAACAACAACCTCAGCACTTTTATTTTTTTTTTTTTTAAGTCTAATAATTTTAGCATTGTGTCTCGCTTCTAAACAAGTGTGTATTATTTGCATATTTCATAATTTTCTAACATCATAACTAGGATGGTACGATAATATTTATCGATATCGATCCATTATCGATTCCTCTTATCGATCCGATTCCTATCAATTCTTATCGATCTTAAAATTATGTTTTATGTATCTAGATAAAAAATGTATTTAACTAATTTCAATACATTTAGACAATGATGTGAACTATATTATGATGATTACTAATTAAATAAATAATATTTCAGAGCTAGAGTATAAACTATTTTGATATTGATAAACTAATAATATGTAAGGGTGGTTGGTTCTACACACATCACACTTCCCTGGCTCACAGCCTTTCTCTGTATCCACAAACTGTGCTACTGTAGTTTTTGATTTAGAAATCCGCTCCAGGTGACGGTCTGCTTGAGAAGGCGAACAGCGCGCTTCAGTCCGAGGCGAACGCACGTGTCTCCGACCGCTGTGTGTGCTATCAGGACGCAGGCACGCACAACGGACTGTCCGTACACCTACGAAGCTCACTTAGAGACGGATAATTCGTGCCTCCGAGCCGGACATAATTTACTTCGGGCTGACACTGCTGACAGTTGTGGGACCCGTCTAAGGAGACGGAGGAGAGAAAGTGAGAGAGAGGTCGCCCAGGCTCGAAGCACAAAGTGTACATTTTAGTTTATTTAGATTATTTCAAACATTCTAATGGAGGAAGCTTGCCTGTCACGGCGCTGGTGTGTTGTGCGCCAGTACATATACGTGCTGTATCCACGTGAATTAGTGAGAGACTTAGGCTTCTAAAACTTGTGCTTGTAATGAAACCGTAACAGCCCAGCGTGAGGTTGAATTACGCAGTATTTAAAGGCACAGCGGCCCAAAGCGGCATCGATAAGAAGAATCACTAACGATTCTAGTTTGCTAAAAATAGAATTCCCAAGTAGAACCGGCTCTCTACCCATCCCTATTCATAACGACTTTTAGACATGAAAAATCCATGTTTCAGTCATCAATGTATACATATTTTGGTAAATTCATCTCTTTTATGACACAAAATTCATAAGAGACTTTAAAAAAAGAAGCCCATAGCAACTCTGAGCCTAAGAGAAGTAGGTTGCAAAAAATATGCTGTATTTGAACAGACAGGTAATCACAATATGATGATTTAATCCAAAAGGAATTCAAGCCCTAGCTCAAGCAATATTTAGGTATTGGATTATTTGAATAACCAAATTGTAGTGTTGTTGTTTAAGAATGGTAAATCAGAGTTGAGTTATTCCAGTAGTAAGAAGCAAGCGCCACACACCCAGTGCCTTATCTGCAGCTGCCCCTCAGGACTGATGTGTTTTAGAGGGAGCACATCGAGGGGGACCAGGTGAAACTGATACGGCATCTACCAGGGGAGCGCAACAGTAAGTGATGGCATTAGAGGGTGGGTCCGCTCAAGCAGTCCTTTCCTTTTTTCTGGAGTCAGAGATGATACGGGGGAGATGGAGGTGGAGGGGGGTGGGGCAAGCAGGTGGCGAGAGAGAGATATGTGCTTTTCTGCGCTGCACTGAGGGAAAAAAGTAGAGGAAGAGAAACAGAGAAAAAGAGAGAGAGAGGGGACAGGTGAAATATTCCCCCCTGCGTACAGAAAATAAGGGAGCACCTTTGTGTTTGAGGGATGGACCAAACCATTCCCCGAGGAGGGAGGGGGCTAACTCCCTCCAGGCCTCTCCCTAAATGTACCTTTCACTGATGGATGATATGAGCATTTACCAGTGGCTTTTCCTCTCTCGTCAGCACCAGAGATATGCCAGGCAGTCTCGGTCCGCACCCCGCCCCTTCTCTTCTTTTGGACTCCCCCAGGAAAGCACATTCACAGTAACAATCAATAGCATCCCCCAGCTCCCTGTCCTATCTCTGCCCACAACCACCATTTATTCTGTGGTCCACTCCTGCACAGAGCAAACCCAGATTAAAGGTCCACACTCGCTCAGGTGCACATAGGCAGAGGGCAGACAGGACAAGAGGAGCACGGAGAGTAATGCCTAATTGGTTGCAGCGAATTGTTTGGGGGTTACAGTGAACCCTGTTTATTCAGTTCTCTGAGCAAACAACAAATATTGCTAATTTCCACTTCATAAGCTCAAGGGGCTGACTACGCCGGATTCAGATCGGTGATAATTTATTTGGATCAACAGCATGCCTCTGAAGATTTGCACCCTTGAAAAATATAATTATTTCTCTACTTGAGGTGAAGTCAAAAAGGCAGCTTAGATATTAGACATGGTTTGGGCTTCTTTTTAGCATCTTCAGTTTACATAGTAAATACTTTTCTGTTGTTGCAGAAAACTCACATTATATAAGACATTTTGGTGGAAGAGAAAGGACACTGAAATCTTGAAAACGAATGTAGTTTATTTCTCTGCACCAACAAACAGAATCCTTGACAAAATAGCTTAACAAGACAAGATACATGAAATGTCAGGAATAAACCACACACCCAAACCCCCAAAGTCTGATGATAGAGAGACAGTAACAAACAAACAACCTGTTAATGTTATTAAAAATGTTGATATCTAACTAGCGATATGTTAAATAGTTGAAGGTGCTGATAATGTTCTATTTCTCTGGAGACAATCAGGTGACACTAGGCAAAGTTACAAGTCAGATCTGTTGTGAGGTGAGCCTGCTCAGAATAAGAAAAACATGTTTTTAAAAAAAGTGTAATATAATAAATGGAGATATAAGTTTATGTTTATCATCATACCAACTGCCATAACATCTCTAAGGAAACAAGTAGGTAGCAGACCCTATAACGTTACTTATTGCATCTTAAATTGTGTATCAGAGTTTTTACTAATTATTTGATGTAGTTTAACATATTACATTGGATTTTACATGTGGATTTGTCATGTGTAATTACTAGGTTTTACTTAGAGGCATATGGTATCACCTTTAATCAAGGTGGATTAGTTCCACTTAAGTGACTCCGGGAATATTACGTTGCAACATTGGGTCACATGAGCATTTTTCCAATTAAATCCTTTGTACTTCAACATGCCACTCAACAGGAAAGAGAAGGAACAACTCACAAACTGTCTGGTTTAATTTACCTCAAAAAGTCAAACAAACACAGGTGAATTTTAGCTAAAGGATTTCTGCCACGTATACTCACCCAAACTCATTTTACCTCCGCGAACATGACGAGCAGCGTGCGGATTAAACTGCTAAAGCATTCCCTTTGAAAGTCGGCGTGTGGGGATTTCTTTTTAGGTGATCACTGGTATAAGCAGCTGTTACACGCCGGATTAGCACGTTCTGCCATTCACACAACATGCTCTGTCTAAACTGGCAGAAAGTTAAAGAAAGGAGACAGAAAGATGAAGTTTGTAAAGATTAATTTTTTATAGAAAGTGCACTACAATGTCAGTTTATGCTCAAAACCATTTCGAAAAAATAAGTAATGTTATTTCATTGCAGTAACACAAGTAGAAATGTCAAGATCAATAACTAGGTATGTTCACAATAATAGTATTTTAGAACCCACAATTAATCTATTGTCCATAAATGCTCAAATACATCTTGAAAAAAGAAGTAATGTAGTTTTATTGCAGTAACACGACCTGGTTTGGTCCGTAGTAACAATTTATGCTGGAAGTAGAAATGTCTAGATCAACTATGTATGTTCACAATAATAGTATAGAACCCACAATTTAATCTATAGTGCAGAAATAATTAATGTATTATTCTGAAAGTTCATTGTTCTCTTTCTCTATCAGATTTAATTTCAGTTTGACTTTTTCAGAAGCATTCCATTAATGTAAAAGAAAAAGAGCATTATGAACTGTTACATCCGACAGCCAAGAAACACACTTTGAGTTTTGGCTAACAATGCCTTTATTGTTCTGTTTGTTTTGTCTTGGGTCTCTGCTCTGTAATATCAGCCTCTCCTGTCTGTTGTGTCAGCCCTTGCCTTTGTAATTGCATTGGTACACAGTGTCTGCAGAGAGGGCAGTGTGATGGCTTGATAACAGGCCTGGCTTTGGGGGCTGCACAGTTAGACATTTCCATGCTGAGTGCTTCCCTGTTCTGCTATCGCTGCTCTGCTCACATCACCTGCACAAACCTTTTATTGCACTTGTAACACCATGGCCCTTTCCCTTGCCTCACATCTGTCTCATAAAACTGAGAAACACATCGTGAATAGCTGTGATTTAACAGCGCTATCTTCCCCCCTATAGTGCTATAAGTTGCTTCTCCCATTTGATGCACTATTGCACATTTTCGCCACAGCAACATTGTTTTTTTTCCACACGCAAGAACTTGTGTCTTGTCTCACACTCGTTGTCTCCTTTTTCTTCTCTCTCTTGTGTTCTTCCGTTTGCTTTCAGTTTATTCTGGCATAAAGTCGACTTTTTCTTATGCACACAGACACACATTTCTGACATCTTTCCTCTGACAAGCCTCAACGCGGCAATTTCTTCAGCGCACATCACATAAATTCATATTCTGTCTTTTATCCCTTCTTGGTAATCTATTTACGGACTGCTGGGCCCATTTGAAGCTGAATTTAATTGAAACCGGTGCTAATCTGATGATAGCTTGAAGTGGCAGAGACCCGAGCATTGCCTCACCTCCTGCACCTTGTAACAGCTCAAACTCAATACCTCACTACTTCATTTCATGGCTCACGGTTCGATGCGGAGCTGCCCGCGCATACATGCCACATTGATTGTTAATCCGACATTTGATATGCACCACGCTTGCTCAGTTCTGATCTTGTTTTTCTTGTTTGTTCCCTCCTTCCTCGCCTCTTCCCCTACATTTCCCTTGTTCACTGTAGGATGGATACTACTCGCATCGGCCAAAGGAGAAAGTGGACAGCAACAATGAGAACTCAGTGCCCAAAGACTTTGAAAATATAGACAATAGTAATTTTGGGGCACGATCACAGCCCCATAGACAGACTGTAGGCGCTCCTGGGAGTAAGCAGCAAAGAGCGCATTTCCAGGAGAGAGCCCACGCACAGCAGCAGGCCTGGCGGGACAGTGCACCCAGCTTGAGTCGAGCGTCCAATGAGGTACTCCCTGTTGGGCACTCCCAGCACCTCTCAATGGGAATAAACAACTTTTCTCAAGTCGGCCAACACTATCGCAGCGTCCCGTCTCAGCAGCCCCAGCACAGGCACATACACCCGCACAGAAGGCAGGAGACAGCAGCCGCACCCCTGGAAGTTGCCTACGAGCAGCCGCCCAAATGTGAGATCAATGGGAAAGAGGCCATATCTGCACTATCCCGGGCCAAGAGCAAAGAGTGCAGGCAGCAGATAGCAGAGGTGTACTGCAGGCACAAAGAGGGACAGCTGATGCCGGACAAGGTCACGCGCTACTGTCCCATTGAAGGTAAGGACAGCATCATAATTAATGCGATTGATTATTGGATTTGAGTTCATTTGAATGTTTAGAATTGACAGTGGAGTGTTTAGTATTCTGTAGTGACAATTTGCAGGCCGCTGTTAAATGCCAATTATGCATTTCAATGTCAATAATCTTGTGCTGTACAATGTAATGCTTTCCAAATTAACCCTTTATGGGCCAGTGTTGTACATTTGAACAACCCTGGTGCAGTCCAGTAAAGATAGAGACTTGACATTTTTACTAGTCAAGTAACAATTTATACTGTATTATTTATACAACCACTAGTACAGAGTTCAGTCTCTACCTGAAAACTTTAGCTCAAGTCTTGAGAAGTGCCAGGAAAGACTTGGGGCTTCATTCATCAAGCATTTGCTCATGTACAAAATAGGTTAGGGGAGCAAAACCCTGGCATAACAAACATTTGTGTCTCGCACAACCACTACAAATGCAAAATGTGCATCTTAGTGCAAAACACTTACAAAAGCATTTGTATTTTTCTCTTTTAGCACTTGGATTGATAAATGAGAAAACAGATGAGTAACAGAATCCATTCCATCAGTTCCTTCAGCAGTAGCAAGCAAATTCAATATTTAGGCTTTTTTGAAAAAGCAGACAAAAAATAATCAAGGATTTCATTTATTTGAAATATGTATTTGAAATCAGCTGTTTGAATAGTTTAATGAATGAAAGGTTTATTTGGACAATATGTTGGAGAAAAAACAAACAAAAGCTGTCATAAATTATTGGCATGGCTCATATAGAACTTTTCCTTTAAAGGCTTTTTTTTTTTTTTTGCTAAAGCACGGCAGTTCTAGCAAACGGCCCCTTATCCGTAGTGTATAATTGCTGAGGTAAATTGATGGAGTAAAAATGGTGAGAACTGAGCTTGTTTGGTGAAAATGAGTTTCCCATTTTCATTTATTTTGTCCAACTGGCCACACAGTAGAGGATTTCTTGACTCAAACGAACTCAAAGAAACACATGGGTCGTTTTATTCTGTCCACAAAGGCACAAAATAATGCCATCAGTTTCCCACATTTCAGCGCCGGGCACATCTACACACACTAGACAATGGGCACAGGAGATTAGAAGCTATTACGTTTGCTGTCAGTCCTAGCCCACAGTTATTTTGCCATAACTCAAGCTGCACCAGTGACTGCGCAACTTTAGTGCATCCCCGCCATTGTCCCAGGAGCCGTGCTATCATTTGTCAGCACCTAAGCTCATGTCATCTCATGGTTCAACTCTGCCCCACTCAAACTGACAGTCTGATCAGAAGAGACAAAGAAATTGAAAAAGGGCTTTCCCTGGTGGCTGGCCTGTAACAACACGACAGCTAAATTAAATCACTTTTCTTTCTTGCACTGCCTGTCTGCTGCCTGCCAATACATTATCTCTCTCTTTGCCTGCCCCTCTGCTGCTCCCTTCCCAATTTGAGTTGTAACCTTGTTAGCACAAAATTGTCCGATTTGATTTGATAGCTGTCCTGTCCTTGAGGCCTTGGCTACATTAGTAATTGTATTAACGCTGATATTTGCAAGCAAGCTGTGTGTTCGACCCTTTTCCTCTGCCATGTGCTAACTTGGCTAATTATGTGTTGAGTGGGCAGTAGCAGGAGAAGCATGCCGTCACTCGCTGACCCTGAGCGCATTAAGCATTAACCTACTGGCCAGACTCTTTGCGTGTTGCTCTTACTAAAGAGACCGACCTATTATGCTTCACACCCACTGCAAACCCATGTCCAGTAAGCACCTCATTCATTCATAACATTAGGCATGGCATATGAGTTTATGTGGCTCCTTCTGTGGTTTTTACAGAGAAAGTACCATAATTATCGTGTGGTCTTGAAAATGTTATTATAAAAAGGATTTAAAATTGATTATATGAATGATACTAACAACCACACTTAAACAGAGCTTGATGTCACAACAGGGTTATGCACTAACGTCTTCCGGTCTCAGATTGACATAGGCCGCTACATCCGGTGGCGTGGTTGCCATAGTGACAAAGCTGTTTCAGACGAGTCCTGAAGACGTAGTGACAGCTGTAACAGCAGAAAAAGTGCCGCTTGGTTTTCATAATGAAAAGTTGTAAAAGTGAGCGGACTACGCGAGCTCCGCCCACATACGAGAAGCTCCGCGCACCTGCCGAGATTCACTGTGTTAATAAGCCCGGGCAGAGGCGCCGTGGCCGGGAGCTGTCTGTGTGCTCACTTCTTCACGGCCCAAAGCACCTCTGCCCGGGCTCATGAGCAGCGAGTGCCGGTCTGTGCACGTAGTTCTCGCTTTTATTATTTTTTCATGTGAAAACCTCCGTATATGCGTGGATCTGCTGTTACAGCCGTCGCAGCGTCTACAACAGATGACAAAGAAAACTTTTTTTTCTAAGAGGATTGCTTCAGGACTAGCACAAAAAACCTCGTGTGATGTCCATCTCCTTTGGAGTAAACAACTTTGTCACTATGGCAACTACGCCACCGGATGTAGCGGCCTATGTCTATCTGAGTGCGGAAGACGTTAGTGCATAACCCCTACTGGAGTAAAAATGACATTGGCCACTGTAATGAGCACACAGTAAATTTGTGACTATTTTGACCTGAAGCTCAGTGCTCGATTGCCATTATTTTTATTTAGTTTTCATATGCACAGTTTAGTAGCCAAAAAAGTTACAAAAGTAAAAAAGAGAAAATCCGAGGCACTTTGATTACCAAATTAAAAGTCCTTTATTAGCAGTGGACTTGTTTAAGCATTTCGGCCGTGTGGGGCCTTCTTCAAGAGCATGAGAAAAGTCCACTGTTCATAAAGGACTTTTAATTTGGTAATCAGAGTGCCTTGGATTTTCTCTTTTTTTATCATTGTTGGGGTCTGTCACTTTGATCCTGAGGAGCATCTGATGTTTCACAAATCTTCAAGTAATCTTGCATTTTAGACTGCGTTTATCTGTAAATCTCAGAATACTTTGTTTCATCTTGTGATGTCACTAAGTGGCAGTTTTAAAGTTTTAGCTAATTTAATCTCAATTAAATTTACATATGCAATGCTCCTCCGCTATTTTGTGAATAGCTTGAGCTTATTTCAGACAAAGTCTCTAATATTTTCTGAAAAGTAATTAATTTTAAACAAGACTAAAACATTAACCATAGCTTCAAATAGTGAAGGGTTCTTGTGATTTGTGTGGAGTTTAAAAACACAATGGAGCACTTTCTTTATTAACACTTAATGACATCACAAGAGGGAACAGAGTGTTTTCAGGGCAGGAAACATGCATGAATGAAACAAAACATAACTCTAGGGCTGGGCTATCGGGGAAAAAATATAAACACATGTTTTTTC
This sequence comes from Mugilogobius chulae, assembly GCA_038363315.1. Classification (NCBI taxonomy): domain Eukaryota; kingdom Metazoa; phylum Chordata; class Actinopteri; order Gobiiformes; family Gobiidae; genus Mugilogobius; species Mugilogobius chulae. Next base: position 41,232,883 of record CM076403.1, on the reverse strand, counting down.
CTTAAATAGCTCAATTTTGGGGTTTGTAATTATTAAAGACTAATTAACAGTATGAGTTGATAACATTTATTAAAGCAATATGTCTCTTATATTTATCTAGTCTTCAAAAATGTTCTTATTTTTTCCCAGTGAGCAGAGGAGAGGCTAACTAGTTAGAAATACATTTGACAAAAGTAATGATCCATTAAAATACAATATTTTGAGTCAAAAAGGCGTAAAAGTCTTTTACAATTAAACTTATTTCCTTCATAGTGTTAAGACCGCAGTAGTCCACATGTTGTAGATGGAACGGTTTGATGGCGGATGTGATAGAGGCCGTTTAAAAGCCTGTTTGCTCAGACCGTCATGATAAAGAGTGATGAGTTCAAGCATAGGCCTTGACTCAGGTACAATACCTCACGTACACTGAGTTACACAAAAACACACATGCTGAACTGAGCTGTCAGTAAAATGGAGGTTCACACACACCGCAACGCTCATTAGTTCAGCTAGCTAGCATTGCGCACTCTCTCAAAGTGCTTTGTGGAGTGACTGGCCAATTATCCGTGTGCAAAGCAAACCAGTGAACCTTCTTAGCTGGCCACCAATTACCATTCAATCTGATATGGCCTGCAGCAGATCTCCCCCGGGCTGTCTCTCTCTTGCTTGCTCACACACAGACAAAAACATAGAAATAATGACTGACAGAAGTTCAAGTTGAGCAAGCGTGTCATTAACCGTTTCCTAATGGCTCTAAATTTAACCTTTTGGTGTTTAGCATTGGACAAGGATGACTGTACATTCAGACACTATGGGTAAAAGAGAAAGCACTGTGTTTTCTAACATTGTCTTGCACATTCATTAATGTGTTTGGTATTACTGTATGCTTTGTGCTTCAGTATAATAAATGAACACCACTGCAAAAATTATTATTAGACTCAATTGTGCAGAGTGTCTTTTTACAGATGTGGTCACTGTCAGTGTAAATTCTGGGAAATCCAAACTTGTATTTTTTGTATCTTACATTTCCCTGTTGAGAACAAAACTTTGTTCATGTGTTTGATAATGATCAAACACATGATGTGTGATGTTAGTGTTCTTTTTGAATACGGTAATTGAAAACCACATTGGTTTTCTGAAAACAGCTCAAAATATTTTGTTCAAAACTGTATTTTAATGCTTGTTGGCAGTTTTTTGGTAAAATCAGAAGTAACTTTTGAGAAGTGGGCAATAACATGAAAGAACATGAACCACCCAACGTGTGAGTAGACAGTTTTGATTGGTGGAAGGCAAAAAACATTGGTGGCAAAAATTATCTTAACACCCATCAACTAGGCAAGTTTTCCCCATTAAAAAAGATATACTCTTGAAAAATATTTGGACAATCACAAAGCTTAACTCAATACTTTGTATTGTAATCTTGGTTGGCAATAACAGAGGACAAATGTTCACCCACATTGTAGCAGGAGCACACACAAGTCGGTTGAACATGCTCCGCCCTCTGGGAAATTTCCCATCTGAACTGCCTGATACGATCGTGAAAGCATCATAAACCTCAAACAGGCATGAATTAATCAAATAGAGCAGGGGTCTCAAACCAGATGATTTCATGTGGCCTTCGGGATAAATTCTGATTAGTATTGATAGTGGCCCGCTAATAAACTGCACAAAACAATTTGAACCAAAATGTTTTTTGCATACTGTTACATCCCTAGTGTCTATAAAACATTTGAAATTTGTGGGAAAGAAGACAGTTTGACTCTAGCTACCCACTTTTATTTACTTTTTTATCACATGGGGACTATATAAAAAGAAGAATATAAAAGACCCAATCTTTATTATATACCAGATTAGGTTTTATACGCCTAATAACCTTTTTTTTATAGAATGTAACATAGTCGGGCCTATATTTTATAATTAGGCTCTCAACCAACTGTGACTTTGATCATTTCGTCCCTCAGACTCCTAAAAGGGCATAGCACAAAGTTCATTAAAAAATGTTTCGGCTCTTCAAATTGCACTAATTTACTTGTTTATGTGACATTATTTGAACAAGTCTCTCCCGAGCAATGATTAGTAAAGTTTCAAAAACAAACAGAGCCATAATACTTCTGCTTTTGATGGTCCAGGGCTGCTTTGGGACATGTTTATCTCTTTCTCCAGTGGTTTAGGGCGGCAGAACTTGCCCAGCGGAAAGATATTTGAGGTTAGCATCATCTCTCCGGGGATGATGAGAATAGTTTAATTTGATACAGGATGGGCAGACTGTGACCATGGCACCGCTTGACTGCTGGCTCTGTGTTATTGTTGTCATTGGTATGAAGTCGAAAGCATCTTTGGAGATTTAACAAAGAGATGCAAATAAAAGAGCCCCTGTGGAGTTTGTGTGCTGTTTCATTTGTATTTAGAATTTGAATACTACAATTATTCAGAAATAGAAGCTTTTCTGATTCTGAATTTTAAAACATTTTTAAAAACAAATATCTGCATTATCTTTTAATAATGCCATTGGTTTATGTTGATAGCCCAAACTTACATTTTCCTACTGTGCCCTTTGCGTTTTTTCAGCTGTGGTCATAATGTGATATCTCTTTAAACCCATTATGCATATTTTGCTTCCCTGTAATAGAATTAAGGTAGCTAATATGTCTTCAACAATCTGTCGCACGTAGGTAAGGCCAACGTTAATGTTCAGTGGGATGAGGACTCGACTGAGACTGTTCCATCTAAACCCGTGAGGATCGCCTTTGTGCTGGTGGTCCATGGAAGAGCTTCTCGACAACTGCAGCGCCTTTTCAAAGCCATCTACCACACGTCACATTATTATTACATACATGTTGACCAGGTATGTTCTGTGTGCACACATGACTGGTGAAATCTTTGAGAAATTTAATGAAATGTGGTTCAAACTATGATGTCTTCCAGCGCTCCAATTACCTACATAGACAAGTGCTGTCCTTGGCATCTCACTATTCCAACGTGAGGGTCACTCCATGGCGAATGTCCACCATTTGGGGCGGAGCCAGTCTCCTCACAATGTACCTGCGCAGTATGGCAGATCTGCTGGCCATGAGAGACTGGAACTGGGACTTCTTCATAAACCTGAGCGCAGCAGACTACCCCATCAGGTGCACAGATCTAATGTGACTATGAGCATATGTGCTAAGAGGGATGCTTTAGCAGCATGTGTCAATGCCAAATACCTGCAGTTTGCCTCACAAACGCAAATTTTGGTGTTCAAAATAATAGCAGAGCATTCTGAGCCAATATGGGAAATTCAATCCAGACTGGTCATAGCCCCTGTGGTTAGCTGCAAGCTTTAAATAAAGAGTCACTCCAAAGCAAACAAATCAATGAAGCAGAGCCTCTGCTTTTCTCCAACACGGTTCATTCACACCTCCCCATCCCTGTTTCCTTTCCTCAGCTGCACTCAATGGGCTACATGCTGAACTGATTACAATTTAATTGCTGAGGGTCAATACATATTGACTGTGCCGGCCTGTTGTGTACTGTACCGTCCCAGACTCGTCTCAGCTCCAAACCAGGCTTTAAAAGGCACTAAGAGGTAATTAAAAGAGTGTGAGCTGGACATGAAGTCATGGAAATAGTCCTTTGGACGTGTACCTTTTTATGTGGGGGTTAGGGTCCTTGTGGGAGCTCAGGGTCTGCTGGGTTTTTGATGTAGCTGCACAGCAGCCAATTAAAAAGCTCCTGTTAAAGAGAGAGTTATCTCCTCCGCACAGCCAGATGTCCACCAGTTGAATTGGACAGACTGCATTGGCCAGTGGGCATTAGCAGCTGGAGCCTCTGTTCTCAGATGGTTTGTGTCCTCTCTGTATGTGCGCAAGGCGTGTACATGTTGTTTTCAGACATTGCCACAGCCTGCTCACCTGTCTTTTACATGCATGCATTACTTCAACCCGCTCACTACCTGCTTACATACAGATGCGTGTTTGGGTCTGTCAGCCTCAGTGATTACAGATATTGCTGTGTGATTTCTGCCTTTGCTTTTTTGCCTCATTTGCATCAGGCTGATGCTGACAGTCAGGCTTAAGCCCCATCTGTATAGAAGGGACTGATGGAGCGAGAGATGCCCCTGGGCATCTGCAGAATTTGCATGTTTGTGCAGTATGAAGTATTGTAGACAAATGCACTATCTTTGCTTTGCCAAGTGAGTCCAGTGTCCTGAATCAGGAAAATAAAACAGCGTAGTTGTTGCTGACAATCATAGTGATCTTTGGAACTTCCTCCCTCAGAATAAACACATCAGCATTACATTAAGTCATCAAAGACCACTTCAGCATCAACCAGAACTACTGGGATAAACATGTCCTTTAAATTTTCAGACTAAGAATACCACTAGTCATGTCATAACTACCTCATGCATTTCAGTTCATGCCGAAATGTACTATTAAAACATGCAGAGAATGGACAACAATTGTTGCTCAGGGGTTAGAGCCTCTACTGCAGCCAACTTTTTGCAGTTGGTCCAAAAGGAATGTGAGGGGCTCCCTTCCCTGCTTGTCTCTGACTAACTCTGTTGTTATCAGTGGGACTGGAGACAAGCATTATTTCCCCTCTAATTCCCTGATAATATCTGTGCTGCCGCATGGCTGCCTTTCAAAGGCAGGCCGAGAGTGCCTCACACTAGCAGAGGGGCAGTGTCCAGGGGGAAGCTGAATCTAGAGGAAGAGTTTCCCAGTGCAGCCCTCCGCCCCAGCTTTAATCTGCTCTGTCTTCTGCCTTACCCCTTTCCCTTTAAAGCTCTTTTATAGACATCAGCGCAGCCTTTAAGAGGTCTGAGCTGATGAGACAATGACTAGCTGCAGGCTCATATCTCTAATCTTTGTTCACTTTGTCAGTCCTTGTTCAAAAGGTGTGTGTGGTCATCATTAAAGGAGCTGTACTTAGACAGACTTGAAAGGTCTCACTCGTTCACTCAGTGATATAAGTTTTGGAAACAAATACAATTATAGTTACCAAATTAAATTCTACAAATAATACTGTTATCCAAGTTCTCTTGCAGAGAATCGGGGGTTTGTAAATTCAAGTACTGACACTGAATCAAGTAGACCTGGTAGAGGAGATGACCGCTCAGGTGGCAAATCTGGAGCTCTACATAAACTTCCTTGTTGAGTGTGACTGCATGTGTCAGTATGGCCCAGAGCATTTGTGCAGTGTAGCAGATGCACCCAGGGCCTGTGTGTGCGTTCAAGAAGTGAAGAGTGTCTAGAGCGAATCATCAGTTAGGCTTTGTGGCTCAGGACCTCCTAAGATAAACCCCTAGGCTGTGAAATTGCTCCTTGAAGAGAAAATGACATTAATATGCGATGGTCCCTCCCCCCACTGATCTGTGAGCCTTTTTACCATGGCTTCGCTGCTCTTTTAGAACAGCCACCCCAAGCCATCATCAAAGGCCTTCAGTGCAGATGAAATGTTGAAGTCATTGACTGGGGCACAGCCTGCAGAGCAAAGCTTTTAGCCTGTCTGGCCCGTGTATAAGGGAGTAGACGGCCTTACAATGTAACGCCAGCATGCAGTCATTCATCAAAATCATAGATAGCACGATCTTTTGTATTATCCTAAACGCCACTAACAGCATGAACGGACTCAAGAGCCTCAGCGGAAGAAGTTTAATTGATCTTAGCTTGGCTTGAAGCAGCTCCAACATATGTTTATGTGTTTTTTCTTTATATTTAAGACAAAAGAGCAACAAACAAGTCAAGTGGCAATTAGTACAGCTATACACAGTGAGTGTATAACTGACTGATTCTATTAATGTGTGGGCATGAGATACCTAGGAAAAGACTGCTAATTAAAAACCCGGTAACACTGGTACACTTAAAGTGTGCATGAATACATCTCATGCATTATTATGCATGTTATCTGATTGCACTCATCGGAAAAACGTTTTAGAAAATATTTTCTCTGATCATGTCTATATACTAGACATTGCTACATATTACAAATTAAATTAAATGTGAAGATAGGTGCTTAAAGTGTATTGGTAAAACGATAATAAAAATAGTGAGAAAGGTACAAACAGTAACTAGTAAAACTGAAATTTGGATTAATAATTATTGTAATGGTAGTACTTGTTTGAGCAGTGGACACGTTCTAATATTTGAATCGAATATAGTTTTGTTTATTTTATTGTTAACTTCAACTTACTCCTGAAGGATTTTTTTGGTTGTTGTTTGTTTATTTTATTATTTATTCAACTGCTTTAGAAGAACTAGTTTTGCTGCAAAAAAGATGCTAATAAAAAATACATGTTAATATTCTCAAAACATAAAATGTGAGTAAATTGCTCAAAGCATAAAATCATTGGCACATCTCTTCTCTGCACAGTAGAAACCTGGACTGGTTTAGAAGCAGAGCTGGTTTGATCTCTTTTTTGGCAGCTACTGCACCTGCGCTGCATAGTACAGCAAAATCAATATTTCACTCCCAGCTCAGCTCCACCATATGTCCCCCAGTCTTACCCAGTCGTTTGTCCCATTTCAGGACCAATAACCAGCTGGTGGCCTTCCTGTCCAAATACAGAGAGATGAACTTCATCAAGTCCCATGGCAGAGATAACGCCAGGTGAGACACTACTCCAAATCTAATTTTCATTTGCCCTCTAAAGTACCCGCCTTTCAGAGTGCCTGGCTCTCCTCTCTCTGGGCGCGGTGCTGCCAGTACGATGTGGTCACTGAATCATAATACAATTAGCTCCCATCTGTGGCGTTATTAATTAACCTTGGTGATGGGGTGAGAGGGAGAGGTGATAGCCAGAACTTCCCTCACTGCTGTTACTGTCCCGCTGCTCTGTCATTACCAACTGTGAATGAGTCAAAATGCTCCTCCATGCGCTCACTACATACTTGGATATTACCGTACACTCAAGGTCTAATTTGTATTTCACAAGTAAAACACCTTTAGAAATAGAAATAATAAATGTGAGAAGACTGTTGTTTTATAATTCATTACAACAGTCAAAAAGAAATAGTATCGTGTTTGTAGGTGCAGCATTCACTAGAATTAGAAAAGTTTTGTTGTCATTGTCTGTGCACAAAATAAAAATTTTAAAATGTAGCTAAAAACAAAATAAAATACAACGGGTTTTACCACAAACGAAGCGCTCAGATTGTATATCACCATCACTTTGTCCTACATGATCACACACACATTGTATTACTTTTTAATGAGAGGTACAGCTTAGACCTAATTTAATTTAGTTTATCTATGTAATTAATTCTGCTAATCCTCAATGATACTATGCATATATACTGAAACTGTTTACACTTGACTTTGCCTTTGTTTATGTTGAAAAGTTGCAAAGTCAGTCGCCCTCCTCCCGTGTGAGCAGTCTGACCCTGTCACCGGACTCTGATTATCTATAATGCATGTTGTCTGACTGTCTCCATGGAAACATGCATTATTTAGGGTCTTGATACTGTACAATGCCGTTTCAAATTACAATAGTGTTGTCTATTATTCAGTAACAAAAATAATATACATTAAGTGACACTGTGTAACTTTCTAGAGGTGAAAAATAAAAAAAAAAAAAAAATCCCAGTGATAGTAGATAGAAAAAAGACATTCTTATTTGGGATAAATGTTTTATCAAATAAAGTCAACAAATAAAGCTAAAGGAGTTGCTTTTTAATGAAAATAAACAGCAGGAGGCCCTCCTCTTGGTCAAATAATTGAATTTTGTGGCAATACAAGCCTGTTCAGAGTAAAGTCAGACATTTTTATTATTTATTTAGTGCCCCAAAGACTTTTAAACTAGAAAAAACAGCTTTTATTTACATTTTCGTTTTTTGTCAAAAAGTTACAGTGTACCTTTAAATTGTAACTGATAAGATTAGAAACAGGTCAGTCTTTGACCATATCTCATCAGCTTTGGATAGCACAGTAAGATGAACTTTCTTCAACTTCAAGATTGTTGAGTTACAAGAGTAATTAGATTTATCTGCTAATTGTTATGTTTCAAAGCCCTGGTTCCTTTTTGAATACTTACATGTTGATGTAGCAGTTCTTCGTTAGTTTATTGGTTTGTTCGTGTGTCAAAACACGTGAAATCTGATATGCACCATAAAAATTACAGACAGCAAAATGGAAAAGGTTTGCATTTAACACTGAAACCTATTTGGATTTTTTTCTAGGTTTATCCGAAAACAGGGCTTGGATCGTCTGTTTTATGAGTGTGACACCCACATGTGGAGACTAGGCGACCGGAAGATCCCGGAGGGCATTTCAGTGGACGGAGGGTCAGACTGGTTCCTGCTCAATCGCATGTTTGTGGAGTACGTCATTAACTCTAAGGACGACCTGGTCACCAACATGAAACGCTTCTATGCCTACACCCTGCTGCCTGCTGAGGTACATTACACTGCAGTATCATATCATGTAAAAGAAGCAAGTTAGCAATTCACAACCTTAATTCTAATGTACATTCTTTATTATTTCTGTGGAAGCAAACCAAATCAAATATATGTGTTCACTATCGTCCCGCATTGGTTTTATTGCACTATTTATAGATTGTTCCATATTTTGTTTTCTATCTAATCTAGGTATTCATACATTGCCAGCATAATATGTGATCTTGAATCACAAAATATAAGTCAAATTACCTTTGGATGGAAAACATGGGAATTTACCATTTTTCGCAGCAAGTGTGCTAAACTACATACATTAGCGAAGACACTGTAATGATAAATGCAAACAAACTTCCTTTTGTAGTCTCAATATGTTTTACTGAATGGTAATTTAGTGTTTCAAACTTCACTGCTGACTCAACTGAAAATTATACTAAATGCAAAAGATCAGGGCGTACAATACATGAGCTTGACTCCTGTTGGAGTTTAGTGATGTTAATATGTAGTTTCCTCATACAAAACATACAAGTTTGGTTTTGTTTCTTTCACACATGCTTAAGTAATCATGTTTTTTAAACTTTAAACAAATGCTCAAAATTTGACCTTGTGTTGTCATTAAGTGATCTATTTTAAGCTGAATAGAACAGGTTTCACTCTAGAACACTTTAGTTAAACTTCAAGTCAGCACGTTTCTGGTAATAAATAAATAATTATTTTTGTTGAGTAAAGATTACCACTGAAAATCTCCAATATGGTCTGATGCAACAGGAAGTGAAGCAGTTTAAGCAAGGCCAAAACAATAGCTGTAGCTTCAAAGTTGGGCAGATCCATGGTTAAAAACATCCACGTGATTCCACTGAAGCTGTGTGGAGTTAAACAACACAGTGGAGAACTTCTTGTATTACCACTTAATGACATCACACAGTTAGAGAAGAACACAGTCTGAACATGAAGAATGTATGTGTTAGACATGTGGGAATGAAACACATCACAACTCTCAGCATGTGTGTGATGATGAAACTATATTATAACACACATAAACATTTGCGTAATCTCCTTAATTCTGTTGGCAAAATGTGGTTGCAGTTGTTTCCCCAATTTATATAAGTTGCATGAACTTTTTCTGTCACACACAGTGCATTTTTGAGCATCCTAAAAATAGTGTTCCTTATTTCTCTGCCTGTGCCAGTTCTGTTTATCTTGAAAATGAACGGAGGCAGACAAAACTGTAAAGTGAAAGCATGGAGTAAATCCTTCCCTTTCAGCCAAATACAAGGATTGGATGAGAATTGAATTGAGCGAATGGATGTTTATCATGAGCCTTTCTGTGTTGCTACTCTATTTCCTCTTGTGAATTGGATGGTGAGCAAAACCTATGAAAAGGCTTTACAATTTTCTGATTTCACTGCTTCTCACTTTTGCTTTTGTGTTTTTTTTTCTCCCCTGTTAAAGTCATTCTTCCACACTGTGCTGGAGAATAGCGCCTACTGTGAGAGCATGGTAGACAACAACCTGCGCATCACAAATTGGAATCGCAAACTGGGCTGTAAATGCCAATACAAGCACATCGTGGACTGGTGCGGCTGCTCCCCCAACGACTTCAAACCTGCAGACTTCCACCGCTTCCAGGTGACCAATTAACTTAAATTTTTTTCGAGAAATGTATTTGCTCATTTGTTTAATTAATGTTTAACTGTGTAGTACAGTCCCCAACCTTTTTCTTGTAAGGATCAGTACACTCACAATTTTCTTTTCCAGGGACTAATAGCCCTATGCTTCTTGTTTTGCAAAGTGAAAATTAGGTACCCCAGTTTTAATTCATGTTTATTCAACTCTAAAAATTCAACATTGTTTTTTCGTTTAGTTATGTATAACAAGGTTAGTCCCATTGCCATTTCAAAGAAAAGCTGAATTGCCATTGATAATTCATTTCTCAAGTCTGACTTTCCCTAAGCTCGTTGAGGACAGTGGTGGTCTTCCCGTCCTTCACACCACAGTGAAAGGCGTCAGGCTGACCTCGCTGCTTCTTGCCCAGGCGAGTGTGCCCACTGTCTGGCTGCAGTCTGGCCCTGGTCAGTGCCAGAACATTACCACGGCTCTCTGGCATCACCGCTTAGAGACTGTGGGATCAGCAAAGTCCAAAACCTTGAACAAAAACGGTCTCTTCCAACAGAACGCCCGAGCCCGCCAGACCCTAGTATTAATGGGGCTTAATATCCCAATTTCCCTTTGAATCTTTGCACCGGAATGATAGAGACAGACTAAAGCACTGTTTAATTTGGTTTGCAGATGAGACGAATAATTACGTTGCAACTATCTGGGTTCCCACATAGCGCTTTGCAGAGAGATGCTCAGGAGAAGGTTTAGACAGAACAGTAGATTGAACTGTAAGATTTTTCATTTGAAGTTATATTTTCAAAATGCATTTTTGTAGAGAAATTTAAAGTAATATTGTTTATTTTCATTTGCAAAAAACTATCTGCCTACATTTATTGACTTAAAGTATAAAATTATACCAGGTGACCTTTCTTGCTCTTTCTATTTGCTAAGTCACGTTGTTGAATAATTATTCTGAACCTAAATCTATTAATTTCCCAGCTTTTTTAGTATCCAATCACTTTAAAAAGCTCTTGACATTTTATTATTTATATTTACATTTGCATTATTAGTTATTCAATACTTAATTCCTCTGAGTGACTTCACAGTCTATTAAATGTATCCAATCTCCTACATTCAATTTATTGTTCTCTATTTACACGGGTTACAGTTTCAAAAATGCATTTGTTGGTACTGTGTTTTGCAATAACTACCGAAAGATGCACATACAACATATTACACAAAACAGATATGGATCTCGGATTTTTTGCATTTTTATTGTCTGTCTGAGGCAAAAATGTCAGCTGTGTCAAGTTTTTGCTCCTTTTAATCATTTTTACACGTGAGCAAATGCTTGATAAATGAGGCCCTGAAAGTTATGATAAATGTCATGACACATCAACACATAAACCACAACCAACAGTGACGTCACATTTGGCACAAGTAGCTAAGGAGATCGGCTCACGTTAGATTTAGACGATTAAAGTTGGGAAGGCTCACTTTTTTGGTTCTAAATGAGTAAACTTTGTTTTCCACCAAATAGTATCTGATAAATGCAGCAATTTGTGAAAAAATCAGACCTCTGTGTACTGTCTGAACTGAATACTGAAAAGTTAGTTTTCATCAGGAGCCGAAAGCAGTGCTCTGATTGGCTGTACTTGAGCGGTCTTTTCCAGTTTCACTTTGTGGTTTGTAAAAAAGACATAATTTCAAGACATAATTGCAACCAAAAATAAATACATGTTCATATTGACCATGTGTTGAAGGATTTAAATAGTGTTTGCAGTGTGAAAATCAGCTACCCCAGCTTTAAGTCAATTACAAACACTCCCTGTTTCACTGTACAATGAATTTTTACATGCTTTTCTCTGCAGCAAACTGTCCGTCCCACATTCTTTGCCCGCAAGTTTGAAGCCAGCGTGAATCAGGAGATTGTGAACCAACTGGACTCGTACCTCTTCGGCCCTCTTCCTCAGGGGACTCCGGCCATGAACTCATACTGGGAGAACATCTACGACGAACCCGATGGAGTGGCCAGTCTATCGGACACTCAGCTCACCTACTACCACTCCTTCTCCAGACTTGGACTGGCTCGAGCTGCATCCTCTCTGCAAGGCAACCCAAATGACCACAGCTGCAGGTTGGTCTTCTAACCAATACAATCACTTATGCAAACATGTCTTTTAGATTCAGACAGCGCACACCTGCTCCAGATCTTGACATCGATAATAGGAAGACACACCTTCGTAAGCAAGAAAAGTCAACATGCTCTGAAAACCATTTGTGTTTGCGCCTATGTAACTCGATCATACGTCAAAGCAGCTGCGTCACAATAGCTTTCACCGTAAACCAGAAGAGAGAGCGGAGTTGCCCCATTCATTTTGAAACAAGATAAGGCCCCCGTCACTATAGCCTTGAGATAATGAGTTCATGCATACTTTAAACAAGGCTAATAAGTGACCTTCTATGTGCTGTTAAATAAATAAGTAGGCCTATCAAAAGTACTTGTCAGATTTAGACTGAAAGGTAATCTTGTCCAGGCTAAATTCCTTCTTTTGTGTATGCTATATGGCAAAGTTTTTGTAAAAGTAAAACAATGCAGAGACGTACATGAACTGTCAACTAAAAAAGGCATAAACAAACCCCTACTAAGCAAATTTCTACACCACTATTCATCTTCAAACAATCTTCCTGTGTGTACGCATGTGGACTGAAGTTTATGAATTCAGTAGGTGAAAAGATTTTGTGTGTGTTTTTAAAAATAAGACAAAATTATAAAAAATGAGCAAAAAATATTGGGGATGAGTTTGAGAAAAATTGTGACTGACGTGATTGTCATTATTATATTTTGGACAAGTAAGTTAATTTCCAGTTGTTTCCAGCCTCAAAATCATTTCAGATCAGGTGCTGTTATTCTTTTACTTCAATTAAATGTGGATTTATTAAATGTTTAAAAGATGGTAGTTGTGAAGTATTTATCGTTCTCCAGGACATACAATATACGAATCAATCCTAAAATATTTAATCATGGATCTGTGAAATTTTGATAGGATTTGAAGGGCTGGATTAAAACTAAGTTGAAAACAGGCTCAGTTCTTGCAAGCTATAATAACAGTATCTTCAATTAAAAGATACCCAGGGCGACTGAAATAAAACTTAAATGTACAAAATCTGTTGGTGGTTGAGGCCGAAAACTAATTTAAAAAAGAACAGTAAGTAGAACAATAGGTTGGCTGCACTAAGAGGAAAAATAAAGCCTAAAAAGTGCTGTGCTATGACTTCATGCAGCCACTCGGCTTTATGAGCCTAATAATTAAATGCACGAGATGTGTGGCATGACTACACAGACTCTGCTTTATTGATATGCAGTGCCCATTAACAAAACCCAGTCATAAAGAACAAACAGACTTTTTACATTTTAACTTAAGTCTTATTTGCTACACCCATATGGCGTGTGTGGGCCCTTGTTCACTGCTGGTGCAGAATTTAGATGTGCTGGCTCCAGATGGACAGAGTGTGAGACTGGAGCAAGGGGCCGGGCCTGGACGTGGCTTTTCTGGGGGTCCGCTGTGACTTGATTGGAAAGGCTGTAGAGTGTGAGCTTGGTTGAATAGAGCTTCTGTGCAGAATACGCCCAGTGTTCCTTAACATTGGCTTCTGTGGGTCTTTAGGGAAAGTCAATGTCTATGAGGCCTGGTATGAGTGGCAACAAGTTATATTTACTCAATTGATTGGGTTCATGTTTGACATTTTCAGTGGTTTATTTTAGCATATTATATTATTCTAAAATGTGTCTTCTCCTTTGGGGTGAGAAAATCTGCAAAATCTTTTAATTTACTTTGCTTTACTAAAAATAAAACCCATTTGAGTGCTATAGAAACATATTTTTATTTAAAAAGAACAATGCTTATTACTTTATCACTTGTTGCCTCTCTACCAACATAGTAAATACAATGGGAAAATGGAAGCCAAAAACAAGAAGAAATGCATCCTCTGCAAAGGAGGACAAGAGACAGGCTGCTCGCTGCTATCCTTGTGGGTGTAAATATTTGCTGTTCTGCTTGTAGAGTAGCATTTACCGGGCCGAGTTGACTCCTGGGCCTTTAGAGGAATACTGATGAGGGCATAGTACCAGGGAGCAGTGTGGGACTGTGTAGAGACAGATCACATGGAGAGGTCCGAGGGGAGAAAGGAGAAAAGGACAGAGACTCACAGCAGTAGGATTGGGCTAATATGGAACTGCCAAAACCTTCAGCACAGCCAATCAGAAATCAGCTAGCTACATTTTCCCTCTTTAAATTTTAACCTTCCCAAACTTGTTGAGAAATGAATGGAAAAATGTGTGACATAGTTACCTACAGAGGGGACCTCACTTTAACTTAAGATGTTGGACTAAACCTACTTCATTTTCTGTTCTTCACTGAGGCTTGTGGTGCGTCTTCCATTTATCACATTTAAGCATCCATTCTGCTTCAGGGCGCCGCACATGTTCAGGCCACTGCTCCAAATTAAAACTATAATTAAGACAGAGGAGTGTTCTCGTTAACAGAGTAGAGGTTCAACCGTACAATAATAACTTTTAGCCATTACTTCGCTTTAACATATATTTAAAAATGTCATTTTCCCATGCTGAGAAGGAGCTTCTAAGGACAGAAAACGCCTTCAGACACTTGTTTCCCATGAATTATGATTAATGTCTTTTAATCGCCAGTGGCTGTTTTATTTACTAACTTTTTGTTGGTTAAAGAGTTTTGTGGAGCTCTGTGAGTCATTAAATTGATTTTAATGTTGTATCTTCTAGCCTTAATAAGGTACATACAGAACAAGCTAGGGACTCATTCTTGAATGAAAAGCTGCTCTGATACATGTCAGCATGATCCAATGCTGAAGTTGAGGAGTGAAGCTTTCTAGTAACTTTATGCAGATGTATGATAAGACAATTAGACTTTTATACAAATATAAATTCTAATTGTTTACATTATTCTCGTCCTTTAGCCACACCTATGAGCAATCCCACTTTAAATCCTATGCACCAGAACCAACAAAGAAAGTGCACAATGATTCCCCCATCAGGAACTGATTTGGAGCTCTATCTGTTGGCTGCAAAGAAATATACACAGGAAGAAGATCCTTAGAGAAGATATCTGAGCTTAAAAGTATGGTTTATTTAGAAGTAGTACAATTATGCATAATTAAAAGTCCTGTGTTTCATCTTTGTCCGGCAGGTCTGGTCCGGCTCCTGTCCAGTTTTCTCCAGTTTTTGCTTGAGAAACATTTCTCCTCATGAAAAACCCAGCCTCCTTATTAACACTTATACAATAGCCATGGTAGCAGCATGGTTTATAGTGAAAGATGCATTTACAATTGGTAAGAGACAAAGACAAACCTCCATGGTGCATTTCAGAACAATATTATTTTAACACCTCACAGTCTGTAGCAGCTGACTTACAGACAGGTGAAGAAGAATAATTAGTAGCAAATACTAAAGAACAGTATAAAGTTTTCCATAACAATGGACTTAAAACCAATGCTGAAGATCTCAAAGATCTACCCATGGCATCACAGATCTGGGACATTTCTGAGGCTCAGAGGGAAACAAAAAATATCTCACAGCTGTGTCATTGATGAGGAAGCAATGTTAGAATAAGTTTAGCTATAATAGAATGTGTTCTTTAACACTGACAGATTTGATTCTATTCTTAGCATCTCTCACATAAAAAAACTAATTATTTTTGGTTGTAGAGACAAAAAAAAAAAAAAACGGTTTTAGAGCACAATGTAAGTAACAAACCGCTCATCAGCATGGTCTACTCGTGTGTTTGACCAATGGTTTTTCTCTAAAAGGTCAGTGAATTAATGTCTAACATGTCGCACAATCACGAGCCACAGTAACCTTCACTCGAAGAATAAATTAGCATTGGCCGCATTAGCATGTGCAAAGCACGGCAAGCCTTGTAGCGGTGAAGATACACTACTCGTCTTACACCGCTGAGTCTAAAAGCAGCTCAGCAGTATAGGTCAACATGGATCGGTTTGCTAATGACTGTACTTTTTCTCCCTCGTCCTGTTCTTGTTTGTGCTGCCAGGTATTTCCCCATGGGACATCCTGTATCGGTGCATCTGTACTTCCAGGAGGACCAGTTTCAAGGCTACCTCATCAGACACCATGCCACCAACCTGGCAACGAGCAAACTGGAAACCATGGAGACCTGGGTGGCTCCAAAGAAAAACTTTAAACTCACGCTCCCTCCCAGCAGCACATTCAGCAGGTTGCAGTTCGCAGAGGTGAGTCAGCATATTAGCCCAGTGTTGTGCGTTTGTTTTTCGTTTATAGTTAACTCTCTCCTGCTTGGCATTGCTTGCAAAACAATCAGTCAGGCATTGCCCGTCTGAGGAAATGAGTTCTATTAAAAGTGTAAGCAGAAACACAGCCTTATAGTATATAATTAGAGGTGAAATATACAGCTCATTGCCATCCTGACCTTACATTCATTGCCATAGCGCTCTTGCCCAGACCCACGGCTGCACATTTTCAGACAATTAAACGGAGAGGCTGTAATTGCCCTGTAAAATGTAAATTGACTGGCTTCATTGAAGTTTATGGGGACGAGCGCTGCGTGTGCTGCTTATTTGTTGTCTCCTAATAGGACTCCATCTCACCTTCACACTCCCATGCCTTCCCTGATTGTCTTGTTATGTTAATCTGTGTTTCTGTTTACCATGACGCCTGTTAGGATACAAAACCCCCCTCTGATGTGACAGCCGCCAAATGTCTGTCTAAAAAGGCAAAATTAGCCATGTGAATGTAAATCGACCTTTACACTCAGAGCAATTTGTAGAAATGTCAAAAAATAATTTGTTTTTGTGGCCTCCTTTTTTCTATTTTTGCACAATGCCATGACCTTGTTGAATGTTTTTAGTGGTTTTACACATAGCCAAGTGCAACACGCTTCCTGTAACATAGCTGTGCTGGTGTCAGAGCCGTGAAACCCTGAGTGACAGTGAAGTGATTTGAGCGGTAGCCTTTATCAGAATGCTCAGTCTAAGAAAGGCCTCTCTGTCGGCGGCTGTATGGTGCTTGTCACTCATTCACTTTGTCCATGTGTCATTTAAAGCTTAAAGACTTTAAATAAGAAACAGCAAAAGCTTTATCCCTTTGTCGACTTAGCAGATATGCTATTATGCTAAGGCAATATGTGGTTTGGTAGATAAACCATATGGTTGGCTTAACAATATGCTCCCTGTCTTCCTTTAGATATAAAGAAGGACAGCTATGTCCATTTAAACTCTTCAATAGACGCCTCCCAGCTGCCTGCAAAGGACTTTTATGGAGTGATTTAGAGGAGAGCGGCTTCAGCCCACACTGTTAAAATTAGTATTTCACCCCAAGACAGACTTGACATTGAGCACATTGAGAGATACAGTTTTTGCCCAGCACTGGATGAGTCTCTGACTGGTGTCCTTGGTATAAAATGTACACAAATTGTGATAAAATACAAAAGTACAGTAGGTTAGTTGACAGTTACGGAGAGGAAAGAACATCTTCATTATAGTCAACAGCAGCCTATTGCTTTAGAGACGTAGTAAGATCATAGATAGTACAGCATTATATTTTCTGTTTTTTATCCAGGAATATTTCATTTTATTTTTAAGTAAATGTGCCCTATGAAGCTAAAAATAAATAAAGTCATATAAAAAGTCATCATGAGAAGTTGCCCTTTCTCTTGATAATGCTCTGTGTTTACACAGCATAGATCACTTATATAACTCTGAATAAAGAGTTGCTATAAATTTAATTCAGCCGACTTGTGTTTACTCTATGAACACTAAAGGACACTAGAAAGGTCAGACATAATTTAGCTGTACTCAGCCACATCCAGCATACAAACGTATTGTTTAATTTAAATGTATTATATGAATGCATTATATAAATGCTATGAAATAATCATTTGGACCTTTTTAGACCTGGACCATTGTCAGATGTAATTGTTAGTTTTAGCTTCCAGTTTATTACGTCCCATTTGAGCATCTTTGTCCATGAATGTTTATTTCTATAGCAATTTTTTATTGCTCTGAAACCCCATAGAGTTTTGTGACTCATTTTGGCATAGAATGTAAACTGTCCTGAAACGTAAGCTCTAAATCTTGATCAACCAGTTTCTTGATTAGGTCAGCCTTATTTGATCTTTTTGCACAGCACTGTTAAAATGACATCTTCTCCTCGGTGCCTCCATTGTGTTGATAGCGTCCTTGGGGGCTCTTATGCGCTGCATTGAACACCTGTGTGTGATTACCTCACACAAAAGTGCCACTAATAAATGCCAATAGAGTCTCGGGGGCTGTTTATAGGCAGCGGTCACAGCCCTGGTCGTGGGCTGGGTCGGGACTGATTAAATTTACCTGTAATGTTTAATAGAGGTGTCAGACTCAAGGCGCCAGTGTCTCGCTCATGAGGGCAGAGGGCAGTAGAGGTCATAGGGTCACATAGAAGCACTGGGAACAAGTTCAATAAGATGGGAGCATTTTATGTGGTCTATTAAATCAGGTGGAGAGCGTTGTATGAAATGAAACAGTAAAATGTCTGATATGGGAGCCATTAGCCTTTTTTCTCATGTTGGAGAAGATTTTGTGTGAGAATCTGTTTTATAGTTTTAGTTATACTGTACTGTCAAAAACACAGTTAAATTTTTAATACTCTGAAATGACACTACAAGGAGGTAGTTGCTAATTTGTCAGTTCTCTGGCACTTGGATCCTGTTTATTTGGTTTTCCTTCATGAGTAGCCTCTAATCCGCTGCTTCTTGTTCTGCAGTGATTTCCATAAACATTTTTCATCTGTTAATATTTACAATAGTGCTGCGTGATTGGCTCTACATCTTCTATTTGATAAAAAAAATGACCCTGAGTGAGAGTAAAAGTGCACTAAGTATTCTAAGTTGGGGCTGATTGGGTCTTATTGGCTTATTGGCAGTAGAGCAGCAGGAGACAGGTCGAATGTGGAGGTCAGTCCAAGCTTCAGGCTCGAGCTCAAATGGCACAAGTTAATCCCAGTTTGACCCACTTCCAAACTGGAGGAAAGGTGGCTCATTACTTCAGCTTCATTAATTACTCAAAGTAGAAATGGTCAGAAACTCAGAGAGTAGGAATTACTGAATAAATATTGGCAGAGGCTGTGAGCGTGTGTTCAGACTAATAAATACCATTCTGTGCTGCACATAAGCAGAAGAAAATAACACAGCAATTTTGCTCATCAAACCCTAAATACAGGTGTGATACTGACGAAAATTAATATGTGTGAATTTACGCCAAAAAGTGTAAAAAGCACACAGATAGACGTTACAAGTCTAAAAAGCTACAACAAATGCAATTAATAACCTTTTTTTTAACAGAAAATATAGCCACAATTTCCATATGTCCAAAGCAATATTCATAATGTCAGAATTCAACCTTTTATCAATATTTACCATGTCATTAATATTTCAACAATCTGCCTTCCTCTTCAAGTCATCTTAGTTAAAATTTTAATATAATGCCAAACCTTTTGTAGCTCTTTGATTAAAAACCAATCATGATCTTTAAATCTAAGCAATAAATAACAAAGTAACTTGCTCTTGCAGTACTTCTTTTGTGATATGTTTAATCTACTTTGACAAAGGAAGTAAAAGCGTGTACAATAAGCTCCCCTCTGAGACCAGGACTCCACTCAAAGAAAATCTCCTCGTCAAGTAAAGTATAAATCAAACTTGAACATCATATTTATTGCTGGGAGTACTATTCATTGTGGTTTGTAGAGTTAGCTGCAAGCCTGCGGGCTGGAGAAGGCAGGAGAAGGCTGCCCACTCGTCTGGCGTGAATATCCTTCTCCTACGCTCGCCCTGCAGACTCAACCTTGACACCAGTGGAATATAATTAGTGTTTTCTTGGCCAATGTATGTTGCAGAATGAACTATGGGCAGTGCACTCTCAGGGGGCCTTCTCTACTCTGAATGCAAACAGACTCTTTCTCTCTCAACTTCCTCAGCCTCCTCCCCAGTGGATTACATTGAGAATCCTATGTCGATACCATCTTCATTTCTGCAGCTTTAAAACAAGACTGCTGCCAATCAATCAGGGATGTAAAGCTGGCCAGCGAGGCGGCCTTGAATAAAGTAATGAGCTATACACAAGACAAGCGAGTTGATTAACGATTTAAAAGAAAACACCGAGGTCCGTGCGGCGCAAATAGCAGAGGTCGGTCCAATAAGTGAGATTAAAGTGTTTTACAAAGAGCAGCGAAACACATGCTCTTCTCCGTGTGTCTCATTTATGCGTGCTATTTATACAGGACGTGGCAATCTGTATTCTCCAAGGATGTTATGGAGAGGCAGTTCCCGTCAGGCATCGATCCTACACAAGGGTGAAGCTGTGTTAATCAGCTGCATTGTAAGACCTAGCATCTCCTAAAACAGCCACGCCACTCACACCCGGCCAGCGGCGCGGCCATCTGTCACTGTCAGGACGTCCCACCTCTCGATAGGCCTGTGTCTGTCTTTAATCTTCATTCGTCCACATCATTCAGTCTCCACACTGGGCTCGGGCATCAGCATCACTCCTGTTGAGTCACAGTCTCCAAACATTTGTGAAGATAATGGCTTTGGTGAGGCTGACGGTGACACATGTAGGGCTATTGAAAAAAAAAAAATCTGGATAATTGGACTCCAGTAACAATATTGGATGATTTTCTATCAGTTCTTGTCTTCAAATGTACTATCTGAGATTCAATTATCAGACGAATGTGGAAAAACTCACAAAATAATCACATACTGTAAATGCAGCCATCTCCCTATATTTTTTTTTCTTTTGAAGCAATTCTGCAATGCGTATGAACTTGACTTGTGTATTTTACAACACCATATATCTGATATTCAATTTTTGTATATCTTCAGAATTACAATCACAATATTATACGTTTACAGTATTAAAAAGCAACTTATACTGTATGTTTTGCTCACTCACTAAATGCTTCTTCTTAGTATTCACCCGGGTGAGTTTAGAAATGCTTTTTATAACTTTCAGCAGCCAGAGTGAAAAAAACTACTACAACTTGGGTGTCTAAACAAAATTAGCTATCATTAGACATACATGGGAAATAGATGCATTTACAACATATTTGTACTGGGTTAGACATATTTTAGGTCACTTCATTAAATAAATATACAGGGTTCTTTTAAACACAGACAAAAATCCAAATATGTTTGAAATAAAGTTTAAATCTGGGAAATTCCAGAAGTACAAACTGTAAAGCACACATTAAGTTAATTTATCAATGACTTTAATCAACAAAGAACAAGAAAAACACTGGACTCAATAAGTGGAATTAAACTCTTCAGTATGACCAACAATCAAAGAAAAAAAGCAAAACACAGAAAGGAAACACTTCCGTTGTTGAACTAATACATAGGAACTACAAATATTCAAAGACGAAATTCAGAAAAAAAGAACCAAAAACACTATCACAATTTAGTACAATGTCATTGTTCTAACTAATATACAGGTAGTCTTTCAGCTAAGGTATTCTTGTTCTGTTTAAATTAGATGGAGACGTGGACTTGGGTCCCAAAGCTCTGCACTGTGCTTAACACTGCTCCTGCCAGGTGCATCCCCAGTGTCATTGAGAGAAGGGTCAAATGCAGATGGCTAATTTTCTTATAATAGAGAAAAATTACATGTCTGGATAGAAGTGGTGGCATTGAGCGTGCAGTGTTTTTCTTTTGCAGAAGTTCAGATTATAACATTAAGATATTATTTAGTTCATTGTATATCACAGTATGACCTACATTTCCTAAAACATCTTGGTAATAAAAACAGCTCCATTGACCTCCTGTTCAGAACTGCTTCATCTCTTCATAGTGACATTTCACTGTAGCAAGCAGCTGGTTGCCATTTACATGTTTTTGTTTTCGAAAAGTGGCTGTGTGACATTTTACAACACTACATGATCACTATGAGTCTTATTTTTTACAATATGTATTTCTAAGTATGGGGATGTGAGTGGAGATAGGTGGTAGATATGGCTGCTTGATTATGATGAGACAAATAATCACGATTATTTACATCCCAATTGTATTCAAGCAATTATTTGCTTAGAGAGACTGCAGAATTTCCCAAAAGAAATGTGAGACAGATCTCAGAGAAATTTCTGAGTTGAATTATAAATTACGGTCAATAATCACAATTACTCGATTACAAACTTTGTGTAAAAATACAACAATAATCATAATTGAAATTGAAAATCGATTAATTGCATAGGCCTAGCGATAGCTGAATACAGACATTTTCTGAGCACGTGTGCTTCCGTTACAGGACAAAACAAGATTATTCAAATATGATTACATCATTAAAACTCTTGAGCAAATAAATGGTGAGGAAACACTGATGTAACAAGATTAAAAGCTCTTGAAAAATGTGCAGAATATGTTCCCTTTACATTTTGCTGCCTGTTCTGTTTTTGCAGCTCATGGAAATGCACAACTTTTCAGCAACTTCACTCTCATTGTCCAACACATCTTCACATTTCCATTGTCTTGAAACATAATGTCTGTACATAAAGAACAACTTCAGCACTTACATAACATCCATGAGAGACAGAGTATGGCACTGTTTGAGCAAATATGAAAGCTATATGGTAGATAATTCCCCAAGATAATTAAGCTCATCTATTGGTTAACGTAATTGTCTTCTCGTCAGAAATCACTGCTTAATTATTCACTGTGGGCTGTGTTAAACAGTCAAATGATTTCTCAGCCTTTTACTGCCTAAGCTTTTGATGTTTGTGCTTACCTCATTCTGTCACTCAAGGCGTTCTTCCTGTTTTCTCTCTCCCCCTCTCTTCCTGTCAGGTCGGCACCGAGTGGGATGCCAAGGAGCGTATGTTCAGGAATTTCGGGGGTTTGATGGGCCCCATGGATGAGACAGTGGGGATGCAGAAGTGGAACAAAGGCCCAAACGTGACAGTGACAGTGGTGTGGATAGATCCGACAAATGTCATCGCTGCGACCTACGATATCCTGATCGATGCCAGTGCAGAGTTTACACATTATCGGCCTCCGCTGAACCAGCCGCTGCGCCCGGGAGTGTGGAGCGTCCGAATCCTGCACCACTGGAGTCCTGTGGCCGAGCTGCGCTTCCTCATCGCACCGCTGGCCTACAGCAAGCACCAGCCCATAAAGCAAGGTAAAGTTTGGAGGAGCTAAATCCTGTTTCAGTACAATCATATCTTGAAATTAGCTTTATGTTTTGTTTTTTTCATTAAATTACAGTACCTTTTATTAATATTTGTAACAATACAGGTGAACAATAATTAAAGGGAAAAAAGAGAAAGCAATCTTAGTACAAACAATGAAAAGTAGGTGACTTACATTGAAAAAATAGGATGACTCACCAACGTTTGTTGAATTAGTTGTCTGTAAAAACTTGTTATCGGGTTCATATGGTCTCACTTACTTTTTGACAATATTTTTTTAATTTTGTCCACCATCTAATAAAAATAAATCATCAAGCTCCTGGACGTGTTTAAGATACAAAGAAAATTGAAGAGGAATAGCTAAAGACCAAATATGCTCCAAGCATTGTCTTAAAACCCCTAACTGCAACTAGCTTTACTGGCTGTTTTTGTTTGTGCAGAGCTTGTTCTCACTTATGATTAGAGTCAGTCAGGCACCAGAGGGTAAAAGTTCAAAGCCTCTGCTTCACAAAAAGTTCAGCCATTAGCTTCTGCTCAAAAGGCTCAGAAACCATTTCAGTGTAGACCATTTTAATCAGATTTTGAAAAAACAAGTAAGGATATATTATTGTTTTCTGTCTTTGATTGTCGTAAAAAGCACTCTAAAATGCATTGTCATTATTTATGCAGAATTTTGAGTTATACTTTCATCTGATGTAAATTTTTACTGTCTTAGAACTGTAAACAAACCAAACAGAGCATTCAAAAGCCAGCGTACATTGAGCCATGTTGCCCAGAGGGAAATAGCTTAAGCTATGAGGTCTTCATCTGGCAAAAGTTAAATTAAATACCTCTGCATGGTTGATGATGTGCAGGATTCTTTTGTCTTTAAGTACTGAGCTGCTTCCACTATATCCTACACACCTGCATCACATTGATGTGCGAAGTCTCTTGTTCTTTTTCAAATAACTTAAGCTAAAAATATAAATAAGCACACTTCCTGGGTTTTAAAAAAACAATATATCAACAAAGGCAAAACAGATTTTAAGTTTCACAATTCTTTTAACTTAAGTATTTGTATTATTATCTATATCGTGATGATGAAAGTATGACAAAAAGTGATCAAATTTCATATTGTTGTAGATGGCACTGCAGCTTGGGCTAAAAAATGACATCACCATCAATAACACAACGTGGTCACAATGACCCAAACAATGCGGTGTGCAAGCCAAGAGGGACTTTTGTAATAAACCCATACAAGAGAAGCATATAATGTTTTCCTTGTTGCTTGTGGACACTGGGTCACAGCGGAATGCACGCCACTCTTTTGTAATTTTTGAGGCCGAGTCATTTGTGGTTTGTGTGATATTTTGTTGTCACACTTGAGAGAGGTTGCTTCCTGAATTATTACAGCATTATTAAATTGGTGTTGCTGTGGCAGAAGCCAGTGGACTTTGTGAGCTTTAAACCAGTAGAGTATTGTCGACTGAAGCTACCGTGCCTCTGCAATAAATCCATAACAGCCAGAATCAGTTTGACAATAAACAACAACTGAGCCCATAGACAAGACTGTGAATTACTTTACTGAAATAAAACTTATGTTGAAGAAAAAATACATTTCGCTGACTTTTTACGTTTTCAATCCATTTTTCAGGGATGTTGTGTATTGTCTAGTGCAGGGGACTACTTTGCAAAACAAAAATGCCATGAGCCGCTGTTGAGTTGTTATGGACTAAAGTTAGGTGCCTATATAAATCATTATCCGATATTATTTTATTAGTACAAAAAGTTAGACATTTCTAGTTACATTTACAATAAAACATAATATGCATGATTGTAAAATTTTTGGGGATCTATTTGGAAAGCAGCGTAGAGATTATTGTAGCTCACAAGCTAAAGGTTGAAGATAATTGGTCTAATGTTTTCTCACAATTTCAAACTTAATTTCTAAAAGGAAAAATGGAAATGCCTACTTTGATTCCACAGTAAGAATATTTTTTAGGCCAATAATATAAACTTACACTGCTGATAAAGGCATTGATTATTGAATTCAAATTTAAATTAAATTCAAATTTTCAGATGAGTGTCTTGTTTTTATTACTATCTGTTGCTTGCAAAAAAAAACTCTACTAATATGTTTATTATTCATAATTATGATTAATGATGACAATTTAGTTAATTGTTAGACGACAGATAAATTT
Source organism: Mugilogobius chulae (assembly GCA_038363315.1). Lineage (NCBI taxonomy): Eukaryota > Metazoa > Chordata > Actinopteri > Gobiiformes > Gobiidae > Mugilogobius > Mugilogobius chulae. The sequence goes on along the minus strand of CM076403.1, from coordinate 41,207,537 downwards.
CACCAGGTGATTATGCAAAAATCATATCATGTTGCTTTAGTTAATATGTATTTATTTGAAATAAAAGGCGAATCTCTGGCTAGGCTCTTTGAAATTAATGATCAGCATTGTTTGCCCATTATTCAATCTGAAACAATAATAGCTCGGGTCTAAGCACACACACGTATGCAGACATCCTTGTGTCTGCAGAGATGTCCTTTCTAATCAAGCCCATGGGTCTCTGAGGACGTGTTGTTTGTCATCAAGTCAACCTTAATAACCCGCAGAGCTGCTCATACATATTAAACAGTGTGTTAAACAACAGCACACTTAGCTATCCGAAAACAATGGCACAATTAAATCAATCAGGCAGCGTGGATAACGGGCATCGTGACATTGTACCGGTCCATAAGCTGCCTGTTGGTTCTCAAAGTCACTCGAGAGTTGGTGGTGCTAAAGCCAAATAATCGCTCCTTTCACTGTTAAATAATCTTCTAATGATAAGAGAAGCAACAAATGAAGAGTCAGTCTTTAACCTGCCTGTCTGAAGGGTTGGGACTGGGTATTTAATCTGACAGGAATAAATAAAAATAAACACTTGCTTTTAGGCAATGCTATAAGTGCTTTGTTTCTTACTAACATGTCGCCCATACACTCAAATTTTAAATACTCCGTTTGAGTACCAAAGCACGAAAACTGTTTCATATCAATTGGTTCAGCTGTTGCCTGGAAATTCAAGACAATATATAAAAAGTGTATCGTCTGGCCACCGTGTCCCTCTAATTAGCCAATCAGGGATGCGCATCGTTTCCTGTATGAAAATTAACATGGCTTGTGGAGGATTGAAATGCAGACAGAGGTGTGGTGACCAGACCCACTCTTTGCAATTTTGCTGAAGCGTGTCTCTGGATCCCAGGCGAGGGACAGTGGCAGAGTAGCACTCTCACCTCACAACAAGACAAATGTAGGTTCAACTCCTGGGCAGGTTCCTCTGGGCAGTCTAGTTATAAAATATCAAACAAAAACATGCACAATAGGTAAAGCACTGGCGCTCACTGCTATTGACTATACAAAGCAAATCTGTTGTCATAGCGATAATCAGAATTGTAAGGAAAAGACAGTAGAAGCTTTTTTACTATCACATGGTTGTAACTTGGCTTGAATGACTTGAATTAGAACTTGAGCATGAGTCAAAGATTGGACTTTTTCAGACAATAGAATATAATTTTGACTCAAACAAATTTTTGTTCAGTAAAATCTTGTACTCTTTGGTCTACTCTCGATAAACAGCCGCAGAACCACCTCTTAACGTAACAACTCAAACCCACAACTCTAAGATAACCATTAAACAACGTCTGCTCATGTTACCAATTTCAGATAATTGTGCATTAATGAAAAGTAATTATGAATCTTCAGCTCCATTTATGCTAATCACCCCCTTTACCTCCTACACTCAGCACCTTTAACTGATCATTACTTTAAACACAGAGCTGCTGCTTTAGTGAGAGCAAACACTATTACCTTTCTCTATTAGTGAGAGGTGGATGAATCTCTTTTCTTTATCTTGAGGTAGATGGTGTTTTGCTTACAGCTTTCATTCTATGCCAACTTATTGCAATTTTAACCTTTCTTTCCTTATCAGTAAACAATAACTAGATGGAATTTGCTTTTTATTCTTGAAATAAAAACTGGCACAAGGTCTCCTCTGTCAGCATGATTAAACATATATGAAATTATCTCAAACAAATCAATTCCATATGCTCTGTCTTCAACCTGAAGTTATGGAATCAAAAACTGTAGAAGGTGAATGTGACATATTATGGTGAACCAGAAGTAAAAAAATATATATTAATAATACTCAGTGTCCTGCCTGTCCACGTACAAATTAAGGATGTGTATACTTTTCTACAAAGTACCTTTCATTCAGCTCCACAATTTCAACCACAAAGTCTGTGTGCTGTTACTAGTATCTGGTCTTCATTGGGAAAAAAAAACTACTGAGAACTAGTTGTGACGTTTATATTGAATTATGACGTGCAAAAATGTTGTAAGGCGATTGTGGCACCAAAGAGTTAAATAAATTGAGGGAAATTAATTAAATAACAATGATGAAATTAATTGACTTTAACTGTAAAGTACCCAAAATAATCAAATAACTAAACTAAGCAATGGGCAATACAGTTTTGTTTTTTTCATTGAGGAGACATGCATATTGATTTACATAAGTTCTTAGCAGTGGTTGTTTTTTTAGTATGTATTTACAAAGTTATGTTCATGAGTCAGTGTATTCACAGTTGTTTACATTTTTAGCTGTAATTTTCATAATACACAAATTAGAAGGAGACAATATGATGGATTAAATAAAAAGGTCCACAAAACGGGTCAATACTGTTGCTGCGTCTTCAAAATAATATATTAAGTTGAGTTAGCTACATGCATTGTTCAACTTAATTTAAACTTTGGACACATTCCCTGGGCACATTAGTACACCAGTCTTTAACTCTGTCCACAATAATTTACAATTTATCATTCCTTACATTTTGTGCCAGAGGAAGGGATCTAACAGTAGCACCATTTTTCACACAAAGCACCTGAACACACGAAGCACAGGCTTTGACCACAGGCAGTGGGCAGTCAGCTCTTCAGACTGACAGCTTCTGCTCGTCACTAACCCATGAAAAGAAATGTGTGGGCTAACATGTGGGCTAAATGTCCCAGCTAGAGCATTGGTGAGGAATTTACTAACTGCATCAGGGTGGGGAGGAGGCATCCTGTCGAGTTTGAGGTAGAAGTAGTTCTTTCTTTTGGTGTCGGAAACTGTTGAAAAAGTCAATACATTAATACAAAATTAAACTTATAACTGAACTGCTAATTATTCTTGTATTCTCACACCCACCTTGAAACTTTTGCTAACCGCTGCTCTTTTTGTTTCTCCAGAAGACACCCTGAAGCTGCACAACGGCCCAGTAAAGAACAGCTACATGGAGCAGAGTTTCCACGGCCTGAACCCGGTGCTCAACATCCCAGTGAGCTTGGAGCTGGTGGAGCGCTCCAAGAGGAATGCAGCTCTGACGGGCCCCGAGCTGGAGCGCTGGGTGGACAGTGTGGTGGGAGACATGTGGGAGGCTGTGGACGTGTGCGCGGTGGGTCTGAGTGCCTGTCCCGTCATGCAGGCCTGTCCCAAGAACCGCTGGAGCTCACTGAGTCCAGACCCCAAATCCCACCTGGGGCAGCCACGCTCTGACGGGCGCATCAGGTAGCAGCAGCGCCTCCATTGGGACAGGAGGCTGAGGATTGTTACAGTTTATTTATTTAAAAGGGTTCAGGGACGAGCCTTTGCACTTCCTGTCTCCAGAGGAAGTGGATTATGGTCTCAATGTTGGTAAAGCGGAGTAATGCATCTGCCGGCTCCTGGGACGCTTGTGTGAGGGATTATGCTGGCATTGCTTTTTCAGTGTGTTTATTTGTTTTCTCATGGCTGACTTTTACTGTGATCAAACATGGAAGTATACAGCCTTTATTATTTTCTCCAAATCAAGCTAAACAAGAGCCGTATGCTTGCCATTGCTGTGAACGTCCTGCTGCAAAAGGCCTTAGTTTATGACATTATTGAGAGAGGGTACTGAGTACAATGTGCCTCGTGGTGTTAAGTCAGCACAAAGTAAATAAGATATTTAAGTGTTTAAATAGTTATTTAGTATCACAACACTTAAAAGTAATTGTGCATCAGAATAAATCCGCAGCAGCTCAGTGTGTTTCCGTTCAGTGCCTGATCGGAGCTGTTGTGCTAAATGGAAATGACAAATGCAAATATAGAGGCCTTCCAAGAATAATTAATTCAGTTTGGAGTGTAATGGAAATCTAATCTAGTGATTTTTTAGTGTTTCACATTATAATCGCTACATTTGTCAATATTTGAAGACATATGTGTCTTTAATAATCCCACATGTGACAGGCAGGATGAAGGAACAAAACTGCCTCAAACTTGAACCTCTCAAGCTGACCTTAAACTTTTGTTTTGTCCTTTTTATCTTTCTTCCAGTTGTTTCAATGACAGTTGATGTTGTATATAATTCTATAAGTCTCAAATTTGTGTGAATGATGAGAGTCCATGAGTATTTATTTATAAATTTATATGGATACTGATAAGTTTAGTCAGTGACTAAATAAGTGCGTTGCTGCCTTGGCAGCATGATAAATATTTTTTGTAAAGAAAGCCGCCTTTATTTACAAAGGCACACAGCCCAAACTGTACTTTCTATGGCCGCACTTGTGTGTCAGTCTGTGTTCTGTCTCTCTTTGACCTGTCAGGTCAAAGTCAGCTACCTAACAACGTCACCAAACCGAGAAGATGGAAGAAACATTTCATACACTGGACACGGTTTCACTGTCTGTCTGAGTGATAGTAACGGTAGTATTTCATTGTGACAATAGTGTGACACTGACACTTAAAATAATGTGCATGAATACATAAAGTAGATCCAGTTCTGGCACTTTTTCAACTGAGGTGCATCATCCGAAGTTCAGCCATCAAGACAATCTGGACATTTGTAACGTGAAACTCTGAGGAACAGCTGTGTAACAAACACATCAGGAGATCTCTGTTAGTTTAAGTTTAAATCATTCCTACCTGAAGTCCATTAGCCGAGCAGCGTGTGACTTGGGTTTGTTCAGCATTGAGTGCTGTAGTGAAACCTAATTACAGACATTACTGTTCATTAATGTCAAGTTCACCTTGTGTGTGTCAGATGTGTTGGTTACAGCTGCCTCCTTCAAATCTACTGCTTCTGTGGAAAGAGACAATGAGAAACATGCAGTGTCACTTTACTCATGCAAAAATAAATACGACTATTAGTAAATACATTATTTCACAGATCGTTTTGGAGAATGGTGCGTTATTAATGTGAAAGTCCTATTTTGTAACAAAATGATTTAACAATGATGAAAATGTACATAAGAATTTTGTAATGAATAATTGTTTCAAGAATATTGTACATGTATGTAAAATACAGATGTGGTTTAAAAAGATGGTGAATTCAAAAGTTTAAAGTGTCTCTTAAATTGGACACAAAAGTCAATTAAATGGATGGTGTTTATTGGTCAAATGCATAATCTTTTAGTGTTTGGACAGCGCCTGCTCGCGGCCTCAGAGCAAATCTGATGCCAGATTGTTATTCTTGCTGGAATGTATTGTTGAGCAACTGTTGCACAAACGTGTCACATTTTCACATTATTTTAACGTTTATTTTATCGGGGAGGCTCTGTGTGCCTTAGCTGACTTTAGAACCTTCTCTGTCTTTGAAATGACACAAATTTTCTTTTGATTTTACCTTGTGTGAAGACTGCCATGAATCCGCTTATCATTCGCCGCTGGTACTGCAACACCAAAAAAAATGTCTGCTGTTGTGTACATATCATCAGGCCTTCTGTCTTTACTACCTTTTGTTTTGTTTTTTTTGTTTTGCCTTCTTTTGAAAATGACATTTGTTGTACTTGACTGGCTTATTTTATGTTTCTCTGACTGCTTTTTAAAAATAAAAGCTGAAAAGTGGATTGTTGCTGGTGTATTAATATTTCTGATGACAACTCGTTACCTTTAGATTCACTCGTGGCTGAACTGATGAACTGTTAAAAGATACAACAACAAGCTCTCACAAACTTTTTATCAAACATTACTCTGTCCCTAAATGCAACAACCGATATTTTGATATATCCTACAAGCATACCATGTGAGTGCCTTTACTTTATCATTTCATCATAATTTTCAGTTATTAGAAATAAAAAAGTACAGTAAAATAAAGCACATATTTTAGATGTGCTTCATCAAGAATATATTTTATTCTAATAATGTATTTTTCTAATTTAGTTTTGCCTGATATTCTAATGCTGCAGACATTCTCAAAAGAAGTCTGGATGATTTATGGTTTTAAAAACAATGCAGAAAACCTGACAAACCTGACGGCATGACAAATCTGGGGCATTCGGAACTGTTTTCTGAGGCTCGGGGGAAAAACAGAACTTAGGATGTGAAATTCATTTTTTGCAGTGTACACAGTAGTGCACAGAGCTCAAAAGGAGGGAAACCTATGCCTTCATTAACCTAGTCATTGCAGAAAGTGATGTCTTCCTGACCAAACCTATTAACTGTGGTCAGTACTATAGTTGCTCCCATATGTTTTTCCACATCGCTGTTCTGATTCCCACCCACATCCCAAGACACAGCTCTTTAATGTGTGACTTAGAGAACGTTAAAGTGTGAGTGATGCTTGCCTGTAAAATAGGATTCTCCAAACGTCATAATGCTTCAAATTCCAGGACAAGTGGGAAGCCATAGAGATTGGATCAAAAGAAAAGAGGCTCAGTTTGTTTTTGTTTATTTTTTTGTTTCACTTTCTAATAACTACACCTTAATTAGAATTAACAAAGCCCTAATAAAGTATGATACTTAATTATTCATGAACAAGCTTTGGAGAAAAACAAGTTGTTTAGGCTCACTAAGTACTTATTCAAGGTAAGGCTAGAATTCAGGGCTGGGGGTATAGTCTATAGTGTCCACTATGTAACATAGTGTATGACATGGATGAATGATTCAGAGTGTCTGGCTGAGAGCTGGAGGAAGTATCAGAGTTTGTGCACTGTATATAACTCCCCCCTTTTTTCTTCTCTTTTAAAGACAAACTGTAATCTGGTACACATCTTTGCCTTTTGGCATTATGTGAAAGTACAGTGTCTTGTTAAATAAAAACCTGAAATGTAATGAGCTGAAGAATTGGGGTTAATCAATAAAATATTTATAATAGTATATATTGTAAGCTTACTCAGAATATAACTTGGCGGCATCTGGCAGAACAGAAAGCGCTCTTGCCTCAAAGCAAGAAGGTTGTGTGTTCAAGTCTGTGTGGAGTTTGCATGTTCCTCCCCGTGTCTGGGTGGTTTCCTCCTGGCACTCCCTTTTCCCCACCAACCAATAACATGCAGGTTAGGGAATGCTTGTTAGTGGTCGGAGGTTGAGACGCCAGGTGTTTTAGCAAATTGCTTTTGATGAGCTGCCCCAGGGCTGTTTACTGTCACTAGGTGGGGAGGGGTTTGCTGTAAACCATCTCACTGTGAAGCGCTTTGTGACTCTGTGCCTGTGAAAAGTGCTATACAAATAAAAGATTATTTACTTACAGTGCTCTTTGTCTTCATAGAGAAACTTAAACTTAGTTCAAAGAGAGAACTTAAACAGAAGCTAACCACCTAAACTCCACCCACAAACACATTTCAAACAGAGCAGACTGCTGGAAAAACAGATGAGAGAAAGGATGGAAAGCAGCAGTGTGATTGGGTTGTGACTATTTTGACTTGAAGCGTGATAACTTGGAGATGCATGATTGCCGAGTGGTAAGAGCTCTGGATTTCCGATAAGGAAAGGTGGGTTCTCTCCCATTACCAAACACATGCATGTGTAGGTTAATCACTGCAAATTCCACTAGTGAATAAATGAGAGTTTGACAGGGTGTTTCCCCACCTAAAGCCCAAAGTCACTCGGTTAGAAAATGAAAGATTTTGCTAACTTGTTCACTCTGCACTAAAATTCTCAAGAAAGTAGTTTGCTCAGTTTCACTTTAGGAAGATACATACATAAGCTTAAATAAGGCGAGACTGGATGAGAATAAGAAAAGTAAATAACAATGTGGAGAAATAAACAAATTATGTCTTAGAGCAGAATTGCAAACAAAGAAATGATGACTGTAGTGAAAGAGTAGCCATGTTGCAGCATTGTTCGAGCTTTAGTATCATGAGATCAATACCTATCATCCCTCGATCTTCACCTTGTTTCACACTTAAATCTGTCCTGCTCAGTGAGGCCTAAATAGAAAAGCTGTTTATACTGTAGCAAGTACTTTAAATACCTTATAATCACCTTTTTTCCACACTGAGCTGTAGTTTTATTGAAGAAGCAAGGATTTTTAAGAGTGGTTGTGGAGAAATCAACATCTTGCTTGAGAACCATCATTAAAACAGAAATCAGTCACCAATTTGTGACTCAGATCTTTGATTGGCTTTTCCCAAAAGAGTCAAGCAGCGCTATTACAGTTCCTAAGCATGATCAAAGGAATCCAGCTTAATAGACTGTCCCATAAGACTAATTAATCCAGACTTACATTAGCTGTGCTGTTCTTAAATTCTAGGTAAAGGGAAGTTGCACGCAGCTTTTAGAATAGGAAGAGTTCGCAGGAAACATGTCGCAGAGTTTGTTCAACAAGACAATAAATTGCTAAAAGCTCTCCTGCTGTCACTGGATGGAAATTAGCAGGATTAATAGCAGATAAACAGCAATCATGGGTCTAAGCTTTCAACTCACTATCGCTGTTAAACGTTACACTGGATGAGTTATTGCTCATGTAATTGAGTGTGTGGCTACAGGGGCTCGTCATTATGCAGATAACATAGGCCTATCTTTAGCATGGGAGGGACAGTGCACTATAAACTGGAGGTGTGGTTAAACCGGTTTGTACTGCCTACGATCAGTGTTGTGAAGAATACTTTAAAAATATATTAAGTTACAGAATACTCAATTTACTCTATTCTAAAAACTCTACTTTAAAGGGCATTGAAAGCAACAATTTGAGTTATTGTGTTTTAAATTGTGTAGTTGTTGTCATGTTATTTTGTATTGTACAGGATGACTGCTTAGTGTTTTAAATACTTTATTTGTGTACCCCACTAAGACTAGCAGCCCCCTCGGTGGAAGCTAATGGGTTTTTTGGTTACAACAGTCTGACTGAATTGTTTTCCTTTTGAGAAAAAAATGAAGATTCTACACAGCTTTTATTTTTGGTTCAATGTTTGTCATGCATTTGTTTATTTAATTAAGAAGGACTTTAGGAATTTGAGAGGGGAAAAACCTATTGATGCATGCATCAGTAAGTGTGTTTACATGACCTTGAATATCCTAGTCATGAGTAGTATCCTGGTTATGACGGTATTCTGGATTTTATTGTTTACAAAGAGACAAACTACTCATATCCTGTGTACTGAGAGCATCCTGAATATTTTAGACTGGTCACTATGACAAACTAAGCCATTATTTAGACAAGGAGCTAAAAATGTCAAAACTTTGCTAACTTTGGACTTCCAACAACAAATAGACAAAATACACTGGAACATGAAAAAACCATTGCAGAACACAATGACAGCTTCAGGGAAAGTTAATTTCAGCTGAAAAACATGTCTGACTCTCATTCACAGCATCACTTTGCTCAAAGATTGGCGCAGGTAGACACAAATACATTTGCTGCTCAAATTTGTCTGTTTTGCTCAGTAGATTACTTTATGTTTATTTTATGATGGTAAACTGGTACGAATAAAAGGTTCTGCTAGAAGTCTAAGTAGTTTGTTTTTTAGTCATTTTAGTTTGGTTTGCACATGCACAGCTTGGCTCAAAAGCCAGCGCCATTTTTCTTTTCTTTTTTATTTATTTAGTTTATTTTATTAATTTAAAACAAATTTTTAGTAACTTAAAATGTGAATATTTATCGAGGCAGAATTGTACTGGGTTCTTTCTATTAGCAGTTGAACAATATCCTTGTTTTGTTTTTGTTTTTTTTTTACAATCAGAGAAGTTTGTGAATTGTATTTCCCTCTTCCAGCACAACACTGTTCACTGTGTGATATCCACACTTCATCCATCACTCTCATTTGAAAACAATGTAGAGCTTATCTCTCTATGCACTGTAGTGTAGTGGCCAAGTCAAGTGTTCGTCCAAGAAAGTATCGAGTGTCCATCTGGGCTCTGTGGCAGCAGATGGACCGATTCTGAGAAGGCTTCGTGTTTGGAGAGCCATTCAACTGAGCCCAGGCATCTCACTGTAGCTACATTTCAACCAAGAGGGCTTAAACAAGGGAAATGAGCTCTGGAAATGGAAGTGAGGCTGAGGAGAAGGTAATAGGCAAGTTGAGTTGGCCTTTGTGGAGGAATGATGATACTTGTGGCACATCTAAACAGGGGAAGAAATACAACGTCTAGAACTTGACAAGTACAACACAATCTTTCCTTTTTAGTGGAACACAGATGTTAGAATTCAGCTTCATGTTTTTGTCTTGAAATAGACCAATGTTTTTTTTTTTATTTCATGGTAAATACAGATTGTTTAAAATCAAGAGAAATTGATTGTTGATATGCTGATATTTTGTGTGTGGATGTGTAGCCTACTCTTATCATTGAAAGGCCTTGTGCTGTTGAGAAGCTGAACCCAGGACCTTCTTGCTATGAGGGGAGAAGGCTGTTGTAGAAATCACATGCATAGTCTGAACAAGGCCACCTTCGGTTTTATCACTGCTGACATTACTATGATGGACATAATTCAGCTCTTACAGAATTTGTCCTTCTCGGACGGTATCAGTTTTCTTGGTCAGCCCGCTTCACATGCATTTCTCATTACATTTCAGCCAGTTTGTCTCTAGCTACTATTTAAACCTTCTTGTGTGGAAGTCAGTCTTGACAGCCAATAGTAACATTAAGTATTCAAGTCCCAGACTGGGACTTCTGCCTCAGACATCCAGTATCCCCTGGCTTTTCCTACAAATTGGAACTCTTCTGTTTCATTAACAAGGCAAACACTAATCTTATGCCGGTGCCACAATAGGAATCAGGGTTAGGATCAGTGTTGGGTAAGTTACTCTAAAACTGTAATACATTATATATTACTAGTTACAGGGGGAAAAATGTAATACATTTGTATTACAATATTACTGTCTCAGAAATGTAACTGAGTTACACTACTTTTAGTTACTTTGAGTTACTTTGAGCTCATCACACATTTGTTAAGACATTGTACAATACTAAGTTTGTTACATTTACACTTGATTACTGGTTAATTTATGGAAATGTGACGTCACAACACGTTTTCCTCATAATATCTGATTTACCTTTAAGCAACAGACAGTATTTTAGTGATGTTTTGGTCCTGAAGTGTCATTTTCAATAGATTATAAAAGCAATTAATTTATATAAAAGTAACTTGAGTTACTCAGATTGTAACTGTAATATATTATCAACATTTTTTTAAGTAATGAGTTACACTACTTAGTTACTGAAAAGTGGAATATATTACAGTAACTAGTTACAAAAGTAACTAGTTACTCCCAACACTGGTTAGGATATAGGTGTTTTTGCCTTTTTTGATTTTTTTGAAAGTACCAATAACTAGTCCCAACAATCCTCCAGTCCCTGTTTAGTCAGAGGAACTACCCTGTCTTCATGTTTGTGTTCACACAACAACAGTGTCTGAAAGTTGCTCTAACTTGGTTTAACATTAGCATCTGTTTGTCTGGAACATTTAAATAATAAACATCACTGAAATTAACAATAAAACAAAATTTGCTGCAATTCCTAGTTATAGTTTGTCTAATATTTACAAATTAAATAACTATTTTGGGAATTACTGCTTTAAATCATTTTTCTTAAGGATGTGAGAACATATAAAACATGTTTCCAACAAAGTTAGCATTGTAACTGTGCTTGTGTCACCAAAAGTTCCTGGTCTACAGTGGGAAAACGCCTTGTGTCTACAATATTTGAAATTTCTACAAACTCATCCACAGTCACATGAGAGTCCTGGTTTAGTTACTTTACAGAACAATCCAATTACCATTCCTGAAGCAGTTCTAGTGATGTGGATATTTGGTATGAGCTCAATTTGTGCTTAAAGTGGTGGCATACCCGACTCAAAGACCATTACCGTCTGAAAGATCTGTCCCTAACAGCCTGATTTAAAGATTCATGATACACTTTTGGGAGATGCTCTACACAAAATGCTTTGCTTTCAATATAAGGTTGATAACAATATATTCAAAAGTGCAAATATTTGTCTTGATCCATCTCAATTTATTTTTGACAGTTGAATTCATTTTTACTAGTATTATTCTTACTAGTTTTTTTTTTCTGACTTTCAGTCAGAAAAAAAGTGAAGATGTCCTTCATTTGACATTTTGCTGTTCATTTCTAAAATAACAAAATCCTTATCATCACGCACTGCTTTCAGAGAAAGACAGTGCAGCCCAAGGGTATAAACATGTATTTCTTCGTCAACTACACTGAATATATGACAAGCTCCAGTGACTTCCTTTTCTCTGCTTGTTGTTTTCCCATCCCGCTGTTACAAATTTTCAACAATTCCTTCTTGTGAATTTCTGGCACAGCCGAAGAAATCTGTGACTTTAGAAAAATGTTCACACAGGGAGCTTAGACACTGAAGGCGAGAAGGGAATCGACTTGAAACAAAGCAGCGAGGAACAATTTAAGACCACTATCAGGCACAAAAGATTTAAATTGGATGGAAATGGTCAGGCTTTGATCACCCGCTGCTCCGTAATGACACTTATCTCCAGCATTGCCTCTCCAGTGGCCAATATAATGACATCATCCTTCAGAGCCAACAAGCTAAGCCTCCAAAGAGTGAATCCAGGCTTCACCAAAACAGCTTTTATTAAAGCCTCTGTTCTCCTGGCTATCTCCTCTAAATCAAAATTTACAGACTTTATTTTAGTCCTTTAAATCAATGCATTTAAAGCAATTGTTCAAATGCATTTATTTTGATTGATAGTGTGTCATTTTTATGTGGTTTATGTCTACTAAAACTTGTTTTTTTGTTGTCTTGAATCAGGGGTGGGCAACTATTTTTTCCACAGAACCATATTCAAATCCAGAGAAGTGGCAGAGGGCCAGACAGTGATTATTAGTGGAACAAATTCTCAATTTTACAATTGCAAAAAATATATCTAGCCTTGCCTAAAATAGCTTGGATTCAGAAATGTTTTCTGGATTTGAGCTGCTTTAAGATTTTTTAAAAACTGTACAATATTTCACTAGTTTTAAAGCATTTCTGAGAACCTATACATATGCTTTATTTTTTTAAATTCCTAAGTTAGTCAACATATCTGAAATTAGGAGTGAAATCATACAATTAAAAAAAACAAATTGCAGTTCTTTGGAGTAAAAAAGCCTATTGATTGAGTTAATTAATGTGTATTTTTAAGAACAGAACTACAAACAGATGTTTATAGCTAAAGCAACCGACAAGCAATAATGAGTAACTAACACTTACTACTTAAGTCGAGGGCCGCATCTGGCTCCCAGGCCGCAGTTTGCAAGTCTGTCTTGAATGAACGAATGAATGACCAAACCCATAAAATGCTATATGCATATTTATTTTGCTTTTGTTTTAAATAAAGACATTTTTGTATTTGTGATTACTCACAAAGTCTGAGTATACTCAACAAATTGTCAAATTGTCATGTAGCCCCTTTCCAAAAACAAACAAAAAAAAATAAATTAAGGCCCAAAGTCACTGGGACAGGCTCTAGCCACCCGCGACTCCTAACGGGAACAAGCCGTAGAAAATGAATGCATGACTACAGTAAATTCCCTAGTAATGGTGTAACAAATGGTAATATCAAAAAGTTTTTCTCACAATGTTCATGAATCTAAAACAGCCCTATACTCTTAATCAATAAAAAACATTAAAAAGCCATCAGGATTGTAGATACATAACGCTATATCTATAAACTATATATATATCTCCAATTGAGTCCATGTGTATACTGTATTTGTGACAGTTTCAAGTCAGTTTTTACTTAAAATAGCTGAAGTCGTTTGTATACAGACTGGTAATAGTCAAATCCTATTTCAAGAATCCCGAGACTGCACTAAAGGCAGCAAATGCTTTTTCAGGCAGACAGAGCAAAAGGCAGAGCAGGCGTTTGAGCCAGAGTGGGTGCTAAATATTTCAGTCACAAGTAGTAGAAAGAGGGTAAAGGAAAGAGTGGCCTGAATGCAACACGGTGAGCGCAACAGCGAGAGGTGACAGGTCTGACCGAGTGTTACATGAGGAAGTGTCGGAAAACATAAGCATTTGGACTTATAACAACAGCGGCTAAAGTTAGGAACTAAAGTGGGCCAAGGCAGTCGCTTTCACCTGCTGCTACAAGGTGAGAGAGAGAAGAAAGAGACATGCATGCCATCGAGGAAACACGGCGGTGAGACATGCAAGTTCATACACAGAGTTCATGCATTTATGTATGTGGGAGATGAATGGGCTGCACATGAAAAAGGCATGAAATCAAGCACAGTCGGACAATGATATGTCTTAAAATACCTGTATTATTTCTTTGAAGCCTGTTGCAGTCAGAGCAGGTATCTGTGAAGGTCTAATCCAAATGTATTTTTACAAATCTATGCACACAACAAAGAAATAATTTGTTTTGCTGGCCCCAGAAAATGACAAATACGTTTTATTGGAAAAATTTGAGCATTGGGTAATATTGTATTGCACTACAAAGTTTTCAGTTGTTGTTTAAAGTAAATATAGACCAAAAATATAGTTCAACTTGACAGCTGTCTGGCACTTTAGGCCACTGTTCATTCACTTTACTCGTTTAGTTATAAGCCTTACCTATCGTTTTTGTCAACTGACTTCACACAGTCAAAGCACATGCTGAATCTGTTTTTGTACTATAGAGGTTTTGCAGTTACAAACCCAGTGCTCAGCCCAGTGCTCAGTTGTGGGTTGAATTTGTTAACAAACTGTAGTTTATTTTTGCTGTTTTAGCTGTTTATTGAATTCTTACAAGAGAAAATGTCCATTTTTCTCTCCATTAACTCTAACACATCGTTGCCACTCAGCACTCACGTTTAGAATGCTGTCATGTCACCTGCATAGCCTCTATACTCTATCAGTCACAAAAGCTTTTCTGTAGCAATGCACAGACTTATAATGGACAATGGCCCATGCAATAAGGTGGGTGAAATGTCTTGCTCAAGTACACAGTGTGCACTTTAAAATAGCAATCTTTCCATATAAGACACAGTGTTGATTTTTAGACTTAAAGTATATTGCCTGTATTGTTTTTGTTATCATCCAGACTCCAGAATATTCATTAGAAACCTGAAAAATGTGAAGCTTATGAAACACCTGTAAATGTAACCACGACGACCACAGAGCGAGCACCAATCACAGAGCTGATGCCAATCTCGCTGATTACCTGCTCCTGAGGTAATCATAGTTTATGAAGCATTTGCATATGCTAAAATATTCCCCAAGTTGTATTTGCATGTGTACATTTACATTTGCAGCATTTATTTCTTTTACATCTCACTCCGACAGACATTACCAGGGAAAAAGTGGCACTGAAGTGTAGGCAAATAAACAACTTGAACAAAAAGTGAAAATAAAGAGCATTTGGACAGGAGCAGGCAGATATTTTGACTCTTGTTTATAATATGGTTTGTTAGATTGTGGCATAAGGTAAAAATACAGTGGAACATATGAGTTTATTCAGATTTAAATCGCCAACATATAAAAGAGAACTCTAAAAGCTCTGAGACAGACAACATAATGTCTAAATGTATAGCTAAGAATAAACTACATCCTCAAAACTCTGTGGGTGTTTTTATACAGTTAATATGGTCATAACTGAATAGCATAGTAACATTTAATCGCCAGCTCTTGTCCAATCAGGAAGCAAAATTGTAATTGTAACCAAAACAAAATCTTAAATTTCAAAATTAGTGAAATGTGTAGTCTAACAAGCATTTTAAATTAAACTGGATAGATAGTGTGCTAGGGAAACTACTCAAGCAAGAGTAAATGTACATCTGGAAGTGTAACATCTGATTTATGCTTAGAAGTTGTAGCAGTGTATGATGAGTAATATATTGTGACTTTAGAATGCTAATCAAATTTGTGTCCAAGAGACTCACAGAGAAAGAGACAGAGACGAGGAGACAGCTCCCAGCAGAGGTCTAGAACAACAGCATGTCTCTCTGACGGATGATACGCACCGACCAGGCCCGAGCAACCAACCATGAGAAAGAGCCAGTCCCTCCTGAACAACCTGTCACGAGCAGCAGCAGCAGCAGCAGCAGCCCACCAAGAGGAAAGGGAGAAGGGACAGGGGGGAGGAGGGGAGGGAGAGAGAAGTGTAAAGAGAAGAGAAAGAGAGGGAGAAGAGAGGTGTTACTGCATCCAACAACAGCTCATCAGGGTGAAAAAGCGAGTGCGATGGAAAAAAGACCATTGCAAAGGTCAAAAGGTCATGAGTGATGCTGAACAAAACAAGGCAACAGCAGGGGTGTGTTTAAAGGAGCCATAAATGTTGAGTATGAATAATTCAGACTTATAGATTTCTGGAAGAATATATGGTTTAAGACAGATTTCTCGTTGCAGAACAAGCATTTTCTGGTAAATAGTATGTAGACTGCACTTAAAGTATAATTGTTGAGTTTTTTGGAGAGTTCATGGCTAGAAAAATTAGTCTAATTAAAAGCACAACGAGAATATGAGCTAAACCGATTTGACGAGACCAATATTCGATACAGCAAAATTTCAGAATAGATATCTGACTGACTGATCCCAGTATTGGATCAGAGCATCACGAGACATCACAATGTTTATTTGACTAATAATGCTGAATACAGATCGATGGCATCTAAAATGAATACTGTTTAAATGCAATGCAAATAGAAAAAGTGATTGAGGTCCAATAATAGAAACCACCAGATTGAAAATGTGTTAAAGGGGTGTAACACCTAATTCTGGGCCCCAGATACAAACTATGTTGATGGGCCCCTAATCCATTATTTTGTGTTTTAGTTAGTTATTTCGCTCTTTTCATTTTTTTCTATTCCTATGAGTTTTTGTTCCTTCTAGTTTATTCATATATATTTATTTATTATTTATGTACATTGCACACATTATTTAGTGTTACTATTGTTTTTTGGCTTACGGCTTCAGCACATCTTATGCTTTACAATGCTCTCTTTCAATTGACCAATGACAAAACTAAATATTTATGTTTTTTTGTGTCCAAACTAGGTTGGTTTGGAACCACTGCATTCACACACATAAAGACGAGGATGAAATGGAATGTGTTTTAAACAAACTCTTACTAACCTGTTTTAAGCTCTAAACTTGTCGAAATGATGTTAAGTTGTGATACATATTGACAATACTCAACATAAAACTGAAATCTGCTGATTCTGGTTTATAATCTTATAATGGGCGTTATATTTGCAATCATTTGTCATGAATATTTGTCTTTTTCAGTGACTTTCTTTGGCCAAAGACAATTAGCGACACAGGAGTGATGGGGCTCTCTGATAACACAATTCCATTTGAGGAACAAGGTCTCACAAGCAAAGATGACCTGCTTTGAGGGCCTCGAGGACACTAGTACTGCTTACCCCTCCAGTCCGACCCGAACATATTTGTGTAGTCATGTTTCACTCTCTAGATCTAATTTTACACAAAACCTTTTTTGTGCAAAATGGTTAATGAGCAAATCATTATTAGCTTGCTGTGGTGACCTCTTAATAACAACGCTCAATGAAACCAAGAACATGGATAATATGATCACATTTTATTCAAGAATATTAGTACTATAAAAAAGATATACCTTTTAAAATGTAATATACCCTATCAGCACCTCTGGGCAAAGGCAAAAAGAGGAGACATAGATCAACCAGAGCAAAGGGAGTAAATCATGAAAGCAGACCATAGAGATTTTAAAAGGCCGGTTAAGCTAGCTCCCTCAATTATTCATTAAAAATCAATAGCAGCTCCATGCAGCCGAGTGCAGATTAAAGAAAGAGCATCAGGGTGGAAGAGGTGGAATTCCAAGTGACTTCTGTTAAATTTGCCATGATTTTGCCTCTTGTTTTCCAGCTAAATTTTAAGGACAGAATTTGAATTGGAAGTCGTGCTGTCCTCTGCTTGGTTTACTGCTGGTGCTTGAGGCTGTCAATCGTAACACAAATCAAAGTGAAAAATGTGTTTCTCGATGACTTGTCTGGCTGTAAAACAGGGTCGTAAAAATAACAAATTATATCAGGCAACTCAACATCCAACTCTTACTTTTTAATGCTGCTTTTACAGAGGACAGCTGCTGACCATAAAGGTTATAAACACTTTAAAAGAGGTCATGTTTATGGAGAAATATTCATGTCATAAACCAAAAGTTTTACTTCCTCCGTTCTTCCTATTCAGAGTCAGTTTGATGCACACCACAAGAAAATTACTGCATGTGTTGCAAAAACACTGTGGTAGTTTTGTCTGAGACTTTTTGTTCCCCAAAACAATGTTCTGAATGCTCCAGATCTGTGGTGTCATAGGTAGATCTACTGCACTGTTTTTAATCCATAAATCATCCAGATTTGTTTTGATAATTTCTCCAGCATTAGCACATCAGGCATGATCAGCTTGACACTGCAAAGTTTCCTTTTCAGTCAGTAGATAGAGCTCTAACTCAATTCCTGATGTGGAAATGCATGAACTAAACTCTATTATATCTTATTGGTTCTGATGCATGAGATCACAAAGTGGGGTACTGAGCATGTTTGAAGAAAGAAAACACCAAAAAATCTAATTTGTCTTTTAAAATGTCTGTTAATCTGTAGCATTGGCTAAAAAAAGGAAATTCAGAATATGAATGTTACTCCAGAGAGATAATTAAAATTTTCTAGACATACAAGACTATTTGACTTGAAATAAAAACGGATTGCTTGAAACAAGGCAGAAATTTAAAACAGAAACAGAAAAGTAAAATATATTCTCATGGATTGTGTGTGTATACTGAAATGTGTTTCATGATGACTCTTCCTATTCTGGTGTGTATACACGCCCATGTTCTTGGCATTTTATAGACACGTTAAGGCCACACTGGAGGTTTTGTTTGGGGTTACGGTCTAAAGTTGGGTCTGAAGTCGCAATAATAGGTAAGATTAGATCTGACGCTTAGAGTTGGTGAAGATTATAGGATTAGAATTTTGTTAATATCATGAATAACACTTCTTTACATCCACCATGGAAATTAATTGAGGCAGATGGAAACATGAAATAAACATACAGATAATAGAAAATGCGTACCTATGGCATACTGTTTAAAATTGTTTTACATAGACATGCATTTCCATTAGACCAGGTAAAATAACCCAGATTTGTCAGGTAAATAATCATAATCTGTGAAATTTGCCAAAATTATTATCTATCCTCATTTTAGGACGTTTTGTAGTGTGGTGAACAAAAACAATGCCTCTGTGAAAAAAGAGCATGGCATATATTTAGAATATGAAGTGGGCAAATATTTAAATTAAGTTAAAATTAAGATTTAGGTTAAGATTAAATTTAGGATTGGTTTCCAGAATATTAAAGTAAGAAAATATAATTTCAATCCACTGCTGTTCAGTTCCTCTTACCTCCTGAAGTCATACCTGAAGAAATTTGACCTTATTCTTATCACTATTTATTTATTTGTTCATATGTTGCAGTTGTTCATAATCATAGTCACATATTTGGTTACAATAATACAAAATAACTATATACTGATGACACTTTTTCTATCTATTCTGCCATGTTTTCTATTTATTCTGTCATTTCCTGCATTGTGCTGAACCATAATGTTCTAAAAGGAGAATTAGTTAATATTTCTTTTCTTAGACTAGTTTAAAATGATTATGTTGTTTGATTGCATGTTTCTGTTCCCTTTTTACTCTTAAACTGTGCTTTTCAACACTAGAGTTTCCCCATTGTGGACAAATAAAGAACATTTTATCTTATCTAAAAAGGAAATGTGTGCTACAGTAAAAAATAACTCTGTAGTCCAAAAGAAATCTAAACCCAGCCCACTCACCAAAATGTTTCTTTTGTGCTGCTGATTGGCCAGAGGGTTGAGGCGGGACAGGACTCTGAAATGTCAGGAGAAGCGATGGCGGCGGTGCTTAAGTGTGGTGACATTACAGCTCTTACTCTGTGCGTCCGGAGTCAGGCCTGCAGTCGGCTCGTGCTCTGACATTTCACTGGTCATGTTTATGTGCCACTCCACGGCCCAAATGTCACTGGGAGATTTATGGCTGTGAATACTGGCTGCTGGAGCGGACAGGTGCGCGCGACCAGCTAGAAACAGAGAACAAATTAATTTAAAGATTCGCTGAGTTTCTGTCTTTTCCAGTTTCTCCTTCACACACACTGTAGCAACATCTTCAGTATGGCTTTTCTCTTTCTTTGTTTTGTTCAACTAAAAACTCACTTACACATTTATTTTACAGGGCATGCAGGAGTGTGTCATGTTTTGTGTAGTTTCCTCTTAACACGTGTTAAAAATATAAGCTTTATGTTGGCAGGTTGGCCAAAACATATCATTGGCCTTGCATAGAGAAATGTAATCAAATTAGCCATTGCAATAAAAGAATGTAAACATATGTCAGATATACAGTATTGTCAGAGTCAGATCTCTAGGCATGTCCAAACTGCTGCCCAATTTTTTTTTGGCCCTCAAATTTTCTGCTAAATTGGCCCATATTACAAAGGTTTAAATGGCAAATTGGAGCAATTCTTCTAAAAGGGTAGTAATTCATTAAAATTAGGTCATGCAAATTTTTTAATGATTCACTTCACAGCCGTGTATTATATGCACACCATTTAAGTTTCAAAATGCGGCCCACTGTGAAAAAAGTTTGGACACCCCTGATCAAGGGTAATTTAACTCACCAGCCATTTCAACCTATATTGTAAAGTTGTCTGTCGAAATGTGTAGGGAGGGGCTTATAAGGCAAAGTTTCCAAAAGTATCTGACTGCAGACCTGTACCAGGAGCCCCCTCGTCATGTCACCTGTATCTGCTGCTTTACTATGCTACTTTTTGTCAATCAGTGTTTGTCTGCAGACCTCTATGAGGAGGCACCTCCACCGAGAGATAGTAAAACAAAACAAACCTAATTTGGATGCTTACAACCAGTCAAAAGTTTTTTACCTTTTGCTGGATCAAGTTTTAGTGTCTAAGATAACCAATAATTAAAAAAAATGTTTTAAGTGTATAGCGCTGCACACCGTACTGTGGTATAGCCTACATAATATGGGTGAACATCTGGGCCTTAGGGGGCTCTGGATGGAGGTAAGTCATGTAAGGGGTCTCCTCCATAGAAGTATAATTAGATAATATAATACATCCATGGTCTCCTCATGCAGGTCTGTAGTCCGATACCTCTCCTACATCCAGGTAATAAGGGCTTTTGAAACAGGTCATGTGACAAGGGGACTCTTGGTACAGGTGTTGGGAAGAATACTTATAAAATGTATTTATAGAACACAGTACCTGCAAAAGAATGTATTTTGTACAGTATTCTGTTGCTTAGAGATAACAGCTATTAAAAGATACAAATTCTGTTCTCTTAGTATTCAGAAGACATATTTTGGGTACAAGTATTTAGATACTTCCTAACATGGGGTGTGGGGTGTGTCCTGAGAGCCCTTTCAACTCCCTTTCAACAGGAGGTTGTTTGTTTGAATTCGGTGTGTTTTCCCATTTGCTGTGTTGGCACTGAGAATTATACACTGGGATGAGTTTCTTTTCTCTTTTTCGCTACAATATCTAGATTACAATTAAAGTTTCTGCTCAAATTGTTTATCATCAAAAATTGCTGTATTACAGTTTTTAAGATGCCTCTCACCTCTGATACAAACAATAAATCTTACTCTAAACTTACAAAAATAACAGCAGCTTTCTAATTTATCATTCATAGATTCTGTGCCTCTTATTTGAATTACATAATACAAAAACAGCTCCTTCTCATTTTGTGCTTTTGTGTTTTATTGAACAAACAAAAGCTTTCTGATCTTACACATAAAGCACTATTAGAAACTCATTGTTCACCTCCTGATAACAATATGTATAACAACTTGTGTCTCAACTAAATAGTAATGTAGCACAGTGAAGACAAAACCTGAACTTTTTCCTACAGGTTCAGTGTCACAGACGTGCAGCTCATAACTCAGCTGTGATTTCCTGTGGGATCCAGAGGCACATCTCAAGGGCATTGTTTTGCTTGTCTTTATGGGCTGCTTGAAAAACGCCCTCTCTCCCGCTGTGCCACGGTGCGCCTCGTGTGACCCACATAAAACAGTGCTCCTTCGCTCTGCTCTCGGCTTGTGCACGTGTCATATGTCACTGTGGCTCTTCTACAGCGTATGGGCGGTCTCCTTTTGTCTACCTGTCTATGTCAATGAGAAAGATTGGCCTTGGAAATCTGAACAAGATTTTAGATTAGTTATGAAATGAATGTGTATCACCAAAATAAACTATAGCTGTCCTGAGGCTAATCGAAAATGTGTTTACAAATCTGTTTCAATGGCCTTCTCAAGCAACACCAACTACAATGCCTGACACTAGTCCTGGAACCAGAGATGGCAAGTAACAAAGTATTTTTACTCATGTATGGTACTTAAGTAGTTTTTTAGAGTATCTGTACTATATTGAGTATTACAAAATCTGAAGACTTTTTACTTTTACTTCTTACATTTTTCAAGAAGTAGCTGTATTTTCTACTCCCTACGTACATTTTAAAAATAATTTGGTTAATTTTTTAAGTCCAGAAAGACTTTTTAAAACCAGGTCGGACTTGCTGCCGTGTATTTAAGATTTTGTCAACGAACTAACTTCTAACAAAGACTGCATATTTGTGACATGATATAAAATTATGTTTTCTTGTTTCAGTAAATTTCATGAACTTGAATGCTGGTGAAATAAGCTATTTTTACAAATTTGAGTCAAGTCAAATATTTTGAAATTAATCAGAAATGTCTTGCAACAAGCGAAAGAAGCCGCCAATTTTTTGGTATTAGTAGTTTTAACTGAGACTAGATCATTCTTTTTGGCAATGTGATTTTTTTCTTTTTGTACTTAAGTCTTAAGCACATTTACACACGTTTACTTTTGTACTTTTACTCAAGTAAAGCAATTCCAGCAATACCTTGAGTTTTACCAAAGTAATTTTTCACACAAGTAACTTTACTTTTACTTGAGTGGTGAACTTCAGTATGTTTGTCATCTTTGCCTAAAACAACCTGTAAATTAAAAAAAAAGTACAGATTGATAGAAAAACAGATACAATGTTTGACTTCATTAGCAAATAATTTGGCAGAAAACACACCGAAGCAGGTCATGTAATAGGTACATCAAATAAACCCATCTGAACCAGAAAAAATACCCCAAATCCAGGTTTTAAGACATTTTACCAATCTCGAAATGTATTTTTGCAGAGCATACAGTTGGTTTGTGGTGTTTTAGTGTGTGAGATGGACTTGACAGTAATTAATGATAGTTTATCAGACTTTTATCATGTGATAAGCATGTAATTATTTGTTAGTAATTCTAAAGTTTTTGGCAATTTTCACTTGCTAATTTGTGCACAAAGCTAATACACGGCAGCACAGCTGGTTTGACCTGGTTTTAAAAGGAATAACAAATGTTTAAGGGTTTACAAAGTAACTAACCTAATTATAAAATGTGGAGAGTAGAAAGTACAGATACTTCTTGAAAAATGTAGTAAAAGTAAGAAGAAGTAAAAGTAAAAGTAAAAAGTCTAATACTTACTTGCCAACTCTGCAACATACACATTGTTGAGTACTGCAGGTCTGTATGGTGTTTGGATGTTTGGAAGATGTAGGTTACAGCTGCATCAAAACAACTGGAAGTTATTTGTTTGCTGAAGGCTCCACAGCTGGAGAGTCATGTGACCCATTGTGACATCATTATTAAGCAGCTGAAACTAAAGAAGCAAATCAAGCTTAAACTGGTCGTATCCTAAAGGGACAAATGTGAGCATGATTAGTCATAGAAAATCATGGCGTTGTTGTAGCACAAAATTGATTTAGTTTAGGTTGTCACTGAACATTTGCACTCAGGCATCTTCACTATATGGAAAAATCTCTGTGCCTATAGACGTTATACTCCTACATTCCCATGAGTTCTCTCTCTCTCTCAGTCTCCGAGTTGTGCTGCTCTGGACTAGTCATGATGAATGTGGGACAGGGCCCAGCCTCAGCTCCTGCCATTACCCTGTTACAATTTATTACCCTTTATCTGTGGCACAAT
Source organism: Mugilogobius chulae (assembly GCA_038363315.1). Classification (NCBI taxonomy): domain Eukaryota; kingdom Metazoa; phylum Chordata; class Actinopteri; order Gobiiformes; family Gobiidae; genus Mugilogobius; species Mugilogobius chulae. The sequence goes on along the minus strand of CM076403.1, from coordinate 41,183,649 downwards.
TAACCCAAGCCCCTGAAATAGGGACTTATCAGTCCTTCATTACCAGGACCTGCCCATGTTCCCATCCCTCTCTGTCACCTCTCCTCTCTCTCTCTCACACACACACTCGCACACATACGCACACATGCACAGACATTCACCTCACTTCTTCTACTTTAACAGCCTGAAATTCCCCTCTCACATCCATTTTAATCCCTCATTTCTTTCTTTTCTGTCACACGAAAGCTGGCTTTTACTGGATCTAATGTCCACATCACACGAAAAAGTCCAATAGTAAGTAATACACAAACCTCTGCCTTCTTTCTTCTTTTTCATATTCAACTCTTCAGCAATGTAATTTGACTTTGTGCATTGATGCATCTTGTAGTTTGAGAACTTTAACAACAACAACAACAACAACAACAAAATAGCTTGTTCTGAGATCATAAAACATAAATACCATATTAGCATGAGAGCAACAGATATAGCATTTTCCTATCATCACATTTTTTGTCTCCAAAAATACACATAAAAACTCTATTGATAGTCATCACATCTATTCTTTTTTGTTTTTTTGCAAGAACACAAGATGGCACAAATATAGCGCTACTCAACAGTATTATGCTAATATGAATGATGCGTATTGATTAGTTGTATTGTGCAGATATTTGAGTGGCGCTCCGGGCTCTGCAGCAGTAATGTATTCTATAGGGGCTCTTTGGATAAATAATAGGACTAATCTGACTACTTTACTGGTGCATGTCCTGGGATATCCACAGAGATTCAGACAATGGCTCAGTATGTACACCACACACCGGGTTGCCATTAAGGCTTATTCAGAAGTAATCAGTGCCAGCTATGAGCCATGGCCACTGGCATCCACTGCTGGCACTCACTGATAGTCTCAATGTAAAATGGAAGAATGGTATAAAGTCTGGGGTGTATCATCTAAACTCAAATTACGGCGATGACCAAACCTCTAATGTGTGAATGTCCAGGTCCCGGTAGTCACATAAAATGTTGCTTGTAAAATTTATACACGAAGTTGACTAATGAATGCAGGCCCTGTTCGATGGTAATGCGTGTGTGGGTGTGGTTTTGGGAGCTTAACTTTATAGACACAGTGTTAGGCTATGTGTCAGTAAACTGTATTTTTCTTACATAAATACACAAAAATGTTGGCAACTTTTTGTGCTGCCCCCACCCTTGGCTGAATGTGATGTATTCAGTGACAGCTGGACAATATTTAATGGTTTATATCAATGCACTTTGAAAAGAAGGGAGTGGCTGTGATTAAAGCTGACTTTTTGTTGCAAATTTATCAACTTTCTCTTTTCCACCAAAAAGTATTTTGTGACGAAATCAGACCACTGTGTACTGCCTGAATCTCGTAATGAAGCATTTTAGCCAAGCCAAAAGCAGTGCTCTGATTAGCCAGGTTCACTTTGTTGTCTACCAAAAAAAAATACTACAAAAAGGTTTAATATTAACTCTGTGCAGAAGGAACTATGGTCAGAACACTTATTGTTTTTGCAAACTAAAGGACTGATACTACTTTAAATAAATCTGGAATATTTAAATAAATCTGGAACATTGAAATAAGTCTGGAACAGGTCTGGAATGTTCCGGACTTTTTTAAATGTTCCGAACTTTTTTTAATGTTCCAGATTTTTTAAATGTTCCAGAATTATTTAAATGTTCCAGACTTATTTAAAAGTAGGATATGTGCTTTAGCATATTAGATTTTTATATATATATATATAAAGATGTGTTTCCTACAGTGGTCAAAATACAGTAATTTCTAGTATATTCTGTTCTGCATTGCTGATCACAAACGTAAAAGTTTTTGTTTGACCATTACGGCTCAGACTGTTTGAAATGTGATTGTGGGCAGACATTTGTGGCTAAGTTTGTCTTCAATAGCGTTATTTTCTGGGCTATGGAAGGCTGTTTCCATGGAGATGTTAACGCCTGGCATTTAATGTTACACAGCATTAAAAATAGTATCTGTCTCTATTGGGACAAGCAGGTGATGCAAACTGACTGAGTTACAGGTCAGATGTGCACAGACATACTGTACAAAGAGAATAACAGAGTAAGAATGTTTTTCCAGGGATTTTTAAGCAAGAAAAACGCAACTAACAAATAATTATTTATTGTGGTAATTTCAGGCAATGCAAAATAGCTCCATAATTGTATTTTTATTAAAAGACATTAGTGTAAATGGCAAACATGAACAATAAGAAAATTATTTCAAATAAGGTTCAAGTGACACTAACCTCCGAAATTCACCTAGCAACTAAGGTTTAAAAAGAGCTGGTAAACTAAGAGTAGTAAAGATGGGGGTGAAAGGAGGGGTTGAGTGTGGAGAGGAGCAGTGTGATTGGTTTGACAAAAGGTGTTTGTGATCAGAAACAGGGCAATCCACATAAATAAACTAGAATTTACAATGATTGCACAAACTCATTAAAATTGCCAAAAAACCCAGAATAGACAACGCTGTTTAAACACTTTATACCAGACCTGGGCAAACTGCGGCCCGGGGGCCAGATGCAGCCCTAAACCTGTCTTAATCTGGCCCCCAGCATATTTCACTCATTACACTGTGATACATTATAGTCTCGGCTTAAACTCCCAGAACTCATTTAAGACAGATTAGAATAAAATTGCAAATTTTTGGCATCATATTTACTGGTTTCAAGACATTTTTGACTGTTTACAAGATATTTGAGCTTGAATCAAATTAGCAAATGTTTGAAACCAGTGAAATATCTTGATCCATCAAGTAAAACTTCTTAACTGGGAAAAAAAAAGGAAAAATCCAGATTTCAAGACATTTGAGCAAATTTGGAAGAACATTTTTTGCATTGCATATTTCTTTTAGTTGATTGACTGGATAAAGCATGTGTTATAAATGGACACAATAACAGATAAATAACCTATATTTTATGAAAATATAGGGTAAGATCAATAAATGTGGGCCGGCCATTTGCCACTAAACTAGATTTGAATATGGCCCTTGAGAAAAAAAACATTGCCCACCCCTGAAATATGCAAACATTAACAAAAACAAGTGAATCTTGTGTTTCTTTGTCAGGATTATTTGTGTGTTGCACTGTTATAGTAGATCAGTAAAATATTTCACTCTATGTGCAGTTTAAATGTCATTCCACAGTAAAACTTTTTTCCAAGATACTCTGGAAACCATCAGCTTGCTACCACAGTGTTGGAGCTAAAATTTTAATATAAACATTAAAACATAAATAGATAAATAAAACTATAAACGTTTATTTTCTCTGACACAAACCAGAATTTCCCCAAACAAGCCAACACTCTGTACTCCCTCTGCAATTGTATATACAGTACATCTAATTAGCTCGAGCCAGATTAATCTGGCGAGAGCTATTGTTCTACGCTGGTTTCTTATTATTATTATTTTTTTCTCCATAAACAATCGCGTTTTTGACCCCTTGGACCCCTGAAAAAGTATGTACAACGTACATCGTCGCAACTGGACCGGCGAAAAATTCGATAATTTCGACATTGCAAGAATGTCGGACCCAAACCGACTCGATAGCGCCGCCTAGAATCAGACCTCTATGGCAGAGGAAACAGGTAAATTTTGGCCTAGACTCATGAAACTCAGAACAGTGATAGAGCTCCATGAGACAAGACTAAAGTTGACTTGGCGCACTGCTCTATGATGCACAGGAAGTCGGCCATATTGGATTTAATCAGCGACGCCAGTTTGATTTCGTTTTTATTTTATCGAACTAGTTTTAGGTTTTTGGGCCCAGTGAGCTCAGACTTGGCCTGCTGCATCTAGAGGCATTGAAGTTCAATAATCATCCAATTTTTTTAGATACTCCTCACCGTTTTCCCGCAGTACGCCGGCGAAAAACACCTTCGTTTCCTGTTTCTTTGAACACCTGTCAAGGCCACAGGCTCTGACCTACAGAGCTCAGACTTCAGTCACTATTGTGTGATCCTGGACTAAACATTATGGATTCACTTTTATATGAAGACTCCACTCTATAGCGCCCCCTACCTATACCCTGAAATGTCAACTTTGTGCGATTTTCATTAAACTTTGCCCCAAAAATTCTATGCCTGATAAGAAACATAAAATTACATATCGCTATGGTGCAATTTTCAATACTTGGCCAGCAGGGGCGCAATGAATGCTCAAACAAGACAATAAAATCTATAACACGCACGTCCTCTGTCAGAATGACTTGAAACTTGAATCACTTATAGACTGGGTGACCCCGGTTACAAACATATGTATAACATAACGGTCGGGCCTACAGCGCCACCTATAGACATGCACAAACATTACAATGGGGATAGGAAATTTACTTTGACTTTTATTTGTGAAACTTTGCACATTAATCCTTAATGTGCCCCTGATCATAAAAGTCAATCAGACTATGCTCTATTTTGTACAGTTTTGTCTCCAGGAGCCTCCAAAGCTCCTATTCATAGTCTATGACAGTCTGACTCTTATTTCACAAATGTGAGATAAAAAGTCACTAAACAGTGACAGACTCACACCAAAGTTGGCCGAATTAAATATAATAATGTAAATATCAGATTCATAACTGTATTTTACACACTTTTAACCAAACAGCTCTACGGCGCCACCTTCTGTAAAAATCCTATGGAGATTGGGACATGTTTACTTTGGAGTAGGACAATGACATTTACCACAGTGACAGATATGATGAAGACAAACATAAAACACAATTGGTGCAATGTTCCACGTCACACAGGAAGTCGGCCATTTTGGATCTAAAATCAGCCGCCACTGTGATTTCGTTTTTATTTTAACGAACTAGTCCTAGGTTTTTGGGCCCAGTGAGCTCAGACTTGACCTGCTGCATCTAGAGGCATTGAAATTCAATAATCATCCAATTTTTTTAGATACTCCTCACCGTTTTCACGCAGCAGGCTGGCGAAAATCACCTTCGTTTCCTGTTTCTTTGAACACCTGTCACGGCCACAGACTCTGACCTACAGAGCTCAGACTTCAGTCACTATTGTGTGATCCTGGACTAAACATTATGGATTCACTTTTATATGACGACTCCACTCTATAGCGCCCCCTACCATTCACCTCAAATGTCAACATTGTGCGATTTTTACCAAACTTACACAATAAATCCTATGCCTGAGAAGATGCAAAATATTACTTTACAGGTATGGTGCATTTTCAATACTTGGCCAGCAGGGGCGCAATGAATGCTCAAAAATACCCCGAAAATCACTAGCACACACACGCTTGTTGGATTGACTGGAATTTGAATCACTAATAGAGTGGATGGTCCTGGTCACAAAACTATGTCTAACGCAATGGTCTGGGTTATAGCGCCACCTATAGGAACGCAAAACTACCAGAGACTATCCATTTTGCCATTCACATGCTATGGCACTTTTGAAATGGGGAGAGTAGGAGCCCGGGCAGTGGTCTGGAGAGGAAAATGCAATGTTGGGAAGTTGCAGGTCGAGGGCGGCTGCGAGTGAGGGCGGTCGCGCGGCTGGCGAGAGCTATCATCGCCGCTTTAGCGGCTTTAATTTCATTTTGTGCTGTGTAGTTTAAGCTGGTCCTTGTAGAGAAACACATGAAGAAGAATAAGAAAAGCCAAGACTCCTGCAATGAACTGATAAGACCATGAACCAGCCCTCCCAGTTCTGCATCAGGCCCTCTCTGTGCCCTGCATCTGACAGTGAGGGGTTTTAACCCATGAACGCTCTAATACGCATCGACCTGCAGTGTTGCCTCAAAGGATATCTTTTCAATAAAAACACTTGCAGCTCCTCGTCAGCTCCTCAGTGTAGACTACAGACAGACAAGCATCTAAGAGTGCATGCAGCCTGTTATTTGGATAAAAGGATAAAGTCAGTGAGGAGAGCATTTGGCCCCAGAGGGCTCTCCAGAGCAGCGGCGTGGTGTTCCAAAAGAGATGTTCCGAGACATGGGCAGACAAAAAGTTATCTACAAAAGTGTTTGCCGCAACTGGACCAGTAACCTTGCTTTGGAAGCTTAAAAAAAAATGCAAGTACAGCAACAAGAAAGATGATATCAAAACCGTTTAATGCCTCGTGTCAGATCCAGTTGTTTAATATGCACATTTATGCAAAGCAAACTGATGACTCTGTTATTTAAAGTTCTTCACAGTTTGATAAGCTTATGCACAAAATAAAATTAATAGTTGTCTTCTGAGATGGTTTGGGAATGGCACAAAATGAAGACATAACTCTTACAGGAGGAAAAATTCACTTTTTTAGTACCGTATTCTCTAATCATTAGCTCAAAGATGTATTTGGATTTAATCATGCATTAAGTTAATTTATAAAAGTCATGTATATTTTGTTTTTGAACATGTTAAACAAATGAAATAAAAAAAAATCAAGATTGTTCAATGTTTCATAAAGCCAGCCTTAATCCTGTGTTGTCCTGTCAATGTTCCTAGTTAAACATGTAGGGTTTAAACTGCCATGCAGTCACAATCTGCAGCATGTTAAAGATACATTTTAATAAAAATGACAGGCTTATCAGTTTTGCAGTTTTGAAAATATAATCAATAGACCTATCTTTAAGACGTTTTATACCATATTTGTGTTTTACAACAAACAATATGTGAATTCTGATTTACACAAATCATAGTTTATTAGTAAATACCTGGAAAAGCACAATTTGTTTATTTACAGTTGTGGTTCATAAGTTCAAGGTCTAAAGCGGTCTTGCCCAGAAGAATTGTTTTAAGAAAAATAAAAACTCTATGACTCTACATCCTCTTTTCTTTGAGTTTGTCCCTCTTGCTTTAAAGGGGCACTATGTAAGAAAAACAAACAAACAAAGTGATTTCCACTTTTGAACACTAGAGGGAGCCATTCACATGCATTTTGCCTATTAAGCATGATGCCATCTAGCGTCAATGATCCTTATTCCGGCCCATAATAAAACATTTCAAATACGTATAAATGTATCACAATTGATGTGGATTGGTTAACAGTGCTCTCTTAAGTATTCATGTTGTAAAGAATAAATATGATTTAAATGTTTGTGGTAATATGTGATAATTAAAATTCCTCTCAATCTTACACAGTGCCCCTTTAATCTGTTGAGGTAACTAGACCAAATTTGATTTCTGAGTATCTAAATTGCTAGATTTAAGGATACGGTACCAATGAGTTATAATAATGACTAGAGACAGCATGGGGCCTGTTGCCGTGGCAGCTGCGGCAGCCATCTTGCGAGGGGAGAGGTAGCAGAATTCTAATTGAAAACAATGTAAAACAAGGTCAGATAATTCATAAATGAAGGGTGGTAATTGAACATATAAATAATATTTATAGTCCAAATAATACGGAGGACTGTTTTCTGTTTGTGTCTGGTCAGTTCCTCTGAATTGTGAATATAAATATTTAGCCTAAAAAACACGGCACGTGGCTGGATTTGATTCAGAATTTATAATTTTTGTGTTTTATTATATTATATGAGCACAAACATTCATCATTATTGTGTTGGCTTCACTGCTGTGACTATAAAAGAAGATATTACAACTAAAAATAAAAGTAGTTTTTTCTTAATTTTTTCACATTAGTTTGGTTGAACAGAAGCACAAATAAATGTACAAATACGTAAAGGTTCAATTGAGAACTTCATTTAAGTCTTCCCACACAAGATGGCTGCTGGAACTGGACATTTGTTGCTCTTGGTTACCATGGCTACGCTCTCTCTAGTCATTATTATAACTCATTGTATGGTACAATGTATTTACATAATGTCATGTGTGAAGTGTATCCATCATGTGAACTTGCTGAAAATCATTTGTCTTCATTTTTTCTCAAAATATCTATCTATCCATGTGAAGAGATTCATTCTGTCTTCATGTTCTAAGTTTCCCAAATTGTTTTTCTTTTTGTCAGACAGGAGTGTTTCTTTACCTGCTTTACATGTTTCAGCTACTTCCTGTAGCCTTCCTCAGAAGCGTCACTGGTTGGTATGGTGACGTGTCTTGTAGGCTGCTTACACGGTTTTGCCAGACAATCGCAGGTAAAGAAACAATTTTGGAGATCTATCTATCCATCTGTCTGAGCAGGACCTCTATAACTGTAAGTACTGTTTTTGGTTAGCATGTGTTTTTAACCAGTTCTCTATTCTGTTGTGTTTGTGTGATTTGTTGAAATTAACAGTTTTAGTATCAATTTGCATCAAGAAATAATTTTGATAACTCTTAATGGCACACCCCACAAGCATCTCATTCAATTATTTTTCTGAACATTTTTACACAAATTTCCCAACTAAACGTCTCAGCTTTGATGACAAAAGGCAATACTTTGCGTTCTCCATCACAGTTAGTCATGTTAAGCCTGATTGTTACTTTAAGCTTATAAAAGGTGCAAGACTGTTCAATAAACCTCCAAATGCAGCCATCTTTTTAAGGTCTTTGCTGCAAACTACATGTTTAAACAAGATTAGCTCAAGGATTACAGAGCTGGTTGCTTTCGTCTCCTGAGTTATCCTCCCTCCTTTATACTCATTAAACAGAATGGAGATGTGTGATACAGCAGGAAGAGAGGAAGACAAAGTGACATAGAGAGAATTAGATTGCCTGACACCACGTTAATTGAGCGATCTCCTCTGTGCCCAGCCATCCTGCCAAGTTTTAATTAGCAGCTAATCAAATCAATATGGCGGCCGCCGAGCAGAGAGGAAGAAGCCGGGATGGCCAGATGGATCCTGGATTGGCTTGACCTTTGACCCCAGGGGTAGTTTGTTCAGAACTGAGTAATGAGGGTAATGCTAGAAGAGATGTCTAATTATTCTTGGAAATCTGTTGTGTGATTGTTGAAGAAAAATAATTATTTAAGTGTTTTTACTGTTTACTGTCCCTCAATTTTGTTCCAGAAGTATTTTCCCATTTTTTCCCCCTCATATGGATTCAGAGTAAATGAAAGAAAACACACACAAAAGTCACCCAAGGCTAATCCATCATGGAGTAAAACGTTTCTGAAACTAACTTAGTTTATTTTGCTACAAATATTGATTCATTTTCCAGCACTGTTCCTATGGGGTCGTGGGACTGGACCTATCCTGTGACTTGGGCCTTAGGTGTGTGAACATCCTGAACAGAGGCCAACTCGCCATTCAATCACTAAGAGAATTTTACAGTGTCACCATGTGACATGCATGTTTTTGAAGGTGGGAGAAACCAACGAGGAGAACATGCAAACTCCGTCCAGAGAGGTGGTAATGCTGACTTGGTTGACCCAGGATTTGAACCCACAATCTCCTCATTTTGAAGCCAGCGCTTTAACCATTCTGTTGCTTGCCATGTACCCCATGTACTACTATCATTTCTTATTTTATTTTTGAACTGTACACTGTGCCTAATTAATTTATTTATTCTGATGAAATGTGCAAACATACTTTGCTAGAATGCTTTAGTATTTTTGCCTTGTGGACTGTGAATTAAGTGGGTGGTGTAAGAAGACACATCTGCTCCTCACACATAAACTTCATTTTTAAATTCATTTTTATCCCAGTAGCTGACACTTCCTTCAAACAGTGAACCCCCTGCTCAAGTGTTAATTACACTGATCCATGTTGTGATGTGTTTTGTCATTTTGTGCCATTTTGGGACACATCTCTTTAGTTAGCTTACCACCCCTGGGCCTTTTTAGTCCTAATCTTGACCTGTCCTTGGGCGCCCAGCTGGCAGTGACGTTGTGAGAGCTGCGGGCCCCTGGCTCCTACAGCTGCTCCCCTCTGCCTCTGACACACACATATGTATAAACACAAATGCACTAAAGGCACTTGTATGCTTACAGTGTGTTTGCAGTAGCTCTCTAGCTCCTCACTGTTTCCCATCACAGTCACTCAAAGAAGTCATTGTTCCCTTTGCCCACATAAAAAAGTGATGTAATTGGGCACTGATGTCATGTCAAGAAAGGAAAGTCCCAAAACATAGACATGTTTCTGGTTCTCAACAAAATATTTTGCTTGTATAATTCTTACACAACCAATACGATTGTGAGTGTTGTGATTTAAGAGGCAAGACTTAACAGAATAAAATCCCCAAATTTGTTATTTAAATATATGCTACTGCCATTATTGTTTCTACCTAAAATGTAAGAAACTATGTCACTTATTCTATGTTGGACAAAACATGATGGAAATTACATTATTCCATACTGGCCCTGAATTTTCGGAATGCTTGGGAGTCATGTTGAAAGTATAAGCAGATTTGAATTACAAAATCCTTGGCTCGCAGAAAAGCCCTGTTTATTTCAGGTATTTTCATAATCTTTGTAAACAGCATGCTCGTGTTCAGGGGGCATAATTGAAAAACAGGCTTAGTTTTTTACTCCACCTTAAAGAGGATGATTCACCAGCTGCAAATAATAAAGTGACTCCGATATGAGTCCAGATCGGAGACAGACCCTGAAGCGAGTGAGACGACTAACTAAAATGTCAATCTGTTGGGAATGCAGGGATTCCTGTTTTAATGCACCAAGGGCAAAAATGAGGAATAATGGGCTGGAATGCAAAGCTTGTCTACACAAACAAACATGTTCATCTGACTCTAACAATAATGTGGCATAAATATAATCATAGCCTGTTTTCCATAAGCTACAGCAGTGAATGATTTTCGGACAAATAACGTAAATTAAGACACATTTAATGATTTGCACTTAAAATAACAAGCTTGAAAATTGCATTTTGAAATGACATTGTCTCTTGTCAGCTAGCTGCTTTGCCAACACTACAGGATAGTCCTTATAGGCCTTTTGTCTAGCCCCAAACTTCAGCTTCTACACCCACTCGTATTTAAACATGTGATGTGATGTTGTGCTCCAGTGATGTGGCAGCACCTATGTGTAATGTGATAATTATATTCTCACTCATTTTATTTTAGCATGAGCTGTAATCACTCGTGTGGCTGTAGTTTACTGCAGGCCCACTGTACATCATCCAAACCAGTGCTGCAAGGCACAAGGTGATCTATGCCTGTGAAATGAGAGGCCTAATTAATAAAGCCAGTGTCTGTGTGCCACCTTTTGGCCTTGCACTTATTATATGTGCATTAGCAGCTTGTGTTTGCCGCTTGTTAATTAACCGTTGCTTAACATCAGAGCCAGAACGAAAGCAAGCAGCTGCAGTGCACATGAAGTTTGCAGAGGGTGTCAACTAAACCCAAAGAAAAGCAAAAATGTAGAACTCCTTACTTAATACACAGATAGAATAGAACTAACATACTCAATATAACCTTCGAATAGAGTAGACCTACAAAATATGCTGTTCAATAGGCTGAACTGCAACCACTGTACCTACATATTATTTATCAGATTCTTTACTTTTATCAGTAAATTTGTAAACAGTGACATATTAAAATCATAGTAGTTGGCTAACTAAGTAACAAAACTCAATTGTCCCAATCTATAGTTGTCTCACTGCATGTGGAAAATAGTATAAACAGTTTTTTGTTTTTTTTTCATTTACACTAGAAAGCTAGTAGTCTTCTACTTTTATTTTGACCACAATATCTATGCATTTCTTTTTTTTCTTTTTTTTTTTAAATCAAACAGGTTTTTGTAAATGGCTCGTTCCGGAAGTACATAGAAATATTATCATTTCAGAGTACTTTTTGCCAGCAAAAATACTTCATCAATAGCAACATGCCTATCTGAGGACTCGAAGTAGTAGCCTGGTCCAAATCAGTAGTAGTACCCCTGGTGCACCACCTAAGCTGGGGCCCTAAGGAGTAGATTGCCCTTGAGGACACCCAGACACTGCAGTCCAAGAATGGATGGCTGCACTCAGGGCTATAAATTCACAGCTTCCTAACTATCTCATTCATCATATGCACACTACACAGCTCCCACCCACACTCCTCCTACCTCCCCTAGTAAATAAGGAATAGGTGGAGATAGGGTGAAGTACAAAAACATGAGATAAGTCTATCGCTGGAATAGCCATATGACAATGTGCAGCCCTCCATTTCACCTTGGATTGTCTGAATGCATTTGGTTTGCTCAGAGACAACAGTATGCTTTGGTGTGCTACAAAAGACATTTTCATATCTTACCCTCAGCTGGGCATTGTTTATGCAGAAGTTTCAGAGGCTCTCTGTAGATATGGCATCTTTCAGGAATAAATCACTTGGTGCAGGAAGAAGAGACTGTGAATCGCAACCACAATGGGAAAACACCTTCACATCTGGACAGAAACATTTAAGACCCATTACTATAATTTTAAACCAATGTGTATTCAAAATGTGTATTCATTGATCTTGCTTTTACAGAACCAAAAGTGAAACTTTTTATTCATAAAAAATATATAGATCTAAATAAAAGAAAGGTTCTTGCACAAACAAATGTTAAAATATGTCTCCTCACTGTGTGAGGACTTACATCTCCTCAAAATTGACTCCAGTGACATGAAGGAGGACCCCTGGGCTTACCATTGTTTCCTTGACAATATTCTGTTTTCCATGAATGCAATTTGTTGTGATTTGGTCTTCCTGTCATATTAATTGCATTCATGTTCTTTAGTATTGCAAAACACATTTTATTATGGTAACTTTACTTGAAAAAGTGAATCTGCTTATTTTGAACTCCTAGGGACTGATGTTACAAATTAGCTGTTGTCTACAAACACTGGTATATATGTTTGTCGTTTATAAATAAGCAATGAATAATTAATGAATGACTCGAATTTAATTCATTAAGCTGCTGTGTAGCTTTCTGGGGGTGAAAAGTCAACTACACAATTCACTAGAATAGAAAGTTAAAACCCTACTTACATTCTGAATGGGCCCATATAATGTGTAAAAATACCGTTACAGCAAACTCTTTCCCAAACAAACATTCAGTTGACCTTCCTTTAGGCCAAATAAGTTTTTATTGTCGCCACGCAAGCTCACGCAAAGTAAAAACAGATCTATATTATTTGTCTAGTGCACAAAGAAATTAAAACTGCAAAAACAAGCCTGTTTGGGGCCAAAAAAATAAATAAAGCGAAAGAGTGCACCTTTAAACAGCACTCAAGTCTCAGAATTAGTCTCCATTTTGCATAAATCCATTGAATTACAAGCTACTAAGGTAGCACTGTCACAACATGAAGCGGAAGACATGAAATCATCTCCCAACTCACTATTGGGTAAGATACTTGAGTTGTAGGTCAAAATGAACAAAACACCAACAAAAGTGGACTTTTTTATATAAAAGTTGCCTCACAAACAACTTACCAGACAGCTCCACATCCACTCAGTTGTTTTATGTTTGTGTATATGACGATGCAATCTTCGAATAAATCTTATCTGCTCTCATCAATTCTGGCGTAAAAACACTGGACTAGACATGATCTTGCTGCCCTCAAGTGGTGAGGGAAAGTAACTACAGGTTTATTTACCCCAAGGATTGGGGGAGAAAAAAGAATTGTGGTTCTCAGGATGGCTTTTGCGCAGACACATACCAATTAAGAGGTAATAAACTCTAAATCATTTCCTACATGTAAAACCTTTGGGGGGAACAAAATCTAGGCCTACTTGTTTCTTCTTCCACAAAACAGCACTCATGTAGAAAATGAACGCAGTTTGCTTGATCCATTGAGTGATGCAATGCAACGATGGCTGGGAAACTCCTCAGGAATTTTATTAAAACCTAAGAGCAACATTGTCTAATTATCCTACAGACAACAAAGGTGGTTTAAAGGGTAGATTGTTCTCAGTTTTAAAGCTATATTTTTGGATTGACTGATGCGTGTCTGAGTAATCTTGTAGCCCACTTATTTGCATTTACACCAAAAGTTCAGGTCAGGAGTAAAACATGTAGGGTTAAAAATTGTTCTGTAGCCACTTTCCAACAAATAACTAAGCTAAAATGTTTCAAACAGGAAAACATGGACTGGTTTAAAATAGTTTTACAATGTACAAAGTGTAGACTAAATTACTGATCTGCTTAATAGTTTCTTACTAAATACATAGGAAAAACAAAATATCTCCTTTAGCAGAAACTGTCTCATGGAACAGCTCTTCTCAACAGTTTGGTTTCATCAGAAGCAAGTTGTTTTTCCACTTTACAAGGCGGCATTTAAGTGCTCTGGGCCCAGGAGAGCGGAATCCAGGCTGTACACAGGAGCCCTTGGACAGAGCGGTGCATTAGCGGCTGTTACTGCAGCTCATCTGGCTCCGAGTGCAGGTCAGATCTCAGAAGAGACACACTGCAGGAGAAACACAGGAGCCCAGAAAGGTCACACTGGCTTGAAGTCTCCACGGGCAAAAAGCCACCTTTCTTACAGCCTGCCAACAGTAGTCAGGCCACAGGAGACCTTTACACAATCATGATCAATTACTGAGACTCTCAAATACTCAGAACTCACTTGATTCTTCCTGTTAAATCATGCCATGTCACTGTTTTATACAAGCACTGCCAGTGTTTTAGTGCCATTTAAAAATGTATCTAAACCCCAACCTCATAAGAACCCATAAAAATGAATAAAAAGGTGGCCAGCAGCTTTCCTTGGTGGTTTTATTTGCAGTTTGTACAGGTTAGAAAAAGAATCCAAGGATTTTGCCTCCTGTGTGTTTCCGTCTGGCCTCTTCGTGATCCATGATGCCAGCTGAGGTGGTTAGCACAATGTATCTGTGGAACAAAGAACAGTCACTGTTAAGTTAAGCCACTGAAAACTAAGGCAACCAAGAAGTCCTGATATCATGTATTGTTTTGAAAAGATAACTGAAAAAGGCTTGTTTTAAGAGTATACAGAGGTGACAAAAGAATGCTTGCTGCAGGATGTTTTTTCTTAACTGCATTATCGATTGAAGGCTGCTTCTTTATTGTACAACCATTAGCCTTCAAAATGAAAAGATAACTACAAGGACTGCACTGTGATGGCAGAAAAGATCTTTAAAAAAAAAAGTTTATATTGAAAAATATTTTCAAGCAATCAGCGCTGCACTGAGGAGATGCTCCAGAGGCATTGAAGCATGGGTCAATGTCGTGGACAAAGTTCCCTATGAGGACAAAGTGTACCTTAAACTTAATTAGCACTATGTGAGTGTCATAAATTAACAAAGTCATTTTTTAGACTGCAGATATATCAGTAGTAATAATCTTCAAATTAGACAATAAATAAGTGCACAATAATCAATCACAGACTTGGAGAATGCCAAAGAGTAGTTAATTTAAAAAACACAAAAAGGTTCTTTGATGAAACTATAATGCCAAGGTGGCCTTTGGTTAAAATTAGTTTGACACATCTGTGAGATGCTGCTGATACTGTTTGCATCACCCAACCTTACAGGGCTTGAGCAAGCATGTACTATTACATTTCTGTGGTGATATATGATAAACAATAAATCAAAATTTGGCAGTACGAGGTCCTATCGAGAACCACCTCAATACTCCCTTTTAAAAATAAATTCTATGCAACATAATACCAACAATATGTACCATACAAGAAATATCCTCATGACTTTGGCAAATATTCAGGATTGCAGTTTATATTGTGATATTCAGAGCCTGAATGGATGTGTGACTTATTTTCTTGCACATTAATCTGCCTTTAGTGGTTCAGTCATATATTATGTACTACAGTTTTGATGGAGCAATAACACAGCAGTTATGAGCTCATCCTGTAGCAGAATAGTCACACCCTCAAATACAAAATCTTTCATTTTAATAACCGTACTTTTTAAGCTCAACATTATGCACAAGACCCATTCATGCCAAGTCACAGATGAAAAATGTTTTCTCATTTTCTGTTTTAACTCATACATGAGCTACTATTCAGTAATCGAGTTATGTCATGTTGGATGTGTTTTCTTATAAAAGTGAATTTGTTTTCCTTTGTATGCATAGGTCACTGATTTTTTAAAAAACATCAAGCGAACAAAGCCCAGCAGACACATGCCTTTCTGGTTACACTTTCTGGATATATTTCACTTCTGCAGCTGAACAAACTAGGAGTCAGTCAGGCCTTATATTAATAAGCCTCGAAATATACTTCAGCATTAAATTGAAAATTACAGTTTGGAAATAATTGATCCCCTATAATTTTTATTTGAAATCGCCTTTTAGGACACCCAACGGGATGGCACAAGAACAGTAACAATATCTATTAGCTATAAAAGAAAAAAAAATATTAATGCAAAACCTATGTTTTCTACTGTGTGTGTAAAATAAAAATAAAAACAAAAAATAAAAAACGTTCTAACTTCAGAAAGAGTTTTCTAATATCACGACGTCACAACATGACAAAGGCTCCCCACCAACTCAGCATAATCTTTGTTCAATTAGTGAAAGTTCTAACTTACTTGACCTTAATAGTACCATTATAGCTCTATGAGCGTTCACAGGACTATTCCAGCACTAAAATTCAACTGCTGGTACAATGGCGTCAACAAAACAGTACAAGAAACTGACCAGATAAGGTGGATCAAATTGACTAAAGCTCTTTACAAACACATTTTCTCTGATGATCTGTCTTGTTTGTTCAAACACATGCATCAGTGACTTCTGCAGCACTTTCCATTTAGGGTCTCAGGACAGCTTCTAGTATAAACTGAAAACTTTTTCAAAAATCTTTGATATCAAAATTTAAGAAAATGCGCATGTTCAAAAACATTAAATAAAACTTGAATATAAACAAAACCCTAATGTCATCAACATCAAAACTTTTTTTTTTTGTTACACTCTTTTGTTATAAATGATGTTCTGTATAAGCACTATTTGCTGGCACTTAAAGTGAACCCTGGATATAATCACATGTTTATCCTAAACACTTATAATATCATAACTTTTATAAATACAGGACAAATACATAGGAAGTATTTGTAGTTTTATTAAGATAGTGTTTTAAAGAAATTACATGGGGGCTGCCATTTTGCTGCAATTATGACATAAAATAGTGTTGTCAGGTAACAGGCAGTAGCAGGTAACTAAGCAAAATTAATTCCTGGGTTAAACCTTGTCAGTTTGAGCCAAATTTGGCCAAATACAGAACGATTATGTAGAATCTAGTGACACTGAAGATAATCAAGAGGAAGAGGCAAGAACTGGACACTGTCAGTGGTGTTTTTGTGGCAACTGTTCACAGATGAAACTGTGGGAGTAACCATGGAAACACTATTTTATGTCATCAACCAAAATGGCGGCTCCCAGTGGCTTGAAAACAACATAAACAATGACAATTTTATAAAAAATAGTAAGCAGTTATATATTTGTTTGTAATTTACTTTAATAAGCATGAACAGTACTAGTGTTTTAGCCAGATTTGTCTTTATGTCCAGGGTTCCATTTAAAATTTCAATCATCTGACATAAAATATGTTGTGAAGCTTTACCCAAAGCCCAGAGCAAATACGTCAGCTGCACCTTCCATATGATCAGTCAGATGCTCACCTGGCCCTTCCTCACTGAGCTAAACTGCAAATGAGCAGCAACGGCAATGCCAATTAGACATTTTTCGTATTGAATTTGGCAACAACTCAAAGCCAAATAAGAAAATATCCTTTTTTTTATTTTACACATGTTGCAGTTTGCACATTCATGTGTCTCTAATGCATCATGCTACTTTACGAGTGTGAAAAACCAAACGAGCCATGTGGCAGTGCACACAGACCCTTACACACTATAAACTGTGATAGGCACTAAACATGACTTCATCCTGAGGATCTCCTGCTCAAACATAATAGCCTGACCACTCACAGTGACCACTAGGGCTCAGGAAGTTTACTTTCAAGCTGATGTTCATTTGGAGGTGCACCTTTATAAAGCACTTAAATCTGGCAAATATTTGATTATAGAAGATGTTTTGTACCACCAGAAGCTCACAGAAACATCTAAAAGAAAAACAACTGCACAACAGAGCAAGCTTTTTACTATCAGCACTGAGCATTTAAAATAACCAGCCATCGAGACCAGAAAAAAACAAATGAAGTGGTAAAAGAATATTATTCTCACCCAAACTGTCTTGAAGGAAGCAGGTTGTTCTGCCACTTCTCCAGATCCTTCAGCTGAAGATCAAAACGTGGGCTGATCACGCCACACTGAGGGAAAAAGCCACATCGTTTAACACCAATTTGAAATTAGCATTGCACAACAGAAATCAGATAATTTCACTCTTTACCTTGTTCAGTCTGCCTGTGAGATTGACGACTATTTTTCCGGCTCTGTGGTCGTCGATAATCTCAAACTCACCAATGTAACCTACAACACAGAAAGCATTGACAGTTAGGCAAAACAAACCATGTTCCCCTTCCATCCATTGATCCAAGACCATGCATTGTGTCATGAGATTTACATCTCATCCACCTCAGCAGTAATGCTGCTATCGTAACATGTGACATGATGATGATGACGGCAGTAACTGCATATTAAGTAAACTGTAGGATTTGAAAAGTACATAAACTTATATTTAAGGCAATTTTCTGCATCCGATCAAAAGGCCATGAGTGCACACAGATCAGATGAACAAGCCAAGCTTTTCGGGTAATCTTCCATTTGAATTGCAAACATGTTTTTGTCACAAATGCAACTCACCGTGCTTCATCATGACGGTTAGGAAGCGCACAATGACCTTGGAGCAGGGCCTGATGAGGACCTGGCGTTTCCCTCGCTTCTCTGCATTGTTGATGCTTTTCAAGGCATCTGCGAGAACGTTCATGCGCACCATGATGCCTGCAGAAAATAAAGACAATTCATTACAAACAAATTTTTTTAAATTTCAGTCAGCAGAATTTTACTTTGTTATCCACTTATATTATAAAAACATATTATCATTTTATTCCATCTGAAACACTCCATTGTTTGTGCTTTTGCCAAATGATTTTGAATTAAATACACATTGCAATTTAACGTTAATTAACCAAAACTCAACCAAATCTGTGGCATCTTTAGACATAACATTCCATAAATCAGATAGGTAACAGTTTTTAGATGGTACATAACTCACATATTTACTCATTACAAATACATATTGGTGTGTTGGCCTGGTAGTATTGAACAATTAAATGACTATACACTCAACGCTCACTCTTACAGGAGGTTGCCACAAGTAGATTAAAACAGAGCACTGGATTTACTAGACAAAAAACAGCTCAACCTGAAGCATGGCACTTCAGAGGCACGGTAGCTCCTAGTAAGGTTTCAGCTAACAATTTTACTGGAAACACCAAGGGTACAAGTTTCACATACATCTACGGGTTTAACACGTTTTTTTTGGTCATAATTTTACAAATATCACAGCAATTTTGATTTCCGGTACAAATTAAATAAACTCCAAAAGCCAACACAAGAACAGGCTACTCGAACGCACCGATTCGGGGCCGAGACGAGACCGCGGAGAAAAATGTGAAGTTTTATTGTCATTTTACGGTAATATTTGGGACAATAACCACCCACGTTGACTTTGCAACTTATACATTTTAATAAGATTCTAGTCATGTGCAGGATGATGATTAGATGCTCGAGATATTTGTTAGATTGTGTAAACGAGTGCTAAAAGACATCTTACCGGTTCTGCAATATGGCGGAAAGAGGAAGTAGAAAGAGCGGGCAGTGCATTATGGGAAAAATCCAGAGACCTTTTCTAGGCGAGATCACAAGTGAAAATATTATAATGCATTTCTTTAAACGCGTTTTGTAGTCACAGTGAAGTTCTCACACGTGAAAAATTAATAACAATAATAACAGTTCAGAAAAGAAATATTTAATGTGTTCAAACGTAGCCAATTGGAAAAAATCAAATAAAAACAAAGAGTGATCGTATGGTAGCAACATGACTGGTAATGAGAATATTTTTATTTTTATCATACTGTTTACTGCTACTATGCCATTCTCTCAAAAATTAGTAAATGATCTACTAAATGTAGAGGAACTGTCAATGTTAGAAAATCTAAACTTAATCTGGAAAAATCTCAGCAACTTTAATTTAGACAAGGCATTTATTAGTTGTAAACCACAAAAGTTAAAAAAAAAAAAAAAAAAAAAAAAAAAAGCCACATAATTGTTTACACTACAGGTCAAAAAATTGTATTTATTTCAAACAAATCACTGTTATGGTATTACTGTTTATTACTACACTTTTAATAAAACACATAATACAAGCAACTCTCTGTGGTAAAATCCAAAGGTTCTACAAAATGGTAAAATTGTATTTTTTATAAGCATCTCATGCTTATGCTCCTAGACTAATGTGCGGTACATGTTGACAAAATAAATCACAAACACAAAAAATAGGTGTTTACAGATACAGAATAGCAAGATTTATAAATTAGTGATTTGTTTCCAGTAGTGGGTGCTACACAATTTCACTGATTCACAGGCCTTCCAGCTAAGTTCTTTTTGAGAGGCACGTGGAATATAAATGGAATGCACAGCAGCAACAAGTTACCAGATTTATGTAGTGTGTCAATGGTTATTTGACATTTGCTAATTCAGCAAAAAGTTTTCAGTTGTCTTCTCACCCATTCCTTTTACCTAGCCCCCATTGCTAACCATGCTAACTAAAGAATCCACATTATCTTGTGGGTCTAACCCCAAACTCTGGAGGTCAAGGCCCAAAGCTACTAGCATCTGCAGTAGAGTGAGCTCCTGCTGCGTAGCCGGATCCACCAAAGCTGGGCAGGTGGGGTTGCACTGGGGCCACTGGCACGTGTCCACTAAGTGGAAAGGGCAGCCTCTTGCAGGAGTTCTGTTGTTGCGTGCTGCCTCTAGATTCTTGTCCCAGCATTGCAAGGCTCGTGGAAGAGAAGTGCCTTTCACTTGGAAAGTCATCCAGTTTCTAAAAACAACAAAATTACAAAATATCTTAATTGCAACAGTGAGTGAACAACGCCTAAACATGCGATTGAGACAAGTTTAAAAAAAAGACCTCAAAAATACAACTGGAGGAAAAAATTCAAAGAACCTTACCTTTTAGTAAGCATTGTATGTGAGAGGCAAGATGGAGCAAACACAGCCCTAAAATAAAAAAGATGATGTAACATAACTTGTAAACTGTTTTATTTTTCTTCACTTTTACTCATGTCATTAGTTATAACATACGTAACATCACTGAGAGATGTCTTCAGCTCCCGACCCAGGTTCTGAATGTACTGCCATTGCTCCTGAGTCATCTGCTGGCTCCCCATATAAATATTCTCCACTCTCAGCTGCTCCTCATCAAAAAGCCACTGCACCACAAACAGGGGGGCTACACAAAATGAAGGCACATTTAGTCAAAAGGACACTTCCAATTTGTGCAGAACATTTGTATGAAGGAACATTTTACATGTCATGGTAGAGTACAGTTTATAGCCAAAGAGGCACTGCCATTCTTCTCCTTTCTTATAAAGCTGCCGACATCTGTTAGGGACAACTCCATTCCACAATCTGTGAAAACAATGTCTGTGTAAATAAATAGAGGGAAATTTTAACTAAACTGAAACAGTTTAACTGCACACCTAAGCCCCATCTTGATGGCGTCTTCTGGGGAGCATGAAACTGTCTCGGGGCAATTTGGTGATCTCTGTCGTTTACTCTCTAGAAACCAGCCAGAATCTACCAATCCACGAACTTGTGCCTCTGACCCCATCTGCTCCAGCTGATTGGCCACTCTGTCAATGTTTAGTAAGACACCAGTACCTCCAGCACTGTGAGTAGACAAATAAAACAAGTACCATGAAATGGCTTTATGAAGTTATTGAGTAGATACAATGCAGCACTGTGTTGACCGTTATACTGTTACAAAGCTTTAACTCTAGCTTTAAGCTCTAACTAATGTTATCAGGGATGCTGCTTTAAAAGGGAGTCATAGCTTGAGCCTGAATGCAAAACGGCATAGGTACAGTTCATGACTAAATAAAGGACACCTTCAAGTATCTGCTGTTGACAGCTGAGATTGAAGAGCTCACCTTGTGCCAGTCAGCATGACAACCTTGGCCTGCTTTATTCCTTTAGGGATCAAGTCTTTGATGACCTCACGAATAATCAAGGATCCCATGAAGGTATATTCAGCTATAAAGAAATATAGTGAACGATAATCTAAATGCATGTTGACAATCTAATTCTAAGGTAAAACAAGATTTAAATACTGAAAAGATCACAAAATATTTTTAAAGAAAATATATAGGCCTACTTGTATTTGCTGTTTGGTCTTTCTGCTTCTCTCTGCCTCTTGACCTCGAGGCAGGGTTTGAAGCAGGCCCTGTTCCACTCCACACGTCGCTCGAACAATAAGGGATAAATCTGTGCGGACACAAAGATGTCATCTCAAACATTCATAGCTTTTGATGACAGTGTGGATCGAACAATACTTACACAATGTTAGCGTTGTGCCAATGTGGATTTTCCTCTGCCTGAAAAGACAATATCCCACTACCTGTAAATTCACAAGTTTACTGAAGTTAGATCACAAGTGCATGTGGTCCATTGAAATATACATAAACAGAGCCAACCTGTCTTTGTTTGGGGCCACCCCGATGAGCTCATCAGTCGTGGGATATTTTGGTACCTGAAATCACAGGTCTCTTTACTGTAGCAGCACCAGCCTCCTAAAAATAAAAGCACTAAAATTAGGGTGTCATATCCGGCACATGGGACTCTTTTAGTGGTCCCCGTTTAGCTCATTACACAGGCCTGTGGAGTATGGTGAGGATGCACCTGCAGCTAAACCGGCCCATGCCATGACCTCATCAGAACACATTCAAATGTCATATTATTTAAACTGAAAAGACTCCCAGATCAGTGGATAGTTAGTGTTTGTATGAATGTATTTGTCAGACAACAGCCTTAATGTGACGTATCAGTTTAAAATGAAGATACACAAGTCAGAATACAATCAATAACCAAAGTGACACACAGCAACCAGAAAAGGATAAGATGACATCCCATCAACATTCCAGAGGGGGCCTCACAGCAAAACAACTGACCTTTGGGACCAAAATTAACCAGTTGAGTTTTTGAATACTCACCTTCCAGAAATACTAGCCATCGACGGCTCCCTCTGAACTCTCTTAGGTAAAACCTGTGGCACAACAGATAAGCAGAAATTAGGAACTTACTACCAGACAATATAAAAATATAGAGACAAATTTGGCAATAACAGAACTTTAAAATAGAAAATGAAAGTATAAGAATGAAGGTGTTGGATGAGAAAGATGAAATGTAGTGAGCCTCACCCTGCAGCTGTTCCATCGTTGCATGTAACTTGTGTGTTTTTTAGAAAGTGCAGCCTCATCTCCTCTGCCTGTTGTCCAGGTGTCCTGGGGCTGCCAGCTCCAGCTGAAGATGCTACAGCTCCTCTGTTCCCACTGCCTCGCTCTCTGCTGGAGCCTGTCATCGCAGTACTTCCAGTACTTCTTGGAGGTAGATCTAGACTAGATTCTACCTCTGCAGAAGACTGGTTCACTTCTGTTCCTTGCGTTTCACTAGTTTTTTTGCTGGATTTAGCACCAGTCTTGACATTGTTCTGACGATTGTTCTGGCAAACGATTGCCCCAAGCAAAAGTAGAAAAGCTGCAAGACCAAGTATCTTCATATCTAAAAAAATAATATTATTATTATTTCAAGAGTTGTGATCTAGACAATTGCAATTATCAATTGGCTGCTCTAAGCACATGTTTATGCTAAATAACAAGTGACTTACAGTACCTTGTGTGGAGCAGTGGTGCTGGTGGGAAAGAGGCTGTGATCAGGTGCAGGAGGAGAAGGAAAGAGGTGGCAATCAATAAGAAGAGGGTTGCTTCTGTTTTGATGACGACTCAAATCAGCGGTCAGCTTTATAGTGTCACCATATGGATCAAATTTCTTGCTGTTTTGTGGTGGAGCTTCTGCCAGGACCTTCGGTAAGCAGCTTACGACACACGGCGAGGGGAGGTCCTGATGCTCTATGAGGAGGGCATAACACACATTTCTCTGGCATACTTAACATCTTGTGCACACACTCACCACAAACACTTTCTCATTGGCACAAGGTTTCAGCTGCAGCCCTGCGATCTCCACCTCTGATGGTCAGTGATTTGATTTAAACTTCTACGTGACTGGCATAACTGCATGAAGCTTCTGTGTGGTATGTGACCCGAGGGTCATTGGTGCACACACCTCAAACGGTCTTTGACAGGAATGAAAAGGACCACAGGTTGGAGAGTGGTGAACACACGAAGCAGGTGCATGACATCATGCCTGTGGCATCAGGCCATCATGCAACATCACTGCTTCTGCTCATGCTCTGTGAAATTTTCAAACCTTGATGAGGATTTGTTGTTGTTGGTGTTGTCCATCCCCAAAAAGTTAACACATTATCATTTAGGTAGTGTTATCATGCATAAAAACATACAATTATTTTTAACCAACAGAAATGCATAAAAGTGCAGTTTGCATTTATGAAGAAGGTGAATCTGACACTGATCCTCTGGGATGGCTGTAGAATGACGCACCACTGATCTCTGAAAGATCACAAGCTCTAGGACTGTAAAATTCTCATCAATGAAATGCACACCATCCTAACTTGTCAATCATAACAATTAATGATCTCTTGGAAACCGCGGCTCTTGAGCCGTATGGGGTGCAAAGGCTGCAGGACTTCTACAACAGGAACACTAGCACTCTTTTCATTTAAAGGGGAAAAACTGATAAAAAAATAAATAAACAAACTGCCTCATAGCAAGTAGATGATCTAACTCATAATCACATTATGATGAAATTTCAAAAAGAGACTGTAAGTGCCTCACATGTAGTCCAAGTAACTCACTAAAGTGAATCGGATATATTGAAAATATCTTCATTCCTTAAGTTGTGTTGAAGCATGCACTGCACCATCTGTCTTCCAAGAAATCAGAGTTACAGTCTGGTTTACAAATACCTCAAATGTTTGAAAATCAAAAGGCATTGCTATAAATCTAACATTATTTTACTTGATCAAAAAAGAAAAATGGCATTTCCTTTTGTTTTTGCTCTTATCAGAACAAGACATACAAACAAATTAACCTTCATATTATTAATCTTCAAGACACAAAAAGCTGAAGCTTTTCCAAATGAAACATTTTGTTGCAAAATGTACAATGGTCTCAGGAGACATACTGAACTTCAAACTGACAGGGGCAACAGCCTGACCCCTCAGCAGCATACAAGGCATTCTTCTTCTCTCTGTTGTTATTTTTCACAGCCAACCTTCAAGGTCAGGATACCTAAAGCTCGGGTGGTCCAGGCCCTTTATCTGCTGAGCATGTGTGTCATCACCAGACACAGAAGCTAGAAGCTCAGTCAGCTGACAGCCCAAAGATGATCAAACTTAAGTTTGGAAGAATTTGCCTCTTCTTGGAAGCCCACTCAAAATTCATAATCCTATGATCTACAGTAGAAAAATTTGACAGTATTTGATTTTGGATCAAATAATACAATATTTTGTGTTTCTTCAAGTCAAGTGCTCTGAGTGTTGCGTGTAATTTGACAATCTGTGACAACATCACTCTGAGAGAGCAGGCTGTCAGCAGCAGCAGAGGGCACAGCTGCAGGAGCGGCCTGTGATAAATAGGAGATATAAGACATCAAAACAAGCCTCCAGTGAGATATATGCCATTTACTAGAGTAATGTGGACACTGAATCTAAGAAGATGACAGGGTGGGTTTTGGAGGGATCAGTCTGAAGTGCGGCGCCACGACAGGAGGCCAGCAGGTGGGCAGTCACAGCAAGCCCCAAACCAGGTGCTAAGAGGTCGTGCGTGTTAACCTTTAGCAAACTGTCAATACATCAGTTTGACAGATGAAGGGGTGTAAGGCAGAGACAACTGTTGAATTTGGGACATTGATGAAACAGTCATTGCCGATAGGAGCCGACAAAGAAATGCATTTTTGATAATTTATGTCTCTACCAATCCCCTGGCTTCAACCAATCATCAATTTCACTAAGCAAGTTGGGGAGCACACAACATATAAGCTACAAATGTGTCACTTTTAGAGAGCACTGTTTTAACATGCAGTTGAAGTCATAGTTAGTAGATAATTCTATCACCCCTTACTCTAGGTAAACTGATGGCAAAGATATGTTTGCACAAGGATTGTTTTTCAAGGCAGAGTCGGAATGGAGCACTATACTGGCCTTGTAGAGGTGTTGGGTGCATCAACAAGCTGTCAGCCTAGTGATGGATGCTAGTGGGGAGGTCATGTCCTGCTGTTAACTCATCTAAAACTCAACTATAGAGTGTCACCATTTCATCATATACTGTACAGCAAACCCAGACTCTAATGTGAATTTGAAAATAATAGCAAACTATGGAGATTAACCTTATTTGGTTAAATAGTGGTCTTAAATGAAAGGATTTTGCAAAATATACAGACACAACATTTTATAAGAGTAATGCATCTGAGGTGTGTGTTGTCAGTTCACAAGGTGAAGACACGAAGACAGTTCTCAAGAGTACACCCCCCCAATCAACAAAATATTTGACATGCACCAAGTGTGTGAACATGCATATATGCATCGCAGAGCAGTAATAAACCATCTAACTTATGTACTTAATGTAATCACATGAACATGCCAAATGAGCCCCACTGCTTTTGAAGTATGACATGACATCATTCTACAAGTATTTTTATGTATACTGTACACATAACATAGAATAGTTAAAGTTATTTTTAGCTTTGACTAAGTGTTTTTAGCTCACATGAGGAGAGCTGACCTGGTCACACAGACGAGCATAAAAAGTTGCTCTGAGTCAATTTAAGCCAGTGGTCTCTATCTTATGAGGGAATCATAAGAGATGTGATTTGAGGACACATTATAATTATTCTTATGATTCATTAGTAGGATTAAAATATCCTTATTTCATCATACAATGCAAAAATGATCACCAGGTAAAATCAAATGTGAATGGCTTTCTCCTAAAGTGTGAACTAAGTTTATCATACGGCCTAAAATATTTTAATGGCTGTACTTTACGGTTGTCGTTCAGGGATATGACACTTTGTATAGACGACACCAAACGAACAGAGAACGTAGAAACTGGAGCGCTTACCTCAGTAGGTATACATGCATTACAGCCACGTGCTACATTGGGTCTCCATTTCATCCATTTAAGATATCATTCAAACTTCATTTCAGTACTTTTCTATAAGATAAACTATTATGAATATAAAGTTGTGTAATTTCAGTCCGCCATCATATATACGATTTACAAATATTTTAATAGATAAAAAGCTCAAAGCAATGTTTGCTGATTAGACGCTGCAAAAAAGCCTTAACCATAAACATGATTCAGTCTACACAAACACAAGCCAAAAAGGAATACAACCTGTATCCGAAAGCTTTTATGGATTTGTTTTATTGAAGTATGAAAATTTACAACTTCAATTCTTCCCAGATGACGATTTTATAGCCTTCTCAGTTTCTCGTTTTCAGATTCTCATATGTTTCAGCGAATTCCTTTTGATAATATTCAAAGAACTTAAAGAATTTATAAAAAGAACAACGTGAAAACAAAATGATGCATGTGGTAGAGGTCACAAGAGCACATGGCGTTATTCTTTACTGCAAAATACAACAGAAATTTAAACTTTATGAATAAGTAACAACTTTTGGTCTCTGATGCACCATAGCAGGATTTTCATACTTTTCTTCGTGAATAATTTAAAATATTAAAATGAGCATAATAATGTGGGATGATAGATTGCATTGTTCAGCATACAATAATACTTTACAGTAGTAAGTAAGGCCTGCATGTGACATTAATTGTTATGGTCTCAGTTTTGGGTCAAGAGCCACAACCATTCTGACAAAATTTTGTAAGTTAAGTTTAGTTCCTACACAAATTGTAACATTTACCCAATGTCTTTTCTTTGTATAACATTGCTAATTGAATTTGGTGAAACGTTGCTTTGCACATAAACTTGTTTGAATAAATGCAAGAATTATATCCTATAATATGTAATTGTTACATTATTTTATCAATATCTTTGATAACTATAATACAATACTGAATAAATGTTTTTTATTATGTTATTTAACTATCTGTTCATGTTCAGAGCAGAAATGCACTCCCTGAAAAGACACAAACTGCCATTTCACTTTTTTAAAACAAAAAAAACAAAACAAAACAAAAAAGCAAATGTGTGACAAGCTTGTAGACAATATGCCCTGACCTCTCCATCTGGGTTTTAACAACCACATAAGCAAACTGTTTTTTACTTACAGATTCATCGCCCAAAATGGAGTTGTGCATCTGTAGGCTGTGTATTTGTTGCTTTATTTAAACGGTTGCGCCAGCCTATAAAACTGTCACCACCAGTAATCTACACCACATAAAGTATATAATGATGTAAGGCTGTAGACCCATTTGGCTCATGTTGCATTATGTAAGCATTTGCTTTCATGAATTTTGGCAAGTTATCTCATTATGATAAGTATATTCTACTGATGACCAGTATTTAAGTGAGTTATGCCATTTCAATGGCTGCAACTTAGTCATTAGACTAAGAAGCTGTGCAACCTCTCCTAACTTGTCACAGATGTTTTATGTGTAGACATAAAATATCCACAAAAAATGTTTGTAAGTAACTAGATCCGTTGAGAAACCGCTATTGCAGCTTTGCATCCCAGCTGTATTGCTGTTTTTAGGAGCCAGTATCCAGGTATCTGCAAAACAGAGAGGAAGAAAACTTTACCTAATATTGAGTCAAAACATGGTATATGCAGTATGTATTGTTTTATATTTTTATAATGATAACACAGTACTCACACTTTCAGCATCATGCTCTATTCCTGTGTCATGATGCTCCATTTCATCATCCCTAAAGTCCTTTATTACCTGTTACCATAAAATTGTGATTTTCTGTTATTAGCATTATTTCATGTATCTAAGAGATGTACAAGACGCAGACTCACTTGTAGGAGTTCAGTGTATCGCTCAGGGTCTTTCTCCATAAGAGCTCTAATCTGACTATTGTAATGTTCAGTGATGCTTTCCTCAACAGCCACTGTGCAGGCCATGGCCCCCTCTTTCCCCAGTAAAGCAGTAGATGCTCCTGCAATATAACACAGTTTGCTCAAGATGGAAATTTATGAAACTTTTCACTGAACTAATTGGATCACAACAAACCTAAAACAAATCCTGCAATGTTCCACAAAGGAAGAAGTGCTGTGGGGCGAACTCTATTCTCAGCAAGTATTTCATTAAACCTCTCAAGGTGCTTCTTTTCTTGATTCCACATTTCCTGAGAAACCAGTGAAAAAGTTAAGTACACTTTTTTGTAAACCAGAAGACAACAAATGGGATGGGTCTTTTCTGATGACTAACCTGTATCAGAGGTCCAGTTTGAGAACGTCCCAACACAGCCATCTGTCCCGCATAGATTCTGTTGGCACCATATTCACCTGCGTGGTCCACTCGCAGCATCCTCTCCAGCATCTCTTTCTCCTCGCTGTCAAGGGGGGCGGGATTACGCTGTGGCACCGTGAACTCACCACCATAAGGGGCGCTATGATAAAACATGTTTTGAGATTTCATAATAAAAGCTAAAATTGAAATGTTATTCTCTAAATAAGTCACTTGCAACAAGCTCTCCTTAAAATCTGATCAAGTTGCTAAACAGAAAAGCAATACAAAAAATATATTTATTGACTATGCACTCTTGTTTTTAGCATTAGCTAAGCTAACCTTACTGCTTAACCCACTAATTTGGACAATGACGATTCTATGGCTTACCTGCATTTTTCATTAAGTGTCAACCATAAGTGGACCGAAAACAGTAATCCGACATGTTTTGCTTTCTGCATGGCTCGGAATTTACAACTTAAATGTCAAACAAAGGTAAATTTGGCAACTGTCATTGAACTGAGGATGGCGCCGGAATATGACGTCACGAATGAGCGTCCTTTTCTCTTCTTCTGGTGTTTTCCAGTCGGATTATATTTACCGCCACCTAACGTTACTTTGTTTTTCTTTGTAATTTTCTCCTAACTTTCCCCAGTATTTTTCTCCACAGCAGTATCTAATCCAGATTTTCTTTGCATACAGTGACTTGAAGGGGGCGACATATTCTTTTGATGATCACTCTTCTCGGCCTCTCCCCAGGTAAAATAGAAATTTAAAAACGAATAAATACACCCATGCTACAGTTTCAAAAATCACGTGTTCACTACAGTGTTGGGTAAGTTACTTTAAAATTGTAATGTATTATAAATTAATAGTTACAGGGAGACAAATGTAATACATTTGTTTTACAATATTACTGTGTCAAAAATGTAATTTATGGAAAGGTGATGTCGCAACACATTTTCCTCATTATATTTTATTCACCTTTAAGCCAACAGACAGTATTTTAGTGATTCTTGGTCGTTTTCAAGAGAATATAACAGCAATAAATGTTTGTGCAAGTTTTTATATGCTTGAGATACTCAGATTCTAACTAGTAATATAGTCACCATTTTTATAGGCTATGTAGAGTTACATTATTAGTTAGGGAAAATTGAATATATTACAGTAACTAGTTACTTTTGTAATTAGTTACTCCCAACACTGGTTAACTATCCTCAGGTGGCTCTTCATCATTTTTGTAATGTCTTTTTTTTTTTTGTAAGAGTCTAGGTTAGGCAGTATTGTCAATTGAGGCCCGCAGTCGAAATTAGGGTCTTATTTGTCCCACAGTTAACAGTGTTCCAGTGATTACATTTTGTGTAGCAAAGACTGTAAAATGTTACCAAATCAAGAACATTCTCCTAAAACTATTTAAAAATTATTTAACCTTTAAAACAAAATGTTCTAATTGAAACACATTTAGTTTTGGCATTGTTTAACTTACTTCAGCTATTCACTTTATTCTGACCGCCCACTTTTCTTGGCAATGCACTTTCTGTTTAGATCTTTTAAGGTAACATTCTGTCTGTCTTGCAGAACAATCACAAATAGCTATAGCTACAAAATATAATGATGTCTATGGTAATAATTTAGACTGGCTGCAGCGATACTGGAAGTTCGCTGCCAAGAAAAGTGCGTGGACCAGAATATGGTGAATAGGTCTACTTGAAGTGTGACATGGTGTGAGCAGAAATAGTGTCCCTTGAATATTTCAAGATCAAAGCCAAGGTAATCTTTATTGGCCCTGTGGGGCAATTTGGTTTGCAGCAGCAGAGCATCAATACAACAAACACATTTACCATTTGCAATTTAGGTTATGGTAGAGACATATCTTTGTGTTCTGAGTACCTATTTCACTGAAAAAGTCATATATACTCTATAGATGGCAGTATTGTACAACTTGTGCATCATCAGGAACCAGTAACTTTAGAATAAAAGCATGAAATTATAAAATACTACTAAGCATACAGCCTGTATTTTGTAACACCAGTCAAATCATGTAAGTTTAATGTTATTTCTTCCTCCTTGGCAGGTGAAGTAGTTTGCTGGAATCTGAGGAATTAATGGAGTCACGTCTGCAGGCTGATAGCCCTGGATGCTGCAGCCTGTGCTGGTTTGGTCTGTATGTGTTTGTGGTGAGACACTGGCTATGTGCTTCCCTGTCTGTCTGTCTGATTGCGGTGGTTACACATGTGTGGCCTACGTGAGCTTAGCTTTTTATTCTTCCTGAACTTAATGATAACTAGATTTGGATTCATGCGTCAAAGCTAGATCAAGACTCAGAGTGTCTTGACTACTATGATATTGTACCTTTGTGCTTGTGAAGCCAACAAACTAAATATACTAAATAAGAGCAATTTATTTATTTGTTGTTCATTTTTGTACATTTGCCAAATCCAACCACATGGTAGGATCTGTATAGCAAGTGTTTCTTAATTGTCCCATGTTCAGTAATTTAAGAACATCCTATTCAAAACCTATGTTAATGCTCCTTGCTGCTTTATAACCATTCCCCTTTTGATCCTTCAGCTCTTCCTTTTGATTAGATATCTAATACCATGAACTAAGTAGCTTAGTAACAAAAAAGAAGACAATCATGACACTGTTTTCTTTAAGGTGACTTTTTCATGTTCAGTCTGAGGAATTCTTCAATTAGGTGGTGCTGATGGTTTGTTTTTCAAGGGTCTGTGTAAGACTAGACTTTTTTTTTGTAGAGAGACATTAAAGAATGTCTGATGGGCATAACGGCCATCTTCTGTGTGAAAGTATACAGCATTAGGTAAATATAAGTTCAGTTAAAAGAAAGAAAATATGTCTGGTGGTTTGAAGCAATGATGAATTAATTAAAGAGTGAAGCTAGTGTCTACGCACCTTTACGTATATGTGAATTTTACTTTGTTTATGTGATGTTTGCATGCGTCCACGAACTGTAGTCTGCACACCCTTGCTCCAAGGCTCTGGCCAGACGGTACATAGCTGTGGTGGGACGCAGGCTCAGTGCGTCAACAACGTCTGCTTTCACTAAAAAGAGACGTGATAGGTCTTGTCTCATTTAGTCATGCGTGTGGTAGGACACCCGGAGCTGGCTTTGTGACAGTCATCAGTAGGAATTTAATGTAAGATTAAATTAGTTTACTCTCATGTGTTTGCACTAATAAATAGAGTTAATAGTTCAGAAGACATGCTGGACATTTATGGCCAACTGGCCATATGGCCTAAATGACCTCGAACTAGGGCTGCTCGATTATGATGAAAATAATAATCACGATTATTTAAATCATAATTGAAATCACGATTATTCTAACGATTATTTACTCAGAGAGTGTGCAGAGCAATATTGCTCCTTAATCTGCAGAGAGAAAGTGAAGAGATCAAATGAAGCAGTGGTAGATCTCATAGAAATAGTCTGTAGTAAATGTTTGATACAGTTTGAAAGAAATTGTCTGGGACCTACTTTTCCAACCTAAAGAAATGTATGTGCGCTTAGGTACACACTTATGAGTCACGGTTAATAATCATGATTACTCGATTACACCATTTTTGTAAACAATTATGGCAATAATCATAATTGAAATTGAAATTCGATTAATTGCACAGCCCGACCTCGAACAGTTGATCTCTTCACTTCTATATTTTTTCCCTAATGCTTTTGTATTTCCTTTTTATACTTTAATTGAAATACTTGTCCAAACAAGTCAGGACTGACAAGAGAGTCTTGCCTAAAGAGAAAGTAAATGGGTCACTTGGTGTATGTTTAGTGAAACATTTAATTTATATTATTTATATAAATTAATATATTATATTATTTGGATTGTGGACTGTGATCCAAAGTCAAAGTTTTATGTTGGATGCCTAAATGTTTTAGTTGAGTTGACACAACCAACGTGTCCTCAACAAATAAATATCTTAATAAATTATCTCTTTGTGACTATACACTTAACTGCCATTGTGTCCTGAGGTATAATCCATATTGCCTAATTTGAAACTGGCTAGTTTCCGTCAGCCTGTTTCAGGTCAGCTGTGGTTCAGTAGTTCAGTAACTTATCATGACTGAGAGTATCGTTATGTCTTGAACAATGGAAATGTGCCAAATAAAAAGAAACAATATAATAAAGATAACATTATTTTTTCTTGGATTTATTAATCAAATTTTTCATATGGATTGTAAATATATATAAAACAAAGTTTAAAATGTACTTGCTTTTACTGACAGAGGATTACCTGAACCAAGATGATCACTTTATCTCAGTTTTGCTCAAAATTGAAATATTTGTGCAGCTCTTCTCTGCCCTCTGTCCATTGATATATTTTGATTTGGATCCACCAAAGGCATCCTGAAACATTAAAATCTAGACAGTATACATTACAAATATATACCCCCTCCCATAATAATTAAGGTAAGGTATACTTTATTGTCCCCGTAGGGAAATTTGTCCTCTGCATTTGACCCATCCTTCATGCCTCTGGGGCATCTCCTCAGGAGCAGTGATCGCCACAGTGCAGCGCTCGGGGACCCATCTCCAGGTGTTCTTGCTAGGCTTGGTCAGGACTACCGTAGCTGGAGGATATTACCTAGCATGCATGTTATTGGTTATATATATTATACATGGAAAGCATTTGTCTGCAAAAAAAAGATTGTTATTTTTACCATTTGTCACTTTTATTCTAAGTTATCTAAGTTAGAAAAAAATGCCAAGCTAGCAGAAAATGTCCAGAGGTGCTTGTGGTTTACTGTGTTGTCCTTGGCCCGAGGCTTTTCACGTTTTTTGCCATTTTGGTTAATTTATGATGTTGTAAATTTAGCAGATGATATTGTACTTTGGCATTTTTTACAATAATTAACATCTGAGTACATGGCATTGTGCAGGAAATCAACGTGGTGAGTAATTACTTTTTATTAATCCTGTTTTTATTTGTTATAAACCTGGTCAAATGAAAAACAGGCAGCACTGTGAGCTTGTTATTCGTAAGGAGAGGTTTTTCCCCATAAAACACATTCAGGCAAGAAGTATTTCATTACTTAAAATCTGTTATGTCTCCTGAAAAGCCACCAGACTCTTCTATTATTGAATTGTTTACACTTATCTTGTTGCCCATTCTGACCAAGTTAAGTCTCCTCCTGTTTTTTCACGGACACTGGAAAGTGAATTTAGCCTTGTCTGGTACAAGTTAAATGGCCCTTGTCTGTCTGGCTTTGTGCCCTGCATGATTTTTTACGAGGGGATAAGATAATGCCTTAAAGTACTGCTTATGCCAAAGAAAGATTTAGCTGGCACATGTTCAAACAATCACTGTCAAGTTGTGGAGGGATTTTCTGAATGAAGCAAGTTAGATAATAGCTAGTTTTAGTCGGACGTCAATAGAGAAAACACACACTACTGCAAAAGAGCATGTAAACAAGTTTGGGGAAAGCGTTTAAACTACAGAAAAGGGATTTGTATTTTTCAGACAAGTTAACAGTCTTTAGAAGAGTCACCTGGTTACACTGAAATCTTAGGAGAATTGCATAGACATGATGTCAAACACAGAAGTGGATAAATTTAGTCAAACAATTCATTTACAGGGTGTGATGGCCAGACAAGCAGCTCCAAAAACCTGTCATTTAACTAGCATTTCCTGGTAGCCACAGGATGTGGCTCCCGCTCGCTGACTGACTGATCCTATATGGTTTTCCGGAAGTCACGTTTTCAACTCTCTTATTTAGTACGAGAAGAGCGCAGACTAAAATATGGATTAACATGGAGGGAGAAACACAAATATGCTTGTGTTTGGAGAGTTTGAAATATTCAGCAGCATATCTGACTTATTTAACTACAAAAGTCCTTATACTGTATGTTAGTACTACCGGTGCGGGCATATTTTTATTGTAATATAGTGTAAATCTTTTTGAAAGTAAGCTCTAGGCTTTAAGAAGCAATATATTGTGTGCATAAGTGGTTCCCAACTTTTTTTTATTGTTTTGAATACCCCTCACAACTTTAATACCCTTTAACTATCCAAATCCAATTGAGGAGCAGGTTGAAACTTCTGTTTTTTCAGTCGGTGTTAACGCCATTCCCTCAAAACTTACTGACTGGTGCTTACAATTATTGCATTTCCAAACGAAATCTTGTTGACAGTGTTGGCTTTTCTAACTTTTTATGACCCTTTTTACTGGGGAGTATATTAACCTATTGTTTTTCAGTAATTGTAAAATAAGCCCATGTTGTGGCATACTTTCAAAAGACATAAAAAGAATAACAAAATGGCAATGTGGCAAATACTTTCTGTTCCAATGCATTTAAAAAATATACTGCAACAAAAACAGTCCGTGGTAAAAAAAAAGTGGTAGTCATCGCTTCATCTTTTGACCACAGTGTGCGTATGCCATTTGTTTCCCAGTCTAAAATGTCGAAGAATGTTTTTACAGTGCACAGGGAGTGGAGGATTTCTTAATAAACGTCACTAACAACCATAATCCTCCACTCCCACTCAGTTTGTCCGAGAAGTATTTTTAGAAAGCTCAGTTTATAGTGTAAGTAAAGAGAGGAATTGTTTTTGTTGATGGCTCTTTCACCACTTCACTGGGATGACTGTTGATGAGTTGGAGGCTCGTACGTCACAATGGCTTGGAGTGAGTGGGCGTTCGGCTCCATGCTCTATTAAGGGGAGAGCCAAAAACGCAGCTTATGGCCAACACGTCTCAGGGGAGCGTCCCGTTGATTTCCACTTGCTGCTATTTAAGATCTGTGAAGGTCTGTTTCGAGTTAAGAATGAAACCATGACATCCTATTAAGCTCTGTTAAGTAACTGTGCTGTGTTTACTCAGAAGAAAGACGTGTTTTTTGCAAGAACTATAGCAGCAGCAGATGCACAGAACTCAACATCGCCAGACAGCTGCATAAATAAAACCTGTAGTAATTGTTTAACTTAATTTCTCCTTTGCACTTAAACGTCACATGTTTTTATTCAACACTGTGGGCAAAAAAATCAACAGTACCAAAATAACTGTGTTTAAGTTTTGACTGCAGAGGAGTTGTGCTGTGACCTGCTGGCTCATGTCCAATGTCTCTTCTTTGTTTAGGACTTTTCTAAACCTGAGGCCACTGTGGACGCTCTGCTCTGAAAAGCAAGGTCAGACACTTACCTTAGCACTGAAATCATACATAGGCCTATCGTCATAATTTGTCATTTTCAGCAATAATGTTTAATTGTTCTGTTGATTGTACAGTTCTTTCATTTTCAACCAGTCTGTCTTAAGTTATTGTTAAAGTTGAAAAAAAGTCACTCTTAGAATCTTTACAGAAAAAACTAATTATGCCCTCTCATCATCAGTTTGTCCAAAATTGTACTTTGATTGATTCATGCTTGTTGAGTAATCTTGTATTGTCCTGCCGCTGAGGTCAGGACCTCAGAAAAGCTAGCACCTATCCCAGCCCACCTTTCTTTCTTTGCTTACAATTACTACAAAAAAAATCTGACTCTGGGTAGGGTTCAAAATATAAGAGTTTGTAACTATAACTATTTTTGTTACCAAATTAACAACAGCAAACAGTTACAGTTAAAGTTGGAGTAACTAACTTTTTTTTTTTTAGATGTAATGTGCTCTGATTGGCTGTGCTTGGGTGGTCCACTCCAGTTTCACTTTGTTGTTTGTAAAAAGACGTTTATAAGCCATAATTGCAACCAAAATGAATACATGTCAGTATTAACCTAACCATGTCTCAAAGGATTTATCAGAGGAAGTTGCCAGATATAAAACCGAAATTGTTTTTGCAGAGTGTAAATCAGCTACCCCATCTTTAAGTTTTTTGTTCTGCAGTTTGGAGTCAATGAACGCATTTATATAAGCTGTTTTATCTTGATTTTGTGTTTTTAAACTCAAATTACTTACCTAGTTCTACACTTGTAATTTTTTATTACTAAAATGAAATATATCTCTAAGTTATTTAAAAATGTTTGTGGTGTCTTGGCAAACTTCTAGCACAAACCAAAAAAAAAAAAACAGGATTTACTACATCATGTACAAAAGATGTGATTTGGTTATATTTTGATAGGTGAAGTACTGCATTTTATTTTTAGCAAGGAAGAAGGAAAGTATGCAGTGCCTCATGAAGGTCGAAAATTCAGATGTTGTTTATGGAATAACTATGTCATTGTAGACTGTTTTTTGTTGATAGTAAAATAGTTGTTTGTCACACATAGGTTTTGGATACTACTACTTTGAGTGAAGAAAAAGAAGACTGAATTGTCTCTTTGAAAGTAAGGTATGCAGAAATATGTTTGCTCTCCTACCATGTGCAACAGACGAGTTAGCAATGCTTTTGTCTCATCGACGCTGGCCACTAAATTATTAAAAACTTCACTATATGCCAAATATTTTTGTAAATGTTTAGCTTGTGTTCAAATAAATGGATAATGGTATATTTTAATAAGATAAGCCAAGAAATTAGAGAATTCATCAAATACTTTAAATAATTTTAAAGATATACATTACAAAACAATTCTGTATCTAAGTGTCTGTAACTATGGCTGAAAATAATGCACTATTGAGCAAACAAAAGGTATGTTCTAACAGTAAATGCCAGTATATTATGATTTTGTAAAGTCTTAGTATGTATGATGCATACACTACTAAGCTTCTGACTGTAACTCATCCAAAGTTTGCCACCACTGTTATTTATTCCACCACTAAAAATAGTTACTCGGTGAAATGTTCATCTCTCTGCACTTTTTCATTTAAGAATATCTTACATCAATTGTTTTTCCTCATACAAAGTACAGTATATAAAGACTGGTTTCCCAAAGCTCCAACTTTAATACAAATTCTTTCCATATTTTGTGGCAGAAAATGTATAAATAGTAGTACAATAATGGTGACATAATGCCAATGTAAACAAAAAATGCCTAGCATAAGATGGGTGTGTTAAATGCTCTCGTGCACCACATCTGCCCTGTGTGATGGACCATTGTGGTTTTCTTCGCAGAATAATCACAGCTCGGGTCACTCAGACACCTTGTGCTCCAGTGGAGATGTGGAGAGAAAATAACAGCGAGAAAAGCACTGTCTGAAACAGAAAGAGCATCTTTAGGGAGTCTGAGGTTTTCATACACTGGGGTGAGAGCGGTGTCAAAGAAAAGGCCAGCAATTAGTGTTTATAAAGTTATGCAATTTGTCACTTCACTTTTCAACAAAATTCCACTGGCATGTTCCTCTGATGGGGACTTTGCCCTTAAGGCTGTGCTACAAGAACAACTAATGTCCCCTTTTGATCTGACTCTGGATCTACAGTTGTCCCTTGGTTATAAACTGACCTAATCTATGACATGCTTTGAACTTAATTTTCATTTATATAAAAATAAAACTGTACATGGAAAAGGAATGTGAGATGTGGAGAGATGCTTTTCACTGTTTTGATGCCAATATCAATTCAGTCTTTGCCTGATTATTTGGAAAAATCAGGCAAAGAGAAAGCTGTTTCAAATATAATATCCTTGTTTTTTTATCCATTAAGTTGCCAGAAAATCGTCATATTATGCAGGCTCAGTCCCAGAAAATTAATCAGCTGGACTGAAACTTTAAATGATCTGTACTTATACTATGTTTTTCCATCTTTCAGAGCCCTCAAAACGCTTTCCACCAAGGAATCATTCGCTCAGGGTACAGAGACAATGGGGCCAGGTGAGTTAAAGACACAACGACAATTTGCTCTAATCATCCAACTGTGGCACCTGGTGTTTCAATCGTTTCCCATTCAAGTACTAACCAGACTTGCTTAACTTAAGATCTGACAGGTTTAGGATCTTTTGATGAACAGGGATGGTCTGGAATGGAAATCCTGGAAACAATGCTTGATCCAGCAGTATTTTCTGTAATTGTAGGAATGTCCAATTCCAATATTGATGCACCTCTACTATGACATAAGCAGCATGACAAAGAAAGTAAAATTTTCTCTAAAAATAGAGAGGTCTATGCTTTGAATAGGCTGTCTCAGCTATTTTTGTGTTTTCATTGAATATCATACAAATCAAAACTTAATGATAACTTAAGGTTAAAGCTTTAGTTATAACAAAGCTTAATTATACATATAGGCTTATGTCCTATTAAACACTGGTTCAAATTCTTCATAAAACCCACATAACATAGAATTAATTTTGCCTATATTACACCGTAAGAATGTTGTGACATTGTTACTGTGACACAGTAACATGTCACATTGTGACACAGTAACATATTCTATGTTACTCTATTTGACAATGTTCTATTGTCAAATAGAATACACGTTACGAAGAAGCAGATTCTCACAGCTGAGCGCTGTAGTTATGTAATTATACTTTAAGACTGGTATCACTTTCAGAGATTTGTTAGTCCTCAAATTGATTGATCTCAATTTTCAATTAAATTTTGTGTAAAGAAAAAAACATTTTTTATGAATATAAATGAAAAATAAAAACATAAATTGTTCCATCGAATAGATTTTAAAAATAAATATCAATGTTCTGCGACAAAGTTTCGCTTTTACGTCAAACCACTTTTTTTTACTGACAAATCTTTCTATTCAAAACAATCTACAAAATATTTGACGATTCGACATGACAAAATTTCAATTTCAAATGTTTTCGATAATTTGCCCAGCCCTAACCTGAAGTGCGTTACACTGTGTCAGGTCACACATTCTCTCTTTAGACTAGACTGAGGTCTGGCTTTGCAGGCTTGAATATAAGATATGACGGTGCTGTGAGTAAAACGGGGAGAAAAGTGTAAGGGCTAAGCCCAGCTATAATTGCTTGCGTAGGCTGACATGTTGAATTTACAGCCATCCTGGAGCTGTGCCACCTATTTAAGACTGTGTCTTTAAGCCTCATGCACCAAGCAGATATTTTTTCTTCAGTTGTTTCTTAAACTGTTTTTGGCCTCTACTTTTGATTTGCTGTTGCTAAATTTGTCTTGCCAGCATCAACGAAAGAGGCCAAAATGACACCATTATTTTGACTAGACTGTTTTTCCTCCAAGTAATGAGAGGCCAGAGGAAGTGTTGGTGACCAGGACTGGTTAACCACTGCTGCACTGTGAGGTGGCTGGGCTCTGACACCCCCACAGCCTGCCTCTGCACCCTTCTGCATATCACTATTAGTACTGCTACATGCGACCACAAGTGTCCCGTTGGGTGCGCTCTGCTGGGTGCTGCTGGGTGCTCCCTCTTCCCAGAGCATTCGGGTAAACAGTCTGCAGTGTGGCCATAGCCTGGCAGAGCTCTGATTTAGTTTTATTTACAAGCCAGATGTGTATATGTTTGTGTATGTTCCCCGCTCTGGGCCTGTACCAGTGGCTTGCACAGCTTTTACTCAGTGTTGTTTTTTGCATCTTTTTTATTGAAGTTATTGCAACTGAAAGTCAAGATCCTGTCTGGGACCGATCAGCTGAGAGGCCACGGAGAGACAGCAGGAGAGGTACTAAACCACCTTATTTCTCCTGATCAGAAAACAAAGCCATATGTTCAATTACTTTTTTATAAACACAGCTCCTCATATTTCCTTTGTGACCTATACATCACATTTAATTACGATCCGGGTACACCACAAGAGCCTACTTGACATAATGTTCTCTTGGGCCTAAAACAGTCTGAACCAAATCCAAGCTCCAGATGTTGACATGTGTCTACTGTTGATTAGAAAACACAAACAGGAGAAAGCCACAGAGATTTGAGCTCGTCTCTTAAGGGAGCTAAAACAGAAACTGGGCCAAACTTTTTTTTAGAGTATTATTCGGGACAAAAGGTGTACTGTAAACACTGCACCCACGCACACTGTGGTGCAGCTCTTGAGGTGTTTCAGTCCATTTCTTGGTGAAAGCAACACTCACTTCTCCCTGTGGGAAGAGACATAACACAATAGTTGGTTAGACCAGAGGTGTTCATTTGTTTAGTTTTGTCTGACAGTTACTTTATGTCCAATGGCCCACACTATTTTCACTTAAGAACTTAAGGATCTTGGTCAAGCAATAGGCCAGAATGAAATGAACTCTAGAGAGGTCATACACAATCATTAAGCTTTAGCTTTATTTATACTAACACCAATTGCTCACCTGTCTTGCAAAAGCATGATACATCTTACATAATTCATAGTGTTTGATGTCTTCATCAGAGGATGGTTTGAAAGCCATGAGTCATGCAAAGAATCTCATTTGCACATGGTCAGACCCTGGACTGTGGTGGTCTGCCTTTTTGCCAGACTTTCCATGTTTCTCCTCTGCCGTGATGCTAGTGATGCTGCCCCGTCCAGACTTGTCAGACTTTCCTGTGCAGCTATTACTGAAGTTTTCCCTTGTGTGCAACCAAAAGAAAATCAGTCACTTTTTAATGTATAATATAAAGAAAAACTAAACCAGCCTATCTTAATACAAGCTCAGCTAAATTGAAAGTTAACTATTTTCATACAAAACCTTCTCTTTTTTTTTATCAAACTGTTTGTACAGAAAACGTTGATCTGCATTTGACCTTTCACCAAAGTGAAAAGCTGTCAGAGGAGTCATGCCCACAATGCTGCACCTGGGAATCTTAAGTACTTTTTTGGTTAAAGGCAGTATAACTGAAGCATCAGATCACTGTGCACATTTTTGATTGAAATGCTGAAATGTACCATATTTTGTGAGACTCAAACTGAGACTTTTCTTGCTTTGTCACTTCTTTCTTTGCCTGGTGTTGATTTTGTCATTTTTTCCAGATGTGCTATTTTTAAAATGCCCCTAATGATTTAGGTAAATGGATAATCTAAAGTGTCACATGGTGAATTTCTTACTTTACTTTCCACTTACACAGCACATCTTAATCCCTCTAAATGACTAATAGTCTATTATTTCCATATCAGCAGGTTTTCCTTGTTAAGCAATGCCAGACAGTGTATGTGACAGGTTACATTATGGATAACTGCAGCTCTGTGTCTGCTTCGAAAATCCCA
The DNA here is from genome assembly GCA_038363315.1 of Mugilogobius chulae. Lineage (NCBI taxonomy): Eukaryota > Metazoa > Chordata > Actinopteri > Gobiiformes > Gobiidae > Mugilogobius > Mugilogobius chulae. The sequence continues at coordinate 41,141,393 of CM076403.1, read as the reverse complement.
TTTAGCTCCAGTCACACAACACTGACCAAGGTTGCTGATATCTTGGTTACAAGTTTAGTGAGTGACTATAAAAGGATGGCAATTATCCCAGTGTAGCTAGTCTCAATTTAAAAGGTATGTCTGTACACAAACAGATACTGTGTGGTCAGACGGCTGGGTTTGGGCTGTGGGGAGAGAAAGGAGGGGAGAGAGAGAGCGCCCTAAAGGAGGCAAGGGGCAGCGGGTGAAAGTAGGAGGAGTCAGGGTGTGTGTGTCAACCTATTGAGTGGAGTGAAGTTGTGGTGCTGTTTTGATCAAAATCCAACAGAAAAGTGGGTGTGGAAGAGTGACAGAGAGAAAGAGAGAGAGAGAGAAATATTTCCACCCACCCAACAACGACACTCACTCATAAAGGGCCAGCAGACAGAGAGACACTCAGTAAGACACAGGATCTTAGGCCAGCAGCAGTTCAAACAGTAGAGACAGACTTCCATTGATTGAGAGAAGATGTTTTAGTAAAGGCAAGCCAATTTAAATTAATAAACATACTGTGACCCTGGTGCAGCCACCCACTCGACAGACAGGAACTACCACAGACTAGAGGAAAAGTACACACACATTCTGTAGACATTTGCTGAGCCACACTATAGCCAAAAGTGTGACCAACCGGTGAGCATCTCTGAGGAAGAAGCGCAGAGTGGATGGATGCCTTTTGCAGACTCAGTGGCCTGGACCCTTTGTGGGTAAGTCATGAGTTCAACAAACAAACTGACTGTTGTGTCACATGTCATGAACTGTTTGTATCACTGCAGAAAAATCTATGCAGATGTGCTCTAGAAGTTGACCTTTTGTCATAACTAGCCGCACAATGGATTTCATAGATTTGTACAATCGACTAATGCTAGTGTTATTAGCATATTAGGTTTGAAAGAATGTACTCTGTTTTACACTTCATTCAACACCATTCTAAACAGTGGAAGCAAGGAATTTGACACCATAGCATAACCTGACCTTCTCACTTTGCACTCTTTACCTACATTAGTTGGTGCATTAGAAATGTAACTTAGTCTGCAAATGGATGTGATTCATGGTTGGTTGTTCTTATCCTTGATTGCCCTCTGATTCAGCTCAAGGAGGTGAGCTAAAGACAAGTGTCAGTTGGCTAATAGTTGCTAAAAAAATGTATTAAATTAGTATATTATTCTCTTTTTATTGAATCTATATTTTACCAGGCAAAACACTTTTTACAGTGTTGGCCTGCTTGTTTTGCAAATAGCACACTAGCTTTCATTGTAAAAGCAGGACTGGCTTCTTTACATTATAATGCATTTAACGCGCTTTTTGCTACAGCACATCCATTACCAGGTTGTTTTCTCAGATGTTTTGATCTCATGATGACGACATGTACTTTTAAACTGTTAGCTTGCATAATGAACCTTTCACATATTTTTAAGTGCTGCCAAAGCTAGCTGACTCACTGTTTACTGTTAAGAGATGTTTCACTGCTAACATGCACTAACATAACCTAAAGACAATCAAAAGAGTTGTACCAGGAACATTTAGTCTCTGTTAAGAGATGTTTCACTACTAACATGCACTAACATAACCTAAAGACAATCAAAGAGTTGTACCAGGAACATTTAGTCTCTTCAGCATGCCTGAGGTTATCTTATGTCTGATCTTGTCATTTCAAGCTGGCAGTAATGCATGTAAACTTGTCATAAGTGAAGACTGATTCTTTGTGAAATTAATGCCATTCAAATATCTGGGTCACAAAGTCTTATAGACACATACAGTGTTTTCAAGAACAGATATTTTATGTGCATTAAATTGTACATGCGCAATTTGATTATTTCTATCTTACTTTAAAATATTTGCTTGTATGTAGGCTTAGAAGCAGTTACAAGTGATATTTAATATACCAAATTCAATTCTCAAGTGTCACATTGTTGTTTGGGAATACCTTCGCAACACTTGTGCATTTGATAGTTCAACTTTAACGTCTTCAGTCATGGGTGAGCAACTGGATCAGAAGAAAGTGCTTATATTGCATTTGTCACGTCCAGGTTTTCAGATAAAAGTGCCCTGGTTCTGCTGTTGCCAGGAGTCAGAGGGGTCTGTGAAAGAGCCTGCCCACTCACTTACTCTGATAAATCTCTTTCTCACACTAGTGCTAATAGTGAAAATGGCACTGCTGCTTTATTATACCTGTTAGGTCAATGATTCAGAAGAGTTACCGAAACAGTTGGCTTTGATGACATATAATCACTACACAAGATGTGACATGTTGCTATTTCCTATAAATGATAAGCCTATAACCTATGCATCAAAAATGGGAAAATGAATGTATTGCATAAGCTGTCCATAATAGTCCATAATAGTGCCACTTTTCCTGATGCCAGTGGTCAGCATCAGTGTGCTCACTGGTCTTGTGGTGCTTGTAGCGTTAAGCCGCTTCCTGTGGTGAGTGGTGACTCCACAGGGCAGACACTAGTCCTTCATTAGACCAAAGAGCCCACAAACAAGAGAAGTATGGGACAACAAATACCTTGGACATACTTTTTTATTTATTTTTTTATTTATTTGTCTTTTTTTTTTTTTTACTTAAATATAAATATTGATACAAGTATAAATTAAGATCTTGTTATTGTGCATTTAAGCTTGACAAGCAACTTAGTGTTTACACTATGATGAACACTATCGATTAATATTTCTTCTACTGTATTAGCTAAATCTGTCATTGGACTGTACGTAGAAGAGGTCCAAAAAGGTATGAATCTTTCTGAAAATCTTTACATGATCTTTACTAAACCCACCTTCTCTGACTGTTGTTTATGATCTCCGTAATCCTCAGCCACAAACTTATATCTGGTTTTCAAAAATGAAAAAACACCCAAGGCTGTGGTCAGAAAGACCCTTTACTGACTCAGCTTTTCAGTAAAAGATGACTCTTTCCAGCGCTCACTGGCAGCGGCGCACAAATCCTCCATTGACTGACTGTGGTTTCATTGCAGTGGTGGATCAAACAAACCAGCACCAAGTCTGGCTCTGAGAATGGGGATTTGTCCACTGCTTTTGAAGGGCTAAATGTTACATCACAGTTCAACCTTTGTTTCTGTTATGTCCTATGGTTTTTAATCACTGGTCCTGTATTGTCCTCATTAAGGAAAGCAAAATTAAGTGATATATGTGTGAATGCTTCTACATCTAAAATCATCGACATCCCAATAAACTCTAGGTGTAATAATCATAACTGTATAATTGTTATTGTCTACTGTCTTCTATAGGACTGGAACCGAACGTGGTACACAGCTAACCCTGACCTGACACAGTGCTTTCAGAACACAGTGTTAGTGTGGGTGCCCTGTTTCTACCTGTGGTTACTGGCACCTTTCTACTGCCTTCACCTCTACTGCCATGACAGTGGACGCATCAGGATGTCAGGCCTCTGCACGGCCAAGATGGTGAGGGACTGCTTCTGCATTTTAAGACCTATGCCATGTCTTACAGAATGTTACAACAGAAATATTTGGCAGTCTGTCATTGAGATGCCTTCTTTCCAGGTTTTGGGGTTTCTGCTGGCTTCCTTTGGTTTTGTGGAGTTCTTCTACATCCTGTTGGAGAGGAGCCAAGAGATCCAGCACCACATGGTCTTCCTGCTCAGTCCCATCATTCGCAGCATGACAGTCGTAAGTACATGCCTCCATTTCTCATAAACGGTAATATGCATATGTACAGTATATAGTAAATAGCTACACAAATGTCTGTTCATAAATAATCAGATTATGTATTTGACAAATGTGTCTTGACTCTGTAAAAAATACTGAATAATGTATTGACTAATCAACTTGTCCTGCTGGCTTATAGCTGACTATAAAAACATAAGCAAAAATACAGAATAATGTATCACAGTTTGTTGGCTAAACATGGAGGTGCTAAGATGCTCAACAGGGGCAGATTTATGACAGTGCAGGCAGTGCAAACATTACAGTTCACTGTAAACGCAGTCTGTGTTTGACCACGACTCATCAGGCGAGAAGTACATATACACTGACATCACTTACTGTAAGATGTGGAATCTGCCAAGATAAAGCACTTGCAAATTATGAATGTAACCTTTAGTGAATGTAACCAATTGTGATAAGGAGATTCATCTGAAACAACAACAAAGTCTCCTCTAAAATGGCATTCTCCATTCATAAATATACCTTGCTTTTGTCACAGAGCTGCAGATTACAGTTGGGCTGACCACTACAGACCTGTTTGTGAATGTGAACTGGACAGTGAGCGCGTGTCCATTCAACCCTGCTCATTCACTCCTGTTTCATGTCCAATGTGTAAAGCAAGCGACTCTTTAGTGGTTTGAGTTGTCTTGACAAATTATACGATTTAAAGTAAATTATAGTTTTTTCCAGCAGGCCATGCATCTACAAAGGCAATTATATACAATGCAGTTGACCAAATGAGTTTGACCGTGGTTTTACAAATCCACGTGTAGACATAACATAAAGTTAAATATTTAGACCCCAATCTACCTTTGAAAATCTATAATTGAACATTGTTTGTTCGTCAACATCATGATTGAGACCAAATTGTCCCTCTATTTGGGTGGCACATGGGTGGAATACACAACATTACTCCAGCGCCAGTATGCAATCACATAAATTATCGATCCCACTCATTTAGGCAGGATTCAAATGTTACTAGATCAAAACCATGAGTTGTTGACAACATGGGTGGTACATGTTTGAATGCACATTTAAAGAAATATAAGATTATTAAATAAAAATAACCCTAGATGTCAAATGTGTTTCTAAAGCAGAACCAACTTTTTTCTCACAGACTTTCAGTATTTTTTCTTTCCAAGCCAGACGGGTGGTTCACCTGTGGTCTTCTTAGATCATAAGCAAATAAGCATGTGTTTAGATAAAAATACACTGAAATGTTGCTTGTATTGGCTTAGATTTTCAAAAGCATATATTTTAGGCAGCCTATATATTTTTTATGCACGCAGATGGTTTGGACGCATGACTTGCATTGAAATCTACTCATGTATTATTTGTTTATTAAAGCATACAATATAATTTTGTAGACGCTGATCACAGCCACCCACCTCCACCAGTCTCCTGGGCGCAGACTGGGAACACTGTGCCCTTGTTCCCGACCAGCTTGTTTTGTTGGACATATGGGCACAGCTTCGCCCAAGTCATTCAAGCCGCAAACTAAATACTATTGATATACATGCATGACATTGACTATAATCAGCCATACCATGACGTAAACCCCCTTTACTTTTTCAGAACTGCACACATCCCATATAATTATAAGGTGGGTTTTGATTTGGGGCTCAGTGATGGCCCTTGTTCCGCCCACTGACTCGCATAAACAGATGGCTGATGGTTTTACTGCAATAAGGCCAGACTGAATGAATCTAGAAATAGCATTACCTGACCTCAGATGCTGACCTAAGGTTAGCTGTACATTTTACCTAAATTAGGGCCTGTATATAGGACACAACTCCCTCAGGCTTTGTACAGCACACTATGTCCCTTCGGTCCAGACGAACAGCAAGTGGCTAATCCATCAGCAGGTGGTCTACTTTGACAAAAGTGTGGTTCTACAACTTATCATTATCATTCCTGACGAGTAAGGTATTCAACATACAATGAACATACGGACCAACATAATGCAGCCTTACTGACAAATGTCAGGGTTAAGTTGACTATTTCTGTACCGAACTCTCTAAACTTCGAGTGTCCAAACTTTTTTCATCAAATTGACCCTCCACTAAAACACAGACAATGGAGGGCCAATCTGAGCCATTCAAAAACTGATCATTCAGCCCCTGTGCCATTGCACTAACTGCAGATAACGCTATTAAGATCAATTATAGGCCAGTATATAGTACTTTTCTGTGTAGTTAATAATTGTTTTTTATTACTCGTAATACTATTAGTGGATTTTAGATAATTTAATAAAACCAGACTTTTTCTTTAGGTGAAATTAGTAAAGTAATCCATAGTAAAGCCTCCAAACAGAGATGTCAAAGCTTTTTTTAAATTTTGACACCCCTGTGTATCAAAGGCTGTGTATCACAACATAAACCAAGCAGAAAACCAATACCTTGGTCAACATTTGAATGTGAATCATTAAAAAAGTTGCATTTAAAGTGCTTCAGAACCTTAACATAAGGTCTAATGGAATGAGATAGGACTGTAAAGTTGCAGTAACAAGTGCTTCTCAGGGTAGTGTGGGTCAATTTACAAGAAAAATTGTTTTGAGACTGCATTTGGACTCCAGGCCATAGGTTGGACACCACTGCCTTACAAAATCTGACCATTTCAATCTATAGACACTATAGGCTGGTTGTGGTTGGACTGTGTTCCCATGTCTTCATTTGGCTTTCTGGACGCTCCAAATTCCCCATAGGCATGAATGTGAGAGTGTTTATCTACATTCATCTCTGAAAAGACTGTGGAGCTGGCTTTAGTTCCTCTCTACTGTACAAGAAACTGTTGCACATATAAAAACCACTCAAACAAAGCGGCCTTATGTCTGTGGTATGTATATATGAAAACCACAGTGTTTTCATTGACCGATCCCATCCCTAGTGTTAAATAGAAAACATCACACATCTACTTGTAATACCAAATACCATGCAAAGAAAAAACATATATAATTATCTGACCAACAGTTTATAAGAAGACACTACCATAGCACAGTGAAACCAATGTGGCTTTTAATATGAAACCTAAATCCACTTGCCCCTCTCAGCTATGAACTAGCATGACAAGGTGACATCCACTTTGGCCAAGAGAAACAACAGTTTTACAATTGAAATCCTACACAAGTCTTTTGAGGACACATTAAAAAAGTCTGAATCAGTGCTTTCTGAAGAAAAAAAACAACAATATAAGATTTTTCCATTACATGCCATAGCTATATAAAAAAATAGCAAACCCCAGAGCATGGAGCGCATGTGGCCAACCATACAGTGTCATACTTCTGTAGACTTAAGTTTGAAGCCAAATCACAACAGTGTCTGCGGCCAGGGAAGTCCCATGCAAGAGGTTTTTCAAACCAGCCAACACTCGATAGGGTTAAATGGGATTATAAATTATTGTGAACCACAGTAAACACTTGCATCGAATATGTACTTTAAGCACAAGGTCCTGAGTCATCCTGGATTTATTTTTATCAATGTTTTCAAATTTGTCAATAACATGTAGCATTAAATCAGATTTATTCATGCCCTAAAACAATGTTTCCTTTTGTTTTCTGTGTCTGTGCAGATCTTAGCCTTGTGCATCATCCAGCTGGAGAGGATCCGGGGCTGCCGTTCCTCTGTGTTCCTTTTCCTTTTCTGGGTCCTGGCAGTTGTTTGTTCCCTTGTGCCTCTCAGAGCTAAGATCCAACTGGCTTTGGATGAGGTATAGTGTCAGTTTATTGCATTATTATATAGAATGATGCAGGTAGTAAAGGTTTATTGAACTTGACGAATATACAGTATTTACACATGAAAGAAACTCTTTTATTAAAATAAATCACTACTTTGGGATGAATCAAGCACTGAAATGTTACTTTATGTGCTTGCGTATTATATTTTTGTAATACTATTTTATTCATGTAGTGAGAAAATGACACATTGTTCTTTGTCTGAAGAAGGGTTATGTCAGGTATGAACCTGGTGAACTTTCATTTCCAAACACCATGCAGAGACATCTAATCTAATCACGTCTCCCTCACAATTGTCAACCCAAAGTCTAGACACAGGTCCGCAGCCCTTCAGATACACTCTGTGGCAAAAAAGGTTTCTATTTCATCCCCCAATTTTGACCGAGCTAACCTGGAGTTAACCAAGTGTTGGAGGAAGACACTGCCAATTCTGGTCAAGCTTGTGTGTGTTTAACTTTTCCTGTGTCTCTGTTAGACACTGCAATCATTGTTGTATGGGTTAAGAGTCTATTTAAGCTCACAGATTTGGTGAAGTTGCATTTGCACTTCTATAAAAAACACTAAAGCACACACACATATCCATATTTCTGTATTATCACCCTAAGTGTGACGTTCCCACACTACTTGGGGGAGAGTAATGATGGGCCTGGGATAAGCGCTGGTGAGACATGGCAGCTGAGGGTCAGACCAGAGGAGCTGCCGCGCTGTGTTTACGAGCCTGCGCCGTCGTAAACGCAGCCAGATGTAAATCTGTGCATCCCCACATGATGCACGGCCATCCACAGTCCAGACATATGTTTTCACTTCATACCACTGTACACGTGCCAAGAAGGCCACACGTGTCCCGTGATAAAGATTTCATCCCTGAAAAGTATGAGGTCATGTGACAAAGTTTGCTGACTTCCACCAAGGGATTTTGTAATGATAAAGATTGTCACAGAGGCAGAGTAAAGGTTTTGTTCATAAACCCAAAATGTCTTAGAATTACTCACCTTTGAAATAATTCTCATTATTCTCAATTTTGCTTTATGTGTTGCACTAAATGTTCTTGCTGCATCGGTGGCCTTGCAGTTTCTTTTATTTGAGATATTGCATAACATCTGTGTGTTTACCATTGCATAATATCTGTGTGTTTACCATTTGATATGCTTTCGTACCTTTTTCCAATGACAAGCTGCAACAAAGTCCCAAAAAACAAAGTGCCAGCTCAGCAATTTTTGGATTTTTTTCTTTTCTTTCTTTGTTACACAAAACGCTTGAGTTGACTAAGTTCATGTTTGTAAATCTCTTGACCTACATTTTCCCACAGACATCTTACTAACCTGACTCTGTTTTCCAATATGTGGCCGGATCCTTTTGGCCCCTTGCACAGGACTTTCTGGGCACAGCGACACACATTCATTGAAAAGCCATTTTTTAGTGTTTACTATGGTTGGCGACTTTTCATGCACACCATATTACTTGCATAACAAGCCGGCTGCGGTGGTAGTGTTGACCCTGCGGTAACAATATGTGGGCCAATCCCACAGTTTTCTATATGTCAGAATAACATGTCAGTTCTATATTTCACAATAGTGGCAAATTGCAGCTGCTCCCTTGAATGAAAGTAAGCACAACCACAACATTAAGGACTTTAAGAAATTTGTAAATACACCTACAGATCTGGGTGGAGTAACCAAAAAGTCCTGTTGCACACACTCAAAAATGCACTTATCATTTCTCTGTTAACAAATCAGTAACACTCAACCTTGTGGAATTATAGCTTGACTAAATCCAACCTTTACAATTATCAACATTAAGTTCACAACTTTAAACCAATTTAGTTTTAAGATCCAGGATGCTTTTTATGCGTCTCTGATGTTGACGTATAAACCATATCCTCTGCTGCTATAGAGTGTGTAGACATGGGGAAACAGTAAATGAATTTGGCACTGAAGCAGCTGTGAAATGGCACACAGACCACATTCAAGATAAATGAGTTGTTACCACAGGATGTTGTGTGATTTGTCAAAGTAGTGTTGTTGTTTTTGATAGTGTGCACAGCCGGAAAGTTTGCCATTTTAGCTTCTATGTGTGAAATCACTGCTTGTCAATTCTTACAATGTTTTTTTTTTCTTCTTTTATAGGGAATAGCTTCAGATATTGTTCGATACCTCGCCTTCTTTTCTTATTTCACAATCCAACTGACTGAGCTGTTCTTGTGCTGTTTCGCTGACCAGCCTCCGGAGGGAAAAAGCGCTTTGGAAAAGGTAAGCCTACTTCATTTCTAAGTCCGGTCCAATATCCAGGAAAGAAAATGGCTGGGATCCGTGTGGTTTTCGACTTTTGTTGTTAAGACACTTTCCCTTTTGGAGGATATGATGTGATTCACCTCCGCCCTCGTCTCCACTATTTTCACTCAGACACTTGGTCTTCCTGTGTGAAGGATGTCGATGTGTTTGTGTAGACCTCAGTACATACCATCAGTGATACTCACTGTCTAGGACTGGATTGTCTCATCACTTTATTATAACTATTATGCAAGACATAATTTAGGGAATCTGACAGGTACCTGGAAATTGCTTTTTCTTCAATTACAGTATGATTCAGTATTAAAAATGCAAAATGTTCAATGAAAAAAACATGTTTAGCAATCTAGCAACAACAAAAATTACACTTATAAGACTTTTGCAGGTCCTCTATATTGACCACAATTATTTTTACTAAGATTGAACATGAGTTCTGATCAGGAAATACACTAAAAATACCAAGATCACACTATTATATAATAAAAACAGCATATTAAGATTGAGTTATACACTAATTATATTATATTAAGATTGCGTTATACATTGTACAGCTAATCATGAAAGATGTGGAGATTTGCTTCCTACTATCGGGTCTTTATGTCATAATACTGTATTTCCTTGGTGATAAATGATGGAAATAGCCGGAAAAATCCCGATCACCACATTGTGGGGTGCGTGGTGAGGAGTTTGAGGGGCAGAAGCCACAGTCTGGCCAGGACACACCCATCGGTTGTTCCTTGGTGTGTCCCTGCCTCCCTCCTGATGTTTTTGTGCCCCACGCTCTGGTCACACTTACTCACAGGCAAAGCGGAAGCAAAGAATGAAGAGTTTAGGTAATGAGAGTAAACACCATGCAGTGCCAGTGCAGTGAGGGGCGGCAGGGCGGAGAGCAGCCGTAAAGCATGCATAAATCCACCATTTGTGATGACAGATTTCCGCTCTGTCTGCACTAGACCTCAAAACGTCACCCCAACACTGAACTCTATTTTTTCACTTGTGTAGGAGTTCATGCCCTTTGTGACCCTTTATTGAAAATAAAAATAAAATTTGGTATTCAGAGGGGAATTATGGTATAGGCTACTACAGTTTGTGTATCTGCACTTTTTAACTGCACTCTTAAAAGTCTTAAAAGTTGATTTGAAACTTTATTCCAACTGTGCATGCTTCTTTAAACCACCTTTAGTCTTTAATTGGTTGTTTACAAAGATTTGCTTTATGTAACAGTGTGTGTCCTCATGCGCCCTTTTCATTGGGGTTGGTGTAGTGGCGTACTTCCCGAAAGCAAGATTTAAGTAACCCCTAAATGTGGCCTGTAATCTGTTGCAGAATCCTTGTCCCGTGAAGAATGCCTCCTTCCTGTCGAAGATCCTCTTCTGGTGGTTCACAGGGTAAGCCTTAAACCGCTTTGATGAGTCATAGCACTATCACAGCACGTCACTAGAGAAACAGTTTGTACATGTTTACCGTAATGTGTGTTTTTATGTGGTAAATGAAGTGTTTGCTCCCTTTTCAGGCTTGTAGTGAAAGGATACCGGACTCCGTTGGCGGCTGAAGACTTGTGGACTCTACGAGAGGAGGACACGTCACAGAAGATCATCTCAGAACTGCAGCAGGAGTGGACCGCCCAGTGTGCCAAACTGCAGAGGTAAAGTTCCAGTCCTTAGCCCTTACCCATGGGTACAGCACTAAAATGTACATGTTTTGTGGACAGAGTACTTTTTATAGCGATTATATAGTTCAAGTTCAATCCATATTATGTAACAAACATATTGGAAATCATCAATACAGCCCAAAGCAAGGATTGCTCTTTTTATCTAAACTAGATATGTTGTGCTATGTGTTAAGAAGACAAACTTGTTATTTTGAGTGATTGTCTTGTAAAGCCGAAGGTAAAACAAATTAATTTTAAAAGCTTGTACCTTAGTGGGCAACAATTACACTGAAGAAATTATTTTCTTAATAGCATTAGTTGAATGAACCCTAATGATGCATCGAATATATACTTAACAGTCGGTTTTATATTAGTAGACTGTAAAGCCAGTAGTTCCAGTATTAGCACAGAATTCTTGCATGTCACAGAATAATTAATTTTTGTCTTGTGGCAGGCAGGAGAAAGCCTTGGCATCAGGTGTGGCGTTGGGGAGTCGTTTGCCTGACCAGGCACAACTGCTTCGAAAGCTTCAAAAGGAGCAGAGTTCGGGCTTCTTTCTGCTCAGGACCCTTGCAAGAAAGTTTGGACCATATTTTCTCACAGGAACCCTGTGTATCATCTTCCACGATGCCTTCATGTTTGCCATCCCACAAGTGCTGAGGTAAGACCTTGATGAATGGCCTTTCAATTTTATTTCCATAAATTTGGCAAATAAACGATTCACTATCCCTCCACATTGCGTCCAACCCCATTATAAAACTAGCTTATTTACTTATAATTTTTCTTCTTCATTTATATAGTCTTCTAAAACTTAGCAATGCTCCAACCAGCCACACGACTTAATGCATATTTTGCTTTTGACTATTTACTAACACACTATCTTACTTTGAAACAATTGTGCATGGATTGCTGTGGATTTAAGTGGAGGGAGGAGGGTAAAGTGTAGGGGACGACAGCAGTTTTTACTACAGGGATAGAAATAGACGCGCCAACCTTTTGGTCACAGTGTGATTGACTTTTGACCTTCTGCCATCGAAAAATAGGGCACTCTTTGTCCTGTATATAGTGCCCTATATTTCATTTTTGGACTTTAAAATATAACTTTTTCAGTGGCCGCAAACCGCAGCAGACCCAATTCTCTGTATTAGATAATGTCTCCAGACCACAGCTTAGACTAGAATTACCTGACAGCATTCTAGGGCAAAGTAAAAATATGTTTTATTGTGTTTGCTGTCAAGTTCAATTTAAGGATTTAGAGCTATTAGGTTTTTGTGGTGCGATAATGTGGGACAACTCAAATGTGGTATATTGTGACAAATGGACATGGAGCAGGACTGGCGGGCGGGCAGACTCTCTCATAGCCTGCTAAATCAATGGGTCAACATCTTTACGGCACAACAACAGGCGCTGGCAGCAGTGAAAGCAGGTCGTAGCCACATTCGCCTCTAGACAGACTGGAATGTTGTTGTCGATGCGCAAGACAGCATTAGCAGAAGTGTTAATTACGGATATGGAGTTGTGAGCAAGAAAAAGTTAGACACAACCACAGCTTCTCTGGTCCAATAAAGAACAGAGTAGAGCAAAGGACAGACAAACCGAGGGGGAGAAGGGAGCCTCTAAATGGCAGAAATGCAGTCACACCACAATAAGGCAGCCGCGGGCCCAGTGTGAGGGCAGTTTGGCCACAGACTGAATGCTGTTGTGCAAGTAGCAGCAACACTCAAGACCATTAAAACTTAAGGCAATTGGTAGTACCAGATTCAACATAAAAAAACATAAAGATTGTAAGACTTAGACGGAGGAAAAATGACAATAGACACACAGTATGAGCCAATATATGATTACTGAACAAAATAAGCAAGTCCTCCTTATGATATTTTCTAAAGCATAGAAAGTTGTATCCAAATTTTGAGAAGCAGTGAATGAGGGAATAGGCAAGACACTTCAACCACTAAGGAGATAATCCAAGCACTAGTAATCATATGTTAAACTGTTAATTGAAATGAAACCTCACCAATAAAGCTAGAATTTCATTAACATACAGCACATCAATATATTTTTCTGCTCCACAGTCTCTTGCTTAGTTTTATGAAAGATGAGGACGCTCCCCTGTGGAAAGGCTACTTCTACGCCACCCTGATGTTCCTGCTGTCCTGTCTCCAGTCTCTATTTAACCATCAGTACATGTACACATGCTTCACTGTCGGAATGAGAGTGAAGACTGCCGTTATGGGCCTAGTTTACAGAAAGGTAAGCAGAAATCTGTATCCACGGCAAAAACAAACAATTTATCTCCACTCCCAGACAGTGAAAACAGAGCATAGTGTATGATTAACAGCTTTTACCTATGATGAATTATCGTCTGCGAAATTTTATGAGGTTTTAAAATTATATTGTAAGAACACACTGGAGGCCAAAACGTCTTTGTCTGTTCTGTCATCAATCCAGTCTCTGGTGATAAACAGCTCTGCCAGGAGGACATGCACTGTGGGCGAAATCGTCAATTTGGTCTCCGCCGACACTCAAAAACTCATGGACTTTGTGGTGTATTTCAACGCCGTCTGGCTGGCTCCTATCGAAATTGCTCTTTGCCTCTTCTTCCTTTGGCAGGTAAATTGAATTAAAGTGCTTAAATGAATTGAATACACTCACTTTAGCCTTACTGTGTATGTGCATATTTTTCTTACAGCATCTGGGACCATCTGCTTTGGCTGGAATTGCTACTGTCATCCTCATATTTCCACTAAACGGCTTCATTGCAAAGAAAAGGAGTAAGCTGCAGGTAATGGCTTTGAGGAATGTTTCACACTTAGAGCCCCACATCTGGCCGGTTCGGTCCGGGATGCACAGCTGGTTTAGATAGTGGCCAAAGAGGCGTGTGGGTGTTTGGCCTGGGCGCTGCATTCTCTCTTCTGTCCTTTTGATGTCTGCCTCATATAATGCATTGAAAAACAATGACAGGAAAGGGTGGGCTGTAAGAAAGCATAATTTTTCATTTCTTTGGACAAACAACAGAGAGCTCTGTAAAATTAGATGCCAATTTAATCGAAGTAAGCCGTGAACGCAGCAACCGCATTCTTGGTGCTTTGTTGTTTCCTCGTCATAAAAAATCGCTAAAATGTAACGAGCTATAAATTCCTTTTGAATTAAAGCAAATTTAACTTTGGAAAACTGTTTAGACAACCTTATATGCATGTATTTCGCTTTGTTCTGGTGACTGTTTCTGCCCCCGTTTCACTTTATAGATATTTTTTAATAACAGAACATAACGGAGATTCTCTTTGATCAACAGGAGGTCCAAATGAAGTTTATGGATGGCCGCATCAGACTGATGAATGAGATTTTAAATGGAATAAAAATCTTGAAGTTTTATGCCTGGGAGAAGGCCTTCCTTGAACAAGTTTTAGGCTACAGAGAAAAGGAACTGAAGGCTTTGAAGAAGTCTCAAATTCTTTATTCAATCTCCATCGCCTCTTTCAACTCGTCGTCTTTCCTGGTAATTACATCATTAAGTTAGTAGAGTCTCTTCCCATGTTATAAAATTAGCTGGCAGTCTTTTGAACGTATTTGTGTCTTTGATGCAGATTGCTTTTGCCATGTTTGGCGTCTATGTGACAATCGATGCCAGAAACGTTCTGGATGCACAGAAAGTGTTTGTGTCCATGGCCCTGATTAACATCCTGAAGACACCACTGAGCCAGCTGCCTTTTGCCATAAGCACAACCATGCAAGTATGTGTCCCTTCTCTTTTAATGGGTGTTGACAGTTGTTTCCAAATGTATAGCCTGTTATTACGTTTGTCTGTGCCTATATGAAGCATGTAGGTCAGTGTATTAACCACCAGTGTGTTGCCGTAGGCTGTGGTCTCCTTGCGCCGCCTGGGAAAGTACCTGTGTTCAGAAGAACTCAAAACGGACAATGTCTCAAAGACTGCTTTGAGTTCTGGTAGGAGCTCCACCCTCGTCTATGCACATGCTATTACATAAACTACTATTTCAAGCTTTATAATTTCCACAATATCATACTTTATGAAAAATCATAGGTTGCCATGATCAATATGAGATTTTGTTGTTTATACCTGCGGACTACCACAGCCTTGTATGGCTCATGCACGCTGTCACTTCCTGGGTCCCTGGCCGACTCGTAGACGGCATAATTATAGGATATTCCCATTTAGTGGTTAAACATAAATCACTGCATGAATTCAGACATATGATTCATAGAGAAACCAAACAAAAAACTCCTTTCTTCTGACTGTATTCTGTCAACACTTTCTAAGCCAGCTTGTGAGAGGCAACACCTCTGTAATTTGTATGATTAGGCAAATTCACTTGTAATTTTGCCCTGGGTGTGCTTCCATGTGGAACTTCAAAGGGGAAATTTGTTTGTCAAAGAAGTTGAAAACATGGCCTTCAGCATTTACATTGTTATTTTTGTATCTTTCTCAGATGCCGAACAGATCGTCATAGAAAATGGTACCTTTAGCTGGTCTGCCGAAGGGCAACCATGTCTGAAAAGGTATGACCAGAACATCAACATACAATTAAAAATTTGTATTTATGGTTGAATGCATAGAAAACAATTTATTAATTTGTTTCTTTGTTCAAAGGATAAATGTTCGTGTGCCCCGAGGGTCTCTTGTAGCCGTAGTTGGACATGTGGGCAGTGGAAAATCTTCTTTGTTGTCTGCTTTGCTCGGCGAAACAGAGAAGAGAAATGGTAGCGTCACTGTAAAGGTATGACCACAGTTTCCAGGTCGAAGTCTATTTCTATCTTTTAGTTTAGCTCTAACAAAAACATTGACATCATTTTGTCCTGTGTCTTTGAAAGGGCTCAGTGGCCTATGTGCCGCAACAGGCTTGGATCCAGAATGCCACAGTTCAGGACAACATCACCTTTGGACGAGATAAACTGAAAACCTGGTACAACCGAGTGCTGGAGGCCTGTGCCCTGCTGCCCGACCTCGACATACTGCCCGCTGGAGATGCAACAGAGATTGGCGAGAAGGTATATTCATCAAAGTATTTCAACTACACTTTAGAAATATCTATATGATAGATCAACTCTAAAAATGGCCGCATAATGTATCTATTGTATTGTCTTTAGTATGGTAGTAACAAGCCAAGCCAAATTCTTTGTTTGGTGTGTTTAAAAACAACACAATTTTAATCAAATCTGTTAAAAAGCCATTTTTAATCTGCTTTTAAGAGAGATTAAAACTGATAGGAGTCGAGATGTTGTAGGTTAATCCAGAATTTAGGTGTCACCACAGAGAAATCTACTAGGTAAAAAGCATTTGTACATATTATTGTGAGATAGAATTCATACAAAGCACCAGGTAACAATTCTGTACCAAGTCATTTCAACCTCTTTGTCTCCAGACTCAGGGTTTTCTGTTTCTGATTAGTTTCAGTACCCTGGGAAATTTCATACTCAAGTCTGTAGCAGTTGTTAAATAAAATATTGTTGTAATGAGAGATATCAGTTTGGATTCTCCAGGGAAAAGTTTGATGTATCTATATTCACGCTATTGCATTTCAAATAAACAACCCCGATGCGGGTTGGACCATATCAACATCTCACATCTCTCTGGGTGGAGTTTGCATGTTCTCCCCGTGTCACTGTGGGTTTTCTCCAGGTACTCCGGTTTCCTCCCACCGCCAAAAACATGCATGTTTAGGTTAATTGGGCATCACAGTAAGTTTCCCCTGTGAGTGAATGAGAGTGTGAATGTTTGTCTGTCTAACTCTGCGGCAAGTTGGCCACTGTCCAGAGTGTTCCCCGCCTAAGGCCCAAAGTCACTGGGATAGGCTCCAGTCACCCTTAAGCGGTAGAAAATGAATGAATGAACCCCGGTGCTTAAAGGTTAATATAATTACATTGATACAGTTTCATTGTGTAACGTTCTATATACACTTTTTACAGGGACTGAATCTGTCCGGTGGTCAAAAGCAGCGCGTGAGCCTGGCCAGAGCTGTTTACAGAAAGGCTGATGTCTACCTCCTGGATGACCCTCTGTCAGCTGTGGACGCACATGTAGGACAGCACATTTTTGACAAAGTTATTGGGCCTAAAGGAGTTCTCAGAGATAAAGTAAGTCAAAACATGTTAAAAGTGAACAAACGGAAAAAGTACTTTAAAACATTCACACATCGAGTTGTGCTTACATCCCAATTTCATTTTTCTGTGGCTTGCTGAATAGACTCGTGTTCTGGTGACCCATGGAACGAGCTTCCTGCCACAGGCCGACCTCATTCTGGTCATGGTGGACGGAGAGATCACTGAGAGCGGGTCGTACCAGGAACTCCTCAGTCGCAATGGGTCCTTTGCCGAATTCATACGTACTTTTGCCAACACAGAGAGGAAAGAAAGTGTCATGCAAAGAGGTAACTGTATAAACCAAAATCTTCAACTATTTCTGATTGGATCCAAACTAATTTCTTAACAATACATTTTAACATTTTTATAGCTGGTTCCAGGAGGTCTAATGCTCGACTCAGCATGATCGACTTTATGCCCTTTTCAAGAGACCTGTCACAAGAGCAGCTCATTGGGTACAATTTTATATTTATGAAGCAATTTATTTAGTCTGCAGCTTTTACAGTAGCCTACACTGACTTACTTTGTTCATTTCTAGAGGTGACACCACAAATACAAATCTACAGAATATGGAGCCAGTGTCGGAAATTGACCAGGAGCAGATACCAGAAGATCTTGGGAAACTAACAGAGGCTGACAAGGCCTTCACAGGACGGGTAAGATGGAAATTAAATACAGTTAATCTCAAATTTCTTGTTACACACTTGCTTTATACAGCCCAAGATCAGAATGATCTAGGACTGGAGTCGAGACATACTGTATATATTTGATTTTATATTGCCAGTAATTATGACAAGATTAAGCAAATATTACAAATGTCAGCATTACTATCCTACACAAATATCACCTTGCACTTGCACCATGTATCTGCATTATCACGAACCACAAAGACAATAAAATAAAGCAATTCAAGTTTCAGCTGCACCATGGATGTTTTGGTGTACAGTAGTTGATTGGGCATGATCCGAAAACAGTTTTGCTCTGACCGTTTCCATTCCTTTTACAGGTGAAATTGGAAATGTACAAAAAGTATTTCAAGACAATTGGACTGGCGCTCATCATCCCGATAGTGTTCCTGTACGCCTTCCAGCAAGGCGCCTCGCTGGCTTACAACTACTGGCTCAGTATGTGGGCTGACGACCCTGTTGTGAATGGCACTCAGATCGACACAGACCTGAAGCTGGCAGTTTTTGGAGCATTTGGTTTTGCCCAAGGTTAGCTACTTCGACCAATGCAAAATACACTGTTATTTCTACCCGTTCTTATTAAAAGCCACACATTTTTGAGTATTATTTCACATTTAAGACTTAATCCTTATCAATGCACCGTTCATGATGAAGAGTAAATAAAAATAAAATAATAGTATGTCTGGAAAATAACATGTTGCTTCTCGAAATAGGTATTGCCATTTTTGGTACAACTGTGGCCATCTCTGTCTGTGGCATCATCGCCTCTCGTCACCTGCACATGGACCTGCTCATAAACGTGCTGCGCTCTCCGATGTCCTTCTTCGAGAGCACGCCCAGTGGAAACCTCTTGAACCGCTTTGCCAAAGAGATCGACGCCATCGACTGTATGGTCCCGGAGGGTCTGAAGATGATGCTGAGCTATGTGTTCAAACTCCTGGAGGTCTGCATCATCGTGTTGATGGCCACACCCTTTGCTGCTGTCATCATTCTGCCGCTGTCTTTCCTCTACGCGTGTGTCCAGGTATGCGTCATCTGCAATGTGTTATATCCAATTCAATGTGGTTGTAGATTTCACTTTCAACTTACAACATACAGTAGGTTACTCAATGTGCTCCTCAGGCATAAACATGAACAAGTAAAATAAAAAAAATGTGCAAATAAAGTGAAATTTAAATATTATTAAAAAAAACAATATTAAAAAAACTATTAAAGTAGACAATTTGCCACCTGTCTGCTTCCGTAGAGATTTTATTAGATATGTCCGACTGGTGTTGTTAACATTGATTTGAACTTTTGCTAAACAGCAGTTGTTTTTTTCTTTATCATTGGTCACTTCAAATCTCTTCTTGTCGTTGAAAACTCAAGCTTTGCATTTGTATTTATTGCACAAAAATACCTTAAAATCTGAACTCTTGCTATGTGCAGACTTACCAAAGGTGGTGTTACATGGATTTTCATTGCAACAGTCAAAGTTTTGATTTTGCGGATTCATTATGGTTTTTTTTTTTTTTCTTCAACTTGCTGACATACCTGTCATACAAAGTGGATTTATGGGAAATTTTTAAGTGCTCCTTTCTTTCTCGGCTCATTAAAACATTTAACTTTTCCGTTTTGCCCAAAGAGCTTCTACGTTGCCACATCCTGTCAGCTGCGGAGGCTGGAGGCCGTGAGCCGATCTCCCATCTATACTCACTTCAATGAGACAGTGCAAGGTGCCAGTGTGATCCGTGCTTTTGGGGAACAACCACGCTTTATTCTGCAGGCCAACGAGAGAGTAGACTTCAATCAGACATCGTATTTTCCGAGATTTGTGGCCACCCGGTGAGTTAAAATGCTATGTTGAAAAATGGCTGATTTGAATGTAATTACTATATGTAAAGCTAAAAGAAAGTTGCTTCATATTGTGCTAAATCCTCAGGTGGCTGGCAGTCAATCTGGAGTTTGTTGGAAATGGCGTGGTCTTAGCTGCTGCTATACTTTCTGTAATGGGAAAAAGTACCTTGAGCCCAGGCATAGTCGGGTTGGCAGTCTCACACTCTCTGCAGGTGAATATAAACAAAGTATAAAAAACGCATTATGCAACGGGAGATTATGCAATGTAAATGCTATTTCAGCTTGAGTCATTTATAAAAATCTTTTGGTGGTTACCTTAGGTGACTGGCATCCTGAGTTGGATTGTGAGGGCTTGGACGGATGTGGAAAACAACATAGTTTCAGTGGAAAGAGTCAATGAGTACGCTGATACTGCCAAGGAGGTCAGTCTTTACACATGCGGTTTAAACAGAAAACAAAATTGATGTCCCATTTTATTACTCTAGTGACAAGTGGACGCCAAATTTAACACAATTCATGTTTTGTTTTGACCCACTCAGGCCAGTTGGACTATTGAGGGCAGCGCTTTGCCCCCGGCTTGGCCACAAAAAGGCATGATTGAATTCCAGGATTATGGTCTGCAGTACCGTAAAGGTTTGGAGTTGGCTCTGAAAGGCATAACTCTGAATGTCCAGGAACGAGAAAAAGTAAGGACAACTTTGTGCATTGAGTGTTGATGGAATTTCCACATAACATTGTCACACTAGTGTCTTAACCATAAATAAATCTTTCCTAGGTTGGAATTGTGGGCCGTACTGGAGCAGGGAAGTCCTCGCTTGCCCTGGGAATCTTTCGAATTTTAGAGGCTGCAAAAGGAAAGATCTTTGTAGACGGAGTCAACATTGCTGACATTGGACTGCATGACCTCCGCTCGCGCATTACCATCATTCCTCAGGTAGAGCCTCAGTATTAACACAAGCAGGGCTCTGGCTTTGCTCACATAAACTGTTTACACAAGTTAGACCCAGAATTAAATAACACTATCTAGCAGTTCATTAAAATTGTCTGTCATTCCTCCAGGACCCTGTGCTTTTCTCTGGTTCTCTGCGCATGAACCTTGACCCATTTGATACCTACTCAGATGAGGAAGTGTGGAACGCACTAGAGTTGGCTCACCTGAAGAATTTTGTCTCCAATCTGCCGGACAAACTCAACTACGAATGCTCAGAGGGAGGAGAAAACCTCAGGTACAAACTCACAACAGCAACTCTACAGTACATATGGCACTGTTTAGTGGTTTATAACCATTAGAGGGCACTAGA
Organism: Mugilogobius chulae; assembly: GCA_038363315.1. Taxonomy (NCBI): domain Eukaryota; kingdom Metazoa; phylum Chordata; class Actinopteri; order Gobiiformes; family Gobiidae; genus Mugilogobius; species Mugilogobius chulae. The sequence goes on along the minus strand of CM076403.1, from coordinate 41,120,098 downwards.
GGTTTTGAATTTGATTTTTTTTTTTTTTTTTTTTAATTTTTAGACCATAGATAATATTGTATGCCTACAAAAAATTATACTATTACTTCTATTTCATGAAACACTACTACTACTACTACTCTGAGGCCATCAAACTGCCCCACTTATTAAATTTTCCTGCAGTAAGCCCTTACTGGATAATGTATTGTATGTTTGTATTGTTTGTATCACTGGAAGGTACACATGAATTTCACTGCATGTTGTACTTGTGACAAAAAAACTAAACTTAGCTAAACTACATACTTAGAGCTCCAATGCTATGTGTATTTATTTTTATGTCTGTTTGCCTGGCTTTAGTCTGGGACAGCGGCAGCTTGTGTGTCTGGCCCGAGCCTTACTGAGAAAGACCAAGATCTTGGTTTTAGATGAAGCGACAGCAGCTGTGGACTTGGAGACCGACACACTTATTCAGTCAACCATTCGCATTCAGTTTGAAGACTGCACTGTGCTGACCATCGCCCACCGCCTGAACACTATCATGGACTACACTAGGTTTGTAGAATATTCTTTATTCTGAACCACAAAAATATCATACAGTTTATTAGAGTCTCATTGATTGCTTATTTCTTTTCCACAGAGTGATTGTAATGGACAGAGGCCACATCTCAGAAATGGACTCCCCCGCAAACCTCATTGCACAAAGAGGACAGTTTTACCGAATGTGCCGAGAAGCTGGTCTGGTGTAGGTCAGCTCCGGCTTTTAGCCTTGAACAGGGCTGAATATACAGATACAGGACAATATTTGTGTGTCTCAACAACACACAGTAAATAACCTTTCCAAGCTACAGTATGTGGCAGCTTAAATCGCCTCTCTGTGAGGGCATTGTTGAAGAATCTCAAGTAAACTGCACACAGTCTCTGTGGGAGACATGCTGTCTGAATTCAGGAAAAGACCTCTCTGCTGCTGAGAAGAGAGAGTCTACAAGCTATAAATACTGTAAATACTGAAGTGGAGTCTGTTTGTTCCATGAAAGAGTTAAACCAAAGGCTGGAATGAAAGAGTGCCACATATTTTTTTCATTCTCTTTTTGAATGGCTGTAATACTATTTTTGTAGTTTTTATAAGTTTATAAAGCACATGACATATTTTAAATGTTCATGGTTTGATGTCTCAGGCTTTTAATGAACATGTTTACTTGTTTATCCTTTTCTATATCCAAAGGTCTATATGTGATTTTATTGTTGTGTATTCTTGTCGTATAAATTGGGACAGGAAACATTTTGACACACTAACCTTCAGAGGGGTCACTCTGGCAGATGCTGGGGAAATGAGGTTTGAGCCTTCAAAATGTCAGCTTTAAGTTGCCAATTTTGAGTTTTTATGTCAGGGTAGGAGAGAAAACACTGGCGTGAGCCAGCACGTTAGCAAAGGTCCAACTATGTTGTGGCTCTTGTTTATTTCTGTCAAAGTAAACACATAAAGAGGTCCATACAGACCTTGTTGGTTAGAACCTGACACCGGTAAGAAAAACCACCATGAATGAAGAGAATTCTCTTCAAAACAATAGTAATAAATCTATTGGTGCACAACTGTCTTCCTGCTTCACCACATGACTCAGGCCAGGCCATGCAAAAATTAAAAATCAGTTTTGTTTCACTGGTGCTGACATGACAAACTGTAAATACCCCCGACTGACCTTATCACATGGGAGCTGACTCCAGTGACCTTCAGCAAAAAGGCAGTCACTGTTTTTGTCTTACTGGTTTAGACAATACTCACAGAAGAACTGTATTTTATTTATGTCATAGTTGGAAATGTATTAAGTGTTCTTTAAGTTTTAAGGTTTGTATTTATACTTTTTATAACAAGCTTGTTGAAATTTCATTGACCATGTATTTTAATGAACTGTATTTGCTGGAAAATAAAGTCATTTATATAACTGTTTTGTTATTTTATTGTATGTCTTGGTCAAAATTACTATTTTACTATATTTTACTATATTACTATTTTCATTATAATTCTCCGCAAAATAAAAATAAACAAGTCCGAAATTGTAATAAGAGTTCTGACCTCCGGCCAACAGGTGGCAGCAGTCAAGACAAAGTTTGTTTACACTTGTTACAATGGCGACTATCACAGAGCTGAAGTGCGGTGAGAAACTTGTGTTTTTGGGGTTTAAAAGTGCACAATGTAAAGTGTACTTTGTCTACTGCGCTAAGGAAAAGACTGGGGTCATCTCAAGCTAAAAATTTCTACACAACATAGCATTAAATTGAAATTTTAAGACATGTATCTATTATGGCAACAAAGAAAATAGACCCAAAAAAATAATCTTGTTTGTTGAGCAAGGTAAATTACTACAAAAAATAATGTACCTAAATGTGTTCCCCTCAGCTGTGAGAGAGACACTGGAGGCTCGTGGGGTGCTGGGACAACTCAAGGCGAGGATTCGGGCAGAGGTCTTCAGCGCCCTGGAGGGGGACAAGCAGCCCCCACAACCTCAGCTGTCCCACGAAAACCTCCTCATCAACGAGCTCATCCGGGAGTACCTGGAGTTCAACAAGTACAAGTACTGTGCGTCTGTGCTCACAGCAGGTAAAGAAAGAACGAGAAAACTTTTATTGTTTTTGTACAAGAGATTGTGAAAGTGAGTTTTTGGAATTTCCCTTTTAAATCAGTGAAGTTTGTCTGTGGCTTTTGTCTCTGTCAAGTATTATGATAGGACTTGACTGACCACCTCATATTGTTATAAAAGTGGAACAAGTTGTGCTCTGTGTGGTGAGACATGACAGAATTGTGAAATTGACACTTGCAGAAAACAAACAAACAAAAAATGTATGATTTGTAATATTTTCTTCTAAACAGACCAGTCACTCCACTGTCCAGAAAATCAGGACTGCAAATCAGACGTTGTACACAAAACGACATATTGTTTATAAACAATAACTGTATAGATAGCAACTATACATTTACAATTACTACAGCTGATTCTACTAGATAAACATATAACCTGTATATACAAAAAATACTTCTTAAAGGAGACCTATTGTGTTTTTTCCAACTATTTAGTAAGAAACTAGAATATGTGCAGATCAGTAATTTACCTTTTGTTCATTGTAAAACAAAAGGCTTGAAAATAGAAACAGCTCTATTGACTTCCTGTTCAAAACTGCAGAACTGATAAGCCCCGCCTCTTCATCTTAAAATTTAACAGTAAGATGCAACAGTTTTTAAATAACTATTTTTTATTGTTGCAAAGTGACTATGGGACAGTTCTGAACCACACATGCTTCACTTTGAGCATTAATCTTTTGAATTATAATAAGTAAATACAGACAATTAGAGGGGATAGGTGGTAGGTGAGAACAGGGATTTTCTGAGCACTTGAGCTCCAGCAGAAGAACAAAACAAGATTACTCAAACATGAATGAACCAATTCAAATATAACCTTGAGTAAACTAATGATGAAGACTGGCCATTATAACAAGGTTAAAATCTTTGAATAATACATTTTACATAAGAGGACCCCTTTAAATATTTATTAAGAACAACATCAATAACATTAATACTACTACTATCTACAATTACTAATGATACTACTACTACCTACTAATACAACTACTAATAATAACAACAATTATAATAATAAAATACAGCCTATATACCTTGTACCACCCATAATCTTAATATTAGTCACAGTTACTTAACAGCTACCTAATAAAAAGCAACCTATTTTTGCAATTACAATAACTGCCACTGAAACTAAAATAACTTTAAAACACGGGCTAGACGGTGAGTTTTCAGACACCACAAAACTGCCCAAGTTTTTATTCGAAAGTCATTTCTTAATATTTTTAGCCAAGAACAAAACCTCACCTGAGGACAGCTGAAGCCCTTGAACCGAGTGCCCTCCGTGGTTGCATATTTTGTGTGTTTTGTCAGACAGTTACTCAGAATTCAAATTTTAGCTGTTATTCTAGAGCCATACTGGTGCTAAAGTAAATGATGTTTGTGTTTTCAGAGTCAGGCCAACCTCAAGTTCCTTTGGACCGACAGTTTTTGGCAAATGAGCTGAATGTTGCAGAAGATTCAAGCTCCAAGTCTGTGTAAGTTTAAAGAGTTTAAAGTCATTTAGTTCTGTGTTAGCTAAAGAAATGAGAAAATAAAACTTTAGTCTATCCAACCATTCAAGTTCAAGAACTGCAGGGGAATAGAAGCATTCAAGATAATATTAAAAATAGAATGAAAATGGTTGCGAAACACTCTGTTTGTACATAGCAATATTTTAACAGGGTTTAAGAATATATTTATATATTTAAAGGTGCGTAGTGCAAACTTGTGGTGGAGGATACAGTCAGTTGCCTCTATGGCATTACATAATACACTATTAAACCCTTTTATCTTGTACTTTTATCTACAGCTGTTGATAAATTACTTTGAATACCATGCATTTCACTGTGAGTTGGCTCTCTGTCAAAACATTAGTGATACTTTTAGTTAGTGATGGTGCAAAAGATTTTTAGTCTGCGTTCTGCAGTCACCTTCTCTCCATGGAGATGATACTGATTTGGCAGCAAAATGTTACATTGCTTTGGTTTCTCTATAGAAATGAACATATGGTGATAATGCCTGTTTTTCAAGGTGTTTTCGATCGATAAAACAGTCATAGAGAAATAATTCTTGATGTTTGATGCTGTATTAGGCAACATTCTAGGTAAAGAAATAATATCATCATGGAGTTATTCAGGGGACGCACTATACCTGAAAAGTTACTGAGCGCACCTTTAATATTTTGTTGTATTACATATGGCTTTTGTTAAATTATGGAATATGTATTTTTTCTCCTTTACAATTTCTTTTACAACAATTTACAACAATAACCATCTTGTCTGATATACCAAAAGCAAGCACACTATTTCATGACAAAAACCACCTTTCTGCAGACCTCTTCTTTATGGGCTGGTGTCTCACTTTGTAAACCGTGATGACAGTCGAGGAAAAGTCTTTTTGAGGAGTTTGTCCCATCCACCTGGCCCCAGCAGCTCCACACGTGGGACTGATGCCTAAAACTACTGATGAAGGACTTAAATCATGTAGGTTTTGAATGAAAGAGATTGGCTTTAATCTCATTTAATGTTGATGTTGTTAATGTTATTTTATACAGCATTCTTACTTTAATTTAGATTGTAGACTTTGAGCTTTGTTCCGAATTAGTTACATGTTTTATGTTTACTCTTTTTTAATAAACTATTTGTATTTATTTGTAATCAAGAAGTCAGTTCTTCTCATGAACACCACAAGGGGGCAGCCCAAACAAAGACAATGTAACAGCAGAGGCAACACCCAAAGCCCTTCATTGCTGAAAAATCCCAAAATTATATGATACTGGCTTTCAACCATACTTTTTTTTACACAGTCCCAGTCTTCAACCATAAATCTCTTGCCTCTGCCAACATGAGCAAAGAAGATGTGTTTTCTAATTGTGTTTAACTTTTTTGTCACATTTTACACAGCCATGCCCATTTAAACTAAATGTTTAGAACTTAGCCACTTGTCTGATCTAAACTTTAATGCCATTAAGATCAATATCTATCCGTACAGACATTTTATCTCCTTGTTTGTTTGTCTGAGCCCTTACCTTTGCCGTTTTTTCAATTTTAACTTCCTTTTGCTTTACCACAACTATAAATATTGTCTGTTTTTATCCAGCTACATTGCTCTTATTATAATGTCTAGTTTTATTCGAAAAATATTTCTTCTATTTATTTTATTGAGTGTTCTATATTGAACATAAATAGTGATACATTTAGGGCTGTATCGATTACAGAGAAAATGCTGAAATTTGTACCATGAACATATGTGCCCCATAGATCTGTGCCAGGCAGTTCATGTTTTTGACTTACTCTTTCACCATTTACGGTAACGTGATTCTCTTATCTCACACAAACTAAAGCCTCAAGTTTCTGGAACTGATTAAACTGTGGACTTCTCATTATTCCTCAGGCTGATTGTATTTGCCTCAAAACATCAGTCGCTACATGTGTGCGCATTTATTCAACTTGTTCACTGAAATATGTTGGTGAAATATCTGTGAAGGCTCATGAGCACTTCAAACAGGTCAAATGTTAATTGTTTCTCCAAACTATTCTGAACAACAGAAGATTGTCCAATCCAACTGTATTTATAGCACTTTAATACCATGCTTAACACCCAAATTATCATTAGACGAAACAAAAACAATTTAACAGTAACATTACTATAGACAACTAGGTCTACATTTCAAACTGTGCTGAAAAACAAAAAGGAAAAGGTGTGTTTTTAAAGAACACTTAAAATCAAAATCAGAAAAGAGTAATAACTTCAAAAATGTCAATGGATTATAATTTTAAAGTGGGGTAGCTAAATGTTTTAATTGTTGGCAAGTCAACTTTGTGTTTTCCACCAAAAAGTGTAGGATAAATGCTGCACTTTTTAAAAAATATAGCCCACAGAATACTCTCTGAATCGAATATTAAAGAATTTTAGTTCTAATCAGGAGCAGAATGCAGCGTTCTGATTGGCTGAGCTTGGGTGGTCCTCTACAGTTTCACTTTAAATAAGAAAAAACTAGGGTTTTTAAGTCAAAATTGCAACTAAAACTTAATAGATATTGATATTAACAATGTGTTGAAGGATTTATGAGAGAAAGTTGTCAGAATTAAAACCTAAATTGTGTTTGCAGTGTGAAAATCACCTACCTCACCTTTAAGAATGCTTTGGATGTATATTGCACTTTTTCAAGACACCCAAAAACGCTTCACATTATGCATTATTCATTCACACCACATGTGATGGTGCTGAGTTAGTATTGTAGCCACACATTGGCTCCTCTGACCACCACCAACTATTCACACTTACACTAGATTCATAGTTACATAATTCTGTTGCGTTTTACAATAAAGAGACATACATTCATTGATTATCATCATATTATATATTCATGAGGAATTAATGCATGATGAATTCATTATGTATTCATGCATTAGTTGACCATGAGTCATCAAGAACTATCATGAATTCACCATGAAATATCGTGAATTCAAGTAGTTTCATGAGTTAATTCATCTAATGAACTTACATGGAACTCATGTTAGTAAATCATGACTTTTAAGCCTATGAATACAAGGAATTCATGTTCAAAAATAATAATTCATCATGACTTTTGAAAGTCATGTATGAGTCAGAATTTTCTTCATTGAAACAAAGCATAATCAAGCCGTATGGTAAAACTTACTTGTGAAGAACTTCTAATTAACTCTATATAGTCTTTTGTGCTGCATTTAAGCTTCTGTTTTGTTTTTTGTTTTTAAAAATTCAAAGCTTCCTTTATAGCATCATTGGTTAGGATTAGAAACAGCACATTTATAACCTAAATAGGTACAGCAATTCTGTGACATTTGCACTAAAAATGTTTCCAGTGACAGAACAGTCATTCAACAGTGGCACAATTTTTGAGTCAACCTGTGTTTCATTTTAGTGCATGAACATATGAATTCATGATGATAATCATTGAATAAATGTATAAAACACTACTAAAACAACAGTTATAAAACTTAATTTGATTTAAAATGGTTCATCCTCAACCTACATGAAAACCAGAAAGTATAATTAATATTTACTGGCCCATAAAAGCTGGAAAATGCCAGTTTCCCTGCTATTTCCATTTTATTATTTCCAAGTACTGACAGTACACTCACACAATTGCACTACTGTATAATCTTTTATTTGTTCCTTCTATAACTGGGAAGTTGGTATTATATAATTTGATAATAATTAACATTTAAGTGGCTCCTAATGATGCATTAGTCCCTGAAAATGTTGTTTAGCTCATCTAATGTAATTATTATAGCTCTAAAAACTATTATTTGTTAAAGGGGCAGCTGCACAAACAGTGGTGGCCGCAGTGGTCTTTACACGACTGATGATAGTTTGCCTCTGGCTCAGATTAGACTGCATTTGCATTCCTCTGGGGTCAAACATATCCATAAACATATTTTCTCTACTGTCCTTCTATGGCAGTAACAGCAAAGAAATACACATTATATTCCGCCTAATGTTCACATACAGTCATTTATATGTAATTTGCTTCTCTCGGTGCTGTTGCTTATTTAATTTATTTTGCAATTCACATATTTTTAGGGAAAGCTTTTTTCGTTTTAACTGGAAAAAAACATGAAAACATTTAAATGCATTTTTTCAAGTTCATGTTTGACTTAGTTCTGCACAATTTTATGTAATATAGTCGAACTTACTCAAAACTGGTGTGAAGATGTGCTAGTCTGCTTTCTTACCTATTTTGTGGCTGCTACCAACAGTCAACGTTTTTTCTATGGTTATTAAAGGGGACCTATTTTGTTAAATCCACTTTTCTGAGTTCCTATCAGTGTTCTCACATATTTAGTTTACAGTTGTATTTGGTTGAATCTGAGTAAAACATGTAGGCCTTAAAATTGTCATGTAACCTTTTTCCAACAACAGAAAATCAAAATTTAAAGTCTGCTACTTGTCACAGGTATTTATTATTATTATTATTATTATTATTATTATTATTATTATTATTTATTTTATTTTATTATTATTATTATTATTTTTTTTTTTTTTTTTTTATTTTTTTTTTTACAATGAAGAGGTGTGGCTTACCAGTTCTGCAGTTTTGAACAGTGGAGCTGTAGGCATAAATAGTTTAGTTTTGTTTTACAATGAGCAAAATGTACATTGTTGAACTCTATACAGCATGTTAACCCTCTCAGTTCCAGACAAATCAGCCATTCTAAGATGGCTCATTGTTTGTTCAAATACTCTTATGACAAACAAAAACTTTTTAATGGGATCCGCCTAAACATTTTAAACTTATTTTAAGTCCCTAAAACAATTTTTACTTAAATTACCTTCACCTTTTGAAGAGAAGTTGTAAAAAATCTAAATTTTCTCAAACTTGTGTCATTTTGGCCCCAGCTAGTGCCACTAGCTATAGAGCTGTTTATATTTACAAAAAAAAACTGTTTTTGGCGGAAATCATTTTTTGATTCTCCTTTATAATTAGAATCAATTAGACATCAGAGGACAAAACTGTAGAGCCTCAGTTTCACAAAGACCCCGACCACTTGTTTGTGCTCCAAAGGGTTCAGAAACAGATTCTGTTTAAATTTTAGATTCAGGCGTTTTAGTGAAAAAATGCTGGTTCCTTATAGGGTTTTAAAGAAACATTTTAGCAATAGTTGTAGTGTGCTAATGGGAAGTAGGAACAGTATCTTTTAGTAGATGATGATATGACAGAGTACTACATTTTACTGTACTTTCAATCTGGACTGTAATCAAACCATAACTCTTTGTGTGAGGTCTTTAACATCAGTGTCTTCAGGAGATCATTTCAATTTGAAGTTACCAAAAGCTGCTTCATTCATCAGATGGACTCCCTCGTGCTGCTCTTTCGGGGTGCGGGAGGACGAGCCGCAAACCATTTGGCTCAGTGCAAGTAAATAATAAGAGTGATTCCCATAGAGGCGACTTTGTTTGTTTGAACAATACTATTGCCGGTGGACCATATTTAGTCACCAGCAGGGCCTGAGGTGCTGCCCGACTCCACTGAGAGTAACAAGCAAAGCTGCAAAGATTCCTCGCAGATCCCATTGTCCTTATATGGCACAGAGCGTAGACTCTGTTCAGTATCTACAACCTCACCCCCCTACGCCCCGTCCTCCCGTCTGGCTCTGCATCCCTCCCCTCTGCGCTGGCCCGGGATCTCTAGAGTTTCTCCTAAAGTGTTTCCCAAGGACGTAGAAGATGCTGTAGCACTCCAAGAGTTTGAGAGGGGCCGTAATTTAATCAAATATTTCATAAGCCAGGAATTCAGTCATATTTATTGTGCATTTTCAAAACCAGTTCTTTGATGTCTCTATTTTTAAATTATTTTTGATGGATAATGACAAGTCAGCCTTTTACATCACAACTTTTACATCTGAGACAACATGGGGCCCTAGAAAAGAACTAATAAAGCATCTCTAGATAAGCTAATGTGTGCTTTGATAGTTACTTTTAGGACTATGATGAGGAGAACCGTCATCTCAATTTAGCAATTATTAATGAGACAAATCAACGGCAAAAAATCTAAATAGTTTCTCATTTTAAAAAAATCAAAACATTTGACAAACACATTGTATTTGACAAACTAATGGTATTGTGATAAATAGTTTGCCTTGATTAATGATTATAAAATCATTAATATATTATTTATTATAGTTTCTTATTTAAAAGAGACCTGATTCCCAACCAATAAGTCCTTGACAATTAAGTCGGCAAATGAGGCGCCTCATACTGTTTATCAAAGTTAATGCCTAATTTTTGCCTGTGTTTTACTATTTGGCCAATGTTTTAGTTACATTCTCAGTTTTCAGCTATTCCACAGTCATCAGTTCAAACCCATTGATCGAGGATCTGCAACATTGAACAGCAAAAGAGCCACAATTGCCTAATTTAAACCAAACCAAGGTCAGAAAGAGACACAACTGTATTTATTCGAAAACAATAATGTTAAGTGAATTTACACAGTGTTTTGCAAAATAAAACATTGTTTAATTTCACAAAAATATTTTGATGGCGAGACAAATCAGTTTGTTTCACGCACTTCTTTTCATTATGTAATGTGCTCTTGGAGAGAAAGATGAACTCCAGCTACGATCATCAATACATTCAGATATGGTTTCATACACTAAACAACTGCTTATTTAAAATACATATAGTACATGCTGTAAACCGAATCGAGTAGTAGAAATGTTCTTTAACTTTTTTCTAGTCCAGTTCTAGTTTCTTTCTTCTTGCGACTCACTTCTTTACAGAACAGCATGTGGCTCCTGAGCCGCAGGTTACAGACTTGTGTCATAGATAAATTGTAAACATGATAAAAAACAACACAACATGATGTTAAATCACAAATCAGCATTATTACTCAATTAAATTTGAAATTACATGCTTATTTTTTTAAGCCTCGTTTTGCTTTTCCTGAAGACTCTCCAATTATCCCCTCACTCGTCTGAATGTTTTACTAGAGAACAGCTAACCCCTCCTTCAGATGTTGGCCATTTAGAGGTGGCTCCTATTCAGTTAGAGGTCTTTGGTCCATCATCAGGTTTCACACACACATACCAGCACTAAACAGGCCTGCACCATCATCCAACACTTTGATTTATTTCAGCAAATACAAGAGTGTCCTTATATAGGAAGTTCCAGCGGAGCAGCACACCGGCCCGGGATGGTGCAGGGTTTTGGGAAATGTGATAACTGCAGGAGATATGTCTGGGATGTATACGCACTTAAATAGACAGGTTTATTGTGAGAATCATGACTTATGTGGTGGGGCTCTTTCTGATGCTTTTACACAGGGGGCGACAGCAGGTTTCCTTATGAGGAGTGGGAACACATTTTGGTCTGCTGTATACATGTGACAGCTCCCTCTGTTTATGGGAGTCCTGCATTATTTTGCATTTGTTAACTCTGCAATACAGAACATTATTTTGGAGCAAATGAGGCACTTGCATTTTTAAGAGCTGTTTTTTTCTTTATTTTGTGTGATTATACCTAATTAAAGTAAAGCTTTTTTTTTACTTTCATTGTATTGTCCTATTGGAAGCTTGTATGTTATTTAGTACTATATTTTTTCTGGTGGAGACTCAATGCTTCATGGTGTTAAAGTTGGGGTAGCAAATTTGTGTTGTTGTAAATGAGTAAATTTTTGTTTTCTACAAAATCATATATGCAGCACTTTGTGAAAAAAATTGACTTCTGAGCACTGTCTGAATTGAAAAATTAAAGATTTTAGTTCTAATCAGGAGCCGAATGTAGCTCTCTGATTGGCCGTGCTTGGGTGGTCCATCCCAGTTTGACTTTGTTGCATTATATTGATTCCATAAATTACACCTTTCCATAAATATGACTTTTAATGTGCACTGTATCCTCATATCTATGTTAATGTAAGTGTAATATTGGGCTATAACTAACTTTTTTATTGTAAGTTAGTGAACTTTGTGCTTTCCACCAAAAAGTCTATGATAAAATCAAAAATTTGTGAAAAAATGAGACCACTGAGTACTGTCTGAATTGCATAATAAAGTATTTTAGTTCTCACCAGGAGCCAAAGGCTACGCTCTGATTGGCTGAGCTTGGGTGGTCCATCCCAGTTTCACTTTGTTGTTTGCAAAAAAAAGTTTATAAGCTGTAATTGCAACCAAAATAAACAATGTTGATATTACCCATGTGTCGAAGTATTCAGATCTAAAACCTACATCATGTTTGCCGTGTGAAAATCCGCTACCCCACCTTTAAAGTCACACTGTGCAGCAATCTATAGGCAATCATCTTCATGAAAAACTGAGATAAGGTGCCTGCAGACCTTCTTTTGACTATTATTACTTTTCATGTGTCTGTGTTGCATCTTACTAGTGAAGGAAGCTCCTAATTTGTGAATTATGTCACAATGGAACAATGACAATGACAGGTAAAAATTTAAATTGTTTTTAATTTTTTGTTTATATTTTTGTGACATATTTTTGTAATGTTTTTATTCAGTGTTGAATCAATTCACAAACGATCAAGACTATACTCTTTTTATAAATACAATAAATGCATATTTGAGCACTGCAGTGTTTGCCAATCATGCACAATTGATCCTGAGAATTTTTTTTTTTTTTTTTAGTTTTGCATAACATATACAGTATTTAATGTCTATTAGCAACCAGGTAATTACGCAAGGATTATTCATGGCCCGGTTGTTGTTTTTTTCTTGCAAACCAGTTGTCTATCTATCCTTGGGTATTTATTTTGAGACCATCTTTAATATATATATGCTTTCAATGCTGTAGGCCAAACCATCCAGCATATGTTGTTTCTTAATGTAGGCTACATTATCTATAATTAGGCATTTAAATAGAAAAAATAAATAAATAACATGCAAACATACATACATACAAACATGCATGCATTATTATAGATGAATAGTGATTATTATGATAGTAATAATGAAGGGAAAATCACATTTGCACATCAAGCTCAGGAGTAAGATTTTTTTTTTTTTTTTTTTTAATTACTATTATATATTTAGGCCAGTAAATATAACATTTAAAATTGCACTGCTTCATTTTTTTTTTACCTTGTCTACAGGCTAAACCTCTCCATCACTCCGAGTCCAACCTGCTGCTGCCTCTACTGCGCATGTCCGCTGCCTCCAGACCACGCGGCTCCACCTCCCTCCAACAACAGGACGCACTTTAAATGTTACGTCTCTGAATTAAACGAGGGTCATTTGGACTGTCAGTGTTGGAGTACCTCGTCACAGCCTTCCGTAACACCAACGTAACTTCAGTAACCTTAAATCGGATTTTTCTGTCATTATGTAAGTACAGTGTTTTTCTACTTTTTAACCAGTGCACCTCAGATAAGTTTGTCATGCATCTGCAGTCAAAACAACCCCAAAGAAGCTAAAGAATTGATAAAGATGTAGCTTAGATTTTTATTGAAAACGAAACTAAACAAGTTGATCATCATCAGAGCTGCAACAAAGTGCGTAGACAATGAAAAAGAGAAGTTATAGGATGTTCAAAGGCGATATCTGTCGACTAATTGACCACTAAGTTTCCTGATTTCCAAATAAGGTCATGCATGATTGTTCTGCGGGTTTAAGACGCAGCTTGTGACTTGTTTGTTTTAGCAAGACTTGCAACAGTTATTATAACTTTTCTGCAGACTTTGAAGTTTGAATTCTTAAACTGAATTCATAATTTGTTTAACTAAGCATTTATATTTGAAATATTGAAAAAAATGCTTATGCACATAGTTTAAATTAATTATAAATTTTGTTTTTATGATAAATTACTGCTCTAGTTAGTTAAGTTATAGTTACTTTACATTTTGAAAGCCCACCCAGTCTTTTTCCACTTAATCTTGTGGCCATTGTCCTAATTTGAACTTGTCACTTTTTATCATCATATACGTTATTGAAATTGCAGTGTACTGGAGTTTATTAGCACGATTATAACAGGAAGTGTATTAGTGAAGCAGCCAGCAGAGGAAATGAGCCTAAATCATTCACAGGACCCACATGTCAACCGCAAATAGAAAGGTCATTTTGTCTCATGAGTAAAATGAGTTTATTATTGCTTGGAATATGCTTATTATTGCGGGGTAACTGGAGCCAGAAGTTGTTGTGATCGTTTTGTGTTTTGCATGTTGAGTGGATGTGGTCATTCATCCATAAGAATAACAGAGCCTCGTGGACTTGCTAATCTCCTGTCTCTTGGTCGTCTTTAAAGTTTGCTTCTTTGATTCGGTCTGTTATCCCGTTGGCTCCAGTCAGCAGCAGCTCTGTGGACAGAACGATCAAGGAGATGTGTTGACACAACTCTCAGGAAGAGGAGGGAGGATGTGATAATATTAAGATAAAGACACGGGCAAAGTTTAAAGGGTTAGCGGTGTGGATGTGATGATTGACTTTTGTTATTTTTCTCAAAAAGCCAAGTTATCAAGACGGTGGATCTCACGCAGATACAGATGAAGCATGACCTTTAAATATGTTTGCAGTAGTTAATAGACATAAAAAGGTTCTCTTTGTCACATTTCTGATGAAGGATTTCTCCCTGCCATGTTGTTACATTAAAATATCCAGCCATCATTTTTAATTGCTGAAATGACTTGATAAACATTACTGAGCAAAATTGCTTCTCCACAGATATCACTAGTAACTTTGCCTGGTGTCACCTCCTGCTTGTCTTAACTGCTTACTGAGCAGTGCCTAGACACATATAGATTTACTGTATTTTGGGACATTTTCAGGCAAAGCTCTTCTATGGAGGCAAATATTTGAAAAACTCTTCACCACAACTTATCTCCAGATGACGAGCAGGTGGCACTACCAGATTAAACCAAAAGTCAGATCTTTGAAGAGGCAAGCCTGCTCACTGCTACTTTTTCAAAGAATTTCAAAGCATTTAAAACACCACTACAAGTCCCAGAATACACTGCAGCCAAGTATCAAACGAAGGGCTACATAGGCCAGAATGGGTAATAAGTTTTTGTATTTATTTTTTGCTGAGTTGTGACTATAAAACTCAAACAGTATGTACAGTATAGTGCAACGTAATGTAAAACAATATAAATCTGCACAGTAAATGTGTTATATTAACTTTATATAGCCCAACTGTCATATTTAACTATAACACAGAAGGACCTTTATTTAAAAATGCCGCCCTCGACCAACTCTGACTCAATCGATTTGGCCCCAGCTCCATTTGAGTTTGACACTCCAGCCCTAGATTATATACATTCTAGAGAAACTTTAGAGAACATTCTTGGCAAAGTAATAACGTCACATGGAGACAGGCAGGGGGGAGATTCTAGAAATGTAATAATCATCTTTAAGTCATCTTGTAAAGGAACTTGAAAAGTTGTCAACATAACTCACCGTGCCTCCCAAAGTTGTCAACTTAAAATGTGGATACTACTTCCTGATTCAGTAAGTTTTATGAACTAAAATGAAACATTATGAATGCTAAGTCAGTCATGAATCGGAACCAAAGGAAGATTAAAGGGTTAAATTAAGTGTGAAACATGAGCAATTTTTAATAAATAAATGTCCATTTAATAACAAACATATAGCAATGCTAGATTACTTGTTATAACTCCCACATAGACTGACATGTGTCAGTGTCAACACAGCAAACATAAACCTTGATTTTAAACCTTCTTTAAAGCTTGCCATATGTTGTGTGTTATCTTATTCAAAATACTTATTTCATCAGTGCTTGTATGCCTCAGCTTTATAGATCCCCTGGGTAGACTTTGGTGGAAGGACTTTTATTTTCCCATAGTTCCTACTTCCCCCTCAATTACACAAGTGCCAGTTTTGAAGGCTGAAGCAGTTACAGTCTGAAGTTTGCAGTAAGTAATTGTTTGAAACCCAAGGGCCGAACAAATTACAGCTCAGCTTTTCAGTGTTAGATCCAACATGGCAGCTTATTACTGTAGGACCAGTGTTTTATTACAACCTCTGGGCTTGAGGGGAGCAGGTGAGGTGTCATTGTGGACGGCTCTGTTTTTACTTTATTTGGAAGAAATATCCAATTAGCTCTGTGTAAATCATCAAACTAAGATCTAGTTGTTTGGAATGTCACAATGGAGTTTCTTTGTTTAAACTTCTGCAGTACATTTTCTGGCTGGGCGATTGCACAAACAAAGTGATCATAATGTTTTGCTCATTAATTACTAATATGAATTTGATTTGATTTTAGTCTTTGCAAATGTAAAATTGTTTTCTGTCATTGTTTTCATAGACAGAGACTAATATGTGGCACTTAACAAAAACAAAGTTATTTTTCCAAAGTTTAACTTCTGCTTCAAACAAATGTTTTTACTGGCTGCTGGTTATCTGTAAATCTAAAATGTAATTCTAACCTAATAATTGACAATTTGACACATCTCTCAATCTTTCAAATAACTGCCAAACCCTAGGTGTGGAGAAAAGCTAAAGTACTATTGTAGGTGCAAAAATGGCACTGATGGATCTATTTCTAATGAAAAAAAACGTTATTCTATTAGATAATGTGGTGACAGTTAATTGTGCAGCAGAGGGGAAATGGTTTGAACATTCTCCAATTTTGTGATCTGTGTATCAAGAGACAAACTCAAACTACATTGTCCGATTGATAAAAATATGATGTTATTAAGCTTTTGTCAGCCTAATTATCAGACCAGCTTTGAACATTTCCATTGATGTTGTTTACAAGTGACTCCCACAGATGCATTTCAGGCCTAATTCCAAGTAAACTACAGTGTGATAGCTGCAGTCGGGCCCCCCTCGGTTTCTTTGCTTAGCTGTTATCATTTTGAAGTAAACGGGAGAGCAGTCAGAGACATACTATTCCCTATAAGGCCTTTGTTTGGGACTAGACTTGCCTTGCTGTTTAGGTCCGATGAAAAGAGCACTGCTACAGAGAAGGAGCCCATATATGGTCATCGCAGCACGAGACTCGGGACTCTTAGAAGGGAGAGACTGGGAGGGGAGCGAGGCATGGAAAAAAATGTTGTCAATTACTGTATTACATAATGTTTAAATTACTGTTTTGTCAGCATTTGTGAACAATAGATACAGTTGTCAACTATATGAAGAGAGTCATTGGAAAATTGCATTCATGTTTGAAGATGGGTTATGTGTCTCTTGTGGAGTGTGTGAAAACGGAGTTTGAGGGTGGAGGTCTGTGAGAAGGAGCGTGAAATCCCCAAAGGATCAAACATGTTAACTCTTCGAGATACAACCAAAACAATGTCTTTCTAGTGTGTCTCTGACCCTTTAAAAATCCTGCTCTTATGTAAATGATTTGGCTAATTATAGCTTTGATAAATCACTGCTTTTGTACGGTATTTTGCCATCGTATTTTTCATGCTTCCAATAAAAATGTGTATATAAAAAGTACATTAGTCACAAAATGGCGGATCTTTAGAGTTTGAGGACAGGGATGTCATGATGTAAAGTTTCTAAGATTATGTGAAAAGACTTATCATTCACAATTCACATTATGAACAAGCTACAGTAAGATCCTTCTTCTTTTTCCCTTTGTCTGATTGCCATTGCTCTTTGTAAAGATGGATCAATTTTATGAAATCAGACCAAGTTAAAGATGGAGTAATTTTGGAGCCAAATGCAGCACTCTGATTGGCTGTGCTGAATGGTCACCTTCAGCATCATTTTGCCATCTGTAAAATAGTATGTTTTTAGGGTTTAATTGCAGACAGATATTATGGATATTATTTTCTGCTGAAGGATTTGTGTGAGGAACTAGTTGGACCTTGTTTCAGGTTTTGTGGTGTGAAAATCAGCTTCCCAACCTTTAAGTAAATGTAAGGTAAATGAATGAATGTGAATGTAGTAAATGCTGTTAGCTGATGTTAGCTGAGTTTTGTGATCAGGACCATACCTCTGCCTTACTTTAAATCACACCTCTACTTCACCGAAAGAGCATTATATTAAAGTGAGGTGGGTGGGTCCTCCTGAATCGGGTGAGTCTCATAAAATAGAAACCTAAAAGCCTAATAAAAATTTTGGCTGACTCCATTGACCGATTAAGCAACTAAACAACTATCGGATTACAGCCCTTGGTCTGATTGTATTGAACTTCAGCATTTACTGTGTCTCCGTCAATAATCAACATATATCTGTTTGGCGTGGTCTTTGTGAATGAAATGACTTGACTGACCAACCAGTCCCTACACGCTTTGACAGACAACTTTACAAAGACACAAGGGGCTGGAATCAGAGCGCCGGGTTTCAATTTCGAAGGCAGGCTTTCCGAGCGCTGAGTCAACCAATCACAATTTAGGGAAATGATATGTTCTTAATTGTTTAAAATCGAAGCAAGAGGCGGAAAAAAAAGCTACGTCAGCCATCTTGAATGTTTTGAAATGGTTAGAAAAAAGGAAGCAGTTGTTTGAGATTGAATCGTCCTAACTTTGGATGACAAAGTGATTGACTCTCTTTGGTTCCAGACCCTTCTGCATTTGAACAGAATGTAGAAGGGGCTGGCTGGTCAGGCAATGAAATATATAGACAAAGAAACTCTTATATATTAATAATATAGGTTAAAAAATAGTTAAGTTTTTAGTTCTTTATATCTAATTTGAGCTTCCCTCATGTATTCTTCTGTTATTTTCTGTCCATTCCTTGTGAATACTTTTTTCCCCCTTATAAAAGAGCCATGTTTGTTTTGATATAGACAGAGTTTGGGTGTCCCTGATTGACAAATCCCTTTGTCAACTACGCTTTCGGGAGATGAATGTGGTAACTAGAATACAGAGATATACTATTCAATATTCTATTCAATAAAAGCAGATGTCACCATTAGACTTGCTAAAACAAGTGAATAGAATCATAACAATATTTATAAGATATTACATGAGACAGACACATCAATCATTCAATACAGTCCAACAGACACATAGCATCAATAGGACAAAAACACACACAATTACAAGATACTTAATAATGTAGTTTCAAATTCTGTCCCATTTTGCAGCTGGCCCTCCACCAAACCCAACATGTCCAAGAAGGCCCCAGCCGACGACGAGAAGTTCCTCTTCGTCGACAAAGACATGTTGAACAACCCCATGGCGCAGGCGGACTGGGCGGCCAAGAAGCTGGTGTGGGTGCCGTCGGAGAAGAACGGGTTTGAGGCTGCGAGATCAAAGAGGAGCGCGGTGACGAGGTGCTGGTGGAGCTGGCCGATAATGGCAAAAAGATGACAGTGAACAAGGACGACATACAGAAGATGAACCCGCCCAAGTTCAGCAAAGTGGAGGACATGGCCGAGCTCACCTGTCTGAATGAGGCGTCAGTGCTGCACAACCTCAGGGAGCGCTACTTCTCTGGACTCATCTATGTGAGTATAAAGTATCACTGCCCATTATGAAACTAGAAAAGTGTAGTTTACATATGAGAATAACTCAAAATCTTAAATGTAAATGTCAAATAAATAATATATACGAGGGCTGCACCAATCAAGCAATTTCAGTGTAACTGACTGTCCAACAGCAGCCAAAAAAGCTTGGGCTGGAACTTCAAAAAAAAAAAAAAATAAAATAAAATAAAATACTTTTGGAAATCTGCCATTTTTGTAGAATGTGTACAAAATGTCTATTGGGATCTATTTGCCAAGACAAAGTAAACAGTAATCAAGGGGTGAAGAATAATTAATAAATCTAGTGTAATATTTTGCTTTTTAAAATCTTATTTTATTTTTTTACACTAAGCCATCTGAAAATTCTACAGATGTGTGATTTCATCAGTGTTGGGTTTAACTTAGTTAAATTAGATTACATTTTTGAGTAACTAGTAGTGTAACTGAGTATGAAAATACCTAACAAAAACAAAAAAAACAAAATCCTAAACAAACAAAAATAACCTTATACTCGTAGTTACTTTTAAGTACAAAAAAATCTAGAAAGATGGAAAAACGACTCAGACACACAGAGCAGTTGGATCACAGCCCAGAATCATTTTTAATGTTGATTTTACTTAATTTGAGCCTATTTAAGCAACTCAGTTGTTGTTTGCCTCTGTTTAAATGCTAATAATAAAATGTTAAATTCTATTTTTGATTGATGTTTGCAATAATTGCACAAAGTAAAGTAATGTAACTAAGTTACTTTTCTAGTGTAATTTACTAATTACTTTTTCAATACTTTTGCCCCAACAGTGTTTTTTATAATGCCAAACTTTAGTGTAGCAGATACTCTGCATCACCATTGCATAAACCAAATTATAAAAAATAAGAAAATGATTGGCTGTTTACATGCAGACAAAAAGTTTGACTTCTTAATTTCTCATTGAAATTACTTGTAAACACTCTCATCTGATGTGACTAGTGTAATTTCTTTCTGCTTGTGTTCACAAGAAACACTTGAAATGTGCAATCATTGTAGCACACACAAGTAACTTTATTTTTCAACCATTTTACTTTAAAAGCCCATTAATTTGTCGACAAATCTCACCAGATGTTTAAAAAATGAGATCTAGTTTATTGAGTTATCAGACTATTTCAGTTTTTTGGTATTAATGCTATCAACTAGACCTACAAGACATATTGTTATTGTTGCATCTAAGTTATATTTGCTATGTAGTAATAAATTATCCATCAAAGACTTGCTTAGGAAATACAAATTAATCTCTGTGTTTTGTTTTATTTCTTGTAATAAAAGCTGAGTGTATATTATGTGACTGTCAGATTATAATTACGGGTAAGTAGATTTTGGAAGTGTTCCCTAAATGTTGTCAGCGCTGGCCAGGTGCTGTAAAGAGAATGAGCAATGCATAGTAATTCCAGCATATTATCCACTGCATGATGTCAATCCTAAGACAATGTATTATTAAATATGTTGTAAGTATTTATCATATGCAACATGCAATATTTTTCCTGCCACTGTGGGTAAACATACCAAACAAAGAGAAATGGTTAATCACAATAGAGAAAGAGAGCAAACTATCAAATTATTTTGTCTTTTTTCAGACGTACTCGGGGCTCTTCTGCGTGGTGGTGAACCCGTACAAAATGCTACCCATTTACTCAGAGAAGATCATTGACATGTACAAAGGGAAGAAACGACATGAAGTGCCTCCTCACATCTACTCCATCACTGACAACGCCTACAGGAACATGATGCAAGGTATTCTTCCACAAAAAACGCATCAGTGTAGTTTTAGTGGGAATATTGAGTCCAGTCTAGTCCTAATATTTTGTTGTTATTGTAAATTATCACTTTTTTTAGATGAACCAGATGAGATGAACTTACTGAAGCGCTAGAGCACTTTCTGTCCAGTGTGGAATGAGCAATGAGTTGTATTAATGTTTGTATGTCCTTAATATGAGATTTGAAACTTTAGTCTGAAGAATCCAAATTGATACCTCTCTTTTTTCCATCTTTTGTTTTCTTCTTCTTCTGTACAAGTATTGGAATGGCGATTTGAAGTATATGTTTAAATAGTATGGTTGTGTACACTTTTAGGAATTAAATAGGAACCAACAAAGGGATTTTTTGTTTATCAACATGGTCGATGCGTGTGCACCTGTTATACAGAAAGAGTCGCCACTCATGAACACAAAATAAGTAAAAAAAGCACCAGTGTCAGCTAACTAGTTTACCCACTGTGCAAAAACAAAAGTTATGCTGCTAAATCAACATTTGTGAATGAAATTACCCTACGACCTTAAATAATTCAGTGAGTGACAAAAGTGAGAAAAAACTGTCTAAGCTTCAGGAGACAGCGTTGTCAGACGTTCAACCTGATTAAAACGTGCTTCATCAGGTTTAGTTTTTTATTCAAAAATTTCCCATGTAAGCAGATGGAAGGTCTCTTTCTGCATAAAGATGCGCAGTGACTTTGACGAAACCTTCATAAACTAATCAGGGCTCTGAAACTAATACTACAATCCCATGTCTATACAAGAATTAATTAAATTATAATCAAATTACTTTTAAGGGATTTCTTTTATGTAAACAATTGCAGTTTAGGGTTAATTTTATAACTGAGAAACGCCGCCATCTTTGATAGTTATTTTGGCTCATTTGAGAGTCAGTGTCTCGTGTAGGTGGTGATTGTGCTTTTGCCAGACTTTGTGCTTACAGTAAATGAATTTTTGGCCTCAGTCTGCGCTGCAGCTTTATAGCAGCTTGTTTCCCATCCAGCGAAGTGTCTCTTCTGTGTCCAGAGGTCGTGCCCACTCTGCCTCATACTGACGTGATGACGTGCTCCCACGGAGTCAACATCTGGATGCATTGATGGGCGGAGGGCAGTCAAACATTTCCTGTCTCCAAATACCTCACTGTGATCCCCAAGCTCAGACAAATCATTTTTAAAATAACTGTATAAAAAGGCAGACACAAAGAAAGTTTACTCAGGATTGTGATACTATTATCATTAATAATGATCATTATTATTCATTTATTTATTTGTTTTTTACAATCAATCTTTTCGTCAGTAAACGATTGTTTATTCAAATTCAGATTTTGAAAGTAGAAAAGTGTCTTTTTGCTTTTATTTAGCAATGAGTTTGTAAAATTAAAGCTGGCTGCCTGATTTTTAGGTTGTAAAACAAGAAGTAGGTATTTCAACCTGTTTGACAACCTCCAAGCTCTCACAGATCCTTTATGGTTCTCTTTTTGTAGACAGCAAAATGAAACAAACCAATCAGGGAACTGCTTTTAGTGTTCTATGAGAATTTAAATATTTTATTCAGACAGTGCACACTTTTTAAATAAATGTGCCTTAGTTAAAAGTTACCCTCAGCTTTGCCTTTTCCTTCTCTTTGACTCTTTATCTTAACTTCCTGATGCAGACATTCTGGGGCTTATTAGCGTGTTTTAACCTCCTTCGCTGGAGGCCATTTCCTTACATAACTATTACATCAGTTTGACATTGTATATCTGTTTCTGCAAAGCGGAGGGCCAGCACGTTGCATAAAACCAACATAACTCAGCAGATGTTATGTTGAATGAATGTGCATTAAGACTTTATTTGGACAAACACAGTATTGTTTTGTTTACTATTTCTTCCGTAAAGCATTAACACGATGGCGACAGGCTGGGTGGATGTTTGGACACACGTCACTTGTAGATCTGATGGAAAAACAATACAGCTGTTATTTCAAAATAGTTGTGAGTTTGCTTGTTATCACCGTGCACAAGAAAGATTTGGCCCAGACTAAACACGATTGCTGTGTTTGATAAAATGTAGCCTTCATGATATCAACAGTTAGATGGCTTTTTTTAAATTATCTGTTTGCTATAATGAAAAAAAATAGGGACAGTGATATCAAAGGTCTCTCATAGGTGTTGGAAAGTAACTAAAGACTAAAAAAACAACTATATTTAAAACAACTTTAAGATGTTAACTGCTTGAGGGGGAGAGAAAATAAAAAAGCTCTCTGTTGAGTTCCCACACTGGATTATCTGAGTGGCACAGGTCTTTGGTAATGTGATATATTTTAATTAAACTTTAGACAATGTTATCTTTGTGGCCTCTTTCACTCGATTGGGCCCATTGAATTGAAGGATATATTTAACTGAATGGCCTTACATGGACTCGACGTGTTCCCCCTGGAGAATTGTGCTTAGTCACTACTTGGGACATCTGAATTTTTATGTGAAACATTGAGAGAGGGACATGTTTCTTTGACAGTTGGCAAAACAACAACTTCCGATGAGTTCATTTTAAAGTGATTCTAAACCCTAAACTCTTCTCACAGCCACATTTCAAAACGAGCTGGTAAACTGGGCAGTGCTGGAAGAGTAAAGGAGGAGGTAAAGGAGGGTGTGATATTGGAGAGAAGCAGTGTGATTGGTTTGAAAGCAGAATAATCCATGATGATGTCACTACTATCACTATTTTAAACACGATATACACAGCTTAGTAGCAATACAATTTTAATTTATGGTTTAGTACAACTTTACACTTGATTTAAAATTATGACCTGAGAGTAGTAAATAAAGCTATTAAAAGCCAAATCAACATTTAAACCCAACTATAATGACATAACCCTAACCCATCAACTAAGTGTGGATGGACTATAGAGGGGACACTGCGCATGTATTATGCAGAAAGAGCTTCTTTCCATCTAGTTACATGGGGAAACGTCTTTGAATAAACAAAAATGGGACGAGAGCTAGCTTTTTTAATCAGGTATAATCAGCTCCTGGAGCTTAAGACAGTGTTTTTCTTGCCTGAATGTAACTTTTAAGGGTCGTAGGATCAAATTTCATTCACAAATTTTGACTTAGCAGCATAACTTTTGTTTTCACACAGTGATAAACTCTTGTAGTTAGCTGACAACAGAGCTGGTTTTTCCTGTTACTAAAAACATGTCCAGTTGTGCCTCCCTCCCCTGGACAATAGATAGAAATCAGCTGGTACAAGCATCTCTGCCATTGTGCTTAAAGTAACTAACATTTTTACCTTGTTGAATATGTTTTTTAAGTCTCCATGATGATGGTTACATAATATTTTGGGGCATTTAAAGCATGTGTCGGCTCTCTCCTCTGTCTCCAGCAGAAACTATGGCTACTGCACCTTTCCTCTCCCACCTCCTTCCCAACACATTGTCGACTTGAATTTCTGTTCTCCTGAGAAACCCTAGTTTTTTTTTTATTTAGCAGTGTAAAATGTGTTAGATGTATTTTTGTTCCCTTTTTTATCTTAAAGTTACGCAGAGATGGAAAATAACAAAATATGTTAAGCTTCGATTCAGTTGACTAGTTTAATTACACAACTGTAGAAGGAGCACTACTTAGTTCTGCCTATATAATTATGTACATTGTCCTAATAAACATAACCGTTAAACTTGGTGCAATCAGACACTGTTCTCTGTATAATTGCATTATGTTTACAGTGAAAAAGTACATTATACCAAAGCTGCTTTTTATTTTGGTTCATTGTTTGTAATGCATTGATAAGAGAACCTTTATTATGTAGACACGGAAAAAAGCAGACATGCACCTATTTTTTCTATTTTACTCAATTACGTAACATTCAAATGTATCCATCTGATTTTAACAACTGTAAATGTCTCTTTCAGATCGTGAAGACCAGTCCATCCTTTGCACGTAAGTAATGGGATTTTCTTATCTTTGGCTTCCACCACGTAATCGAGAGTGTTTGTCTTAAAGTGCAAGTTACGTAACATTTTGTAAGCATAACCATTGGCCAATTTACAATATTAAAATACATGATTGTTCTGTATATCAACACTTTTAAAGATAAGAAGAACTCTGGGGAATTCTGTTAGAGAGAGGGTTTGACAGTACGGTTGGGCTTTATTTTAATTTTAAGTAAAAGAGCAGAGGACTTGGCTGCGATCCCAGTGGACTAAGGCCTCGGTCCCTCTCAGACCCGGGTCAGGAAGTTGGCCCTGTATCCTGATGTGAGAACCAGATTAGCCTCCCAAATGTTTGCTCTCTATGTTTATTTACTTTAAACTGATTATTGAGAACTATGATTCATGCATGGACATCTGTGGACACATACTTGTACTCACTTTAAAAACTATTATATTACAAAACTTTAGCTTGGTTCTTTGGTTGAATGCTTGTTCACTAAACAGAGAGTAGTTGGTTAAAACATCGTCTCAAAATATGTTTGTAATGTCTTTAGAAAAGACTAGTACCTCATTGTACAAATATCCTTTGAAACCTCTGTTAAAACTGATTAATATTATGTTTTGATGTAGTTAATGTAGAAAAGATTATGTATTTCCATGTCCTTAAAAAGCGTGTTGTTGTGAATAATTTGTCTTTTCAGCTCAGCAGATTGATACTTAATGCTCTAGTCAGCAGAATAATATGTTTATAATTGCAATTCACAAAGAATTGAAGTTGTGTAAAGGTTGCTTACATTATATTGTCAAGAAGTCGGTCACAATATATTGGTAGTACAATATTTTGAGAATACTCACACTTACCAAGTATTAGAGAGTGAATAGTGTGTTGACGCAATACTAACCAAATAAAGTAATATACAACAAGGTAAAAATTGTCTCAGTATATTGAGTTTTACATTTTAGTGTTTAGATTTCTGTATTAGCAGCCAATAAATACAGTACATCAAGCATACACTCACTGTAAACCTGAACATGCAGTGAAATATTGTATGTAATATGGGTTATTACAATTTACAAAAGTAGGAAGGAAGTCGTGCTTAGAGACGTCAGGAAATGCGTGGTAGCCCTTGATGTGCCCATGTTTCTGAAAGATTAACTGCTCTAATGCCAGGGCCAAATGTTTTGACCATTTTGAACCACTACATTCAATGTTAGTTTTTCCTCAATGGAAAATATTCTTATTGGTCAGATTTTGAAGACGCAGTAGTTTGAAAAATGATAGTTGTAATAATAGCCATGAAAAAGTAATTGTTTAATTTTGGGCGAGAGCTGAAGTTTGTCGGAGCCGCAGCTGGAGCCTTATAAGGCAGAAACGTCTGAGCAGAACATGGAATGTCATGTATGAGCTTCTGTGGGAGACGGTCCAGAGCTCCTCCGTATGTAGGTCTTTTACTCCATTTTAGGAGCAATGATGTGGTAAATTGACCTGAGAATTGATCTGAATCTATGTGAAAGATCTAATCATCGTTTGATGTGATAAGGATGAAAATAGGAAAGGAAAAGAAAAAGGCAACTGTACACATTAGAAAAATAGAAATATTGTTTGTGCTTTAAGAAAAGATATTCTTTATTTGTCCCTCAATAAGGAAATTCCAGTGTCGCAACGCACAATTCAATAATAATAATAATAATAATAATAATAATCTTTATTTGTATAGCACTTTTCTGAACAAGTTCCAAAGTGCTTCACAAAAACAAAACAATTACAACAAACAATAGATTTATACCATTTCAAATGCAGATTCAAAAGGAATGTTTTTTAAAAGTACAGAAGCATTTATTCTGTCTAATGTTGAGGGGAAGAGAGTTCCTCAGTGAAGGAGCACGCACACAGAAGGCTCGAAGTCGATTGTTGGTACGACTAACAAGAGTCCATCCCCTGAGCGGAGGGTTCCACGGGGAACATAAGGGGTCAAAAGGTCAGATAAATAACGTGGTGCGAGTCCGTTAAGAGCTTTAAAAGTAAGTAATAAAAAGTTAAAGAACAGCAAGGAAACAGAACACAGCATAAAAACAAGATAATTTCGTAAATACAGTTACAACTGACTAAAATAGACTAGATTCTTAGCTAAAAATAATAATTAAAAAATTTAATAAAATAATAAACTAACCAAATCAGGTCAGAGATTTTGTGGTGGCAGACACAACTCCAAAAACGCTCTCAAACAGATCTGTCTTCTGTCTAATGTCATTTTTGGTGCATCTGGAGGCTGCAGTTTGATTAACAGTGAGGGTTTTAAAAGTCTGGCCTGCTTACAGTAGCAGTGTAAATGTCAGCTGTCATCATCTCCAGAACAGGACATTAGCCTGAGTCTGACGCAGCCAACACTGAGACGTCTTGTGCCTTTTATGGCCTGAACTGTGCGGATGGATGGTGTTCGATTAGATTTGTTTGTCTGATCAACACTAAGAACTGTCGCTTGGACGGAAAAATCATTACTGATGCAATGTCACGGCATTCAGCATCACTCTTACTGGAAACAGAAGAAGTCACTCTTTTTTGAGCTCATTATGCCAATCTGGGAAACATACATCTATAAACAAACCAAAATGAAGATGTTTATGCACTCACAATGTTTAATTGTGCAGGGTTAGAAATAAGTAAACTAGACAAAAGCTGTGTCAAATCTAAATCATTTTTAATCAGGTGAAAAATAGAGTTAAAATAAGTATTTGGGGAAACAAGTACGTACAGGAAGTGAGAGTATATTGAAAAGAAACTTTCTAGACATCTGTTTTATAATTTTAAGTTAATCTAATTGGAAGATAAATCATTTTTAAAATATATATAGATAACTCAATTGGCTCTGTGCACGTAACTTCAGTTGGCTTGTTTTTGTTCAAAATAGCTAACTTCTGTACATACAAGCATTTCCTGTTAGCGTTAGCAATTAGATACAAACACGTCTCTTTTTAACACACAAGTGTCCAATGGTATGAATTATTATTAAACATGTTTTCTGTAACTTTCACCTCAACTTACTGTGACTGTCTGATCTTCTGAGTATTTATCGTTTTAAGCTGGTGTAGTGAAAACATCATAGAAATTAACTGAACAGGAAATGCTTGAATGTACAGAAGTTAGCCATTTTGAACATAAACAAGCCAACTGATGTGCCGTGCACAGTGGAAATTTTATTGTGATAAACAAATTACTTTTGCTAGAAAAGTATTCTGAACTAGGTAAATGCAACTAAGTAGATGTTTTAGGGTAAGTTTTGCAAGTGCAGTAAGACTTACAATACTGTATTTAAACGTAGGATTCAGTACAGAGTGCACATTTCTAGCAAAGCAGAAGGAAATATATAAATTTATCTGACAAACCCTTGCAGCTCAAGTCATATTTGTATGTGGGTTACACAGATTTGATTATCTTTGCTGTGTATCCTTGTGCTTGTGTTCTTTCTCAGTGGAGAGTCTGGTGCCGGTAAAACTGAGAACACCAAGAAAGTGATCCAATATTTGGCTGTCGTTGCCTCTTCACACAAAGGCAAGAAGGACAGCAGCGCGGTAAGTCTCTCTTACACATTATCAAGCACTTTCCTCGCTTTATGAAGGAGGTGATCAGTATATGTAGGAAACAAGTGCCCATAAGTTTAACACTGTATATCGCCATTTCCTCCAAATAGCAACAATCAGGATCACAGTTTGCTTACGTGAGTAAAGCCCTGGCGTGTGTTTTGTGTGGTGTTTACGTGTGCCTCTTTCTAGGTTCAAAAAGTGCATGAAGACAGTAGTTTTTTTTTACACATACGGTTACTGGAGCTCCATAGAAAACCCTCATCTTGATATCTGACACCACTGTAGTGTTGATTTCGACTGCATGCCTGTTAGCACATTACGGAGCGAGAGAGTGCCTCAGTTAGGACGCCCCGGGGTCGTCTGGCCTGGTCCTGAACTTTGGTTTTCCTGACACACTTCCACTGCCAGTCGAGGCGAGACGGAGGCCTCTTTGTCAGTGAAAGTGTTCCTCACAGATCAATGCACAGTGTGAGCATGAACCTTTCTAAAAACATTAAACATCACCTCATCTATTCCTCTTTACTTAACTTAATGTCTACTTAGAACATGTGTAATGGGCATTATTATGTGGGCAAGTCAGTGTGAAAGCACAATGTATTTTACTATGTACTATGTATCTTTAGTTTTAAGTTATTTCTGGTAATTTTGACAAACATTCCTTGTAAGTAGGGTTTATCTCATAATTTCAGATAGAAGGCAGTGGCTTTTATAGCTCTACAGGTGATGTGTTGGCTGACTTTTGAGAGAAATATTAGAAGATTTTGTTATGGAGTGAAACTACTCATTTGGAGCTCTAGTGAAAAATACTCACTTTAAACTTAACTATTGCTATTTTTGTTTAACTTAGATAGTTACTGTAATTATAGATCTAAACCAGGCCTAAACTTTCCACATTCTCTCCAGCTCAATATTTAGCTTTATGTCAATTTAAAATGTTGTGATGTGACGTGAACCATGTAGATGTAATTATTTAAATTGTAATTTGTAAAGAATAGGGGTAAAAAATTACATTTTGTAAATTATAAGACAAATCAGTGCACTCAGCTGCTAAAATGTGCAAACCATACTAGTGATACCAGTGTGCAGATGTGGGTAGAGTTTCCAACAATTACACTTTTATACAATTATACTAGAAAAAAGTACAGTGGTTCAAGAAATTAGAATCTAGTATAAGTAGGTTTTGGGAAAGGTATTCAGGTAAGAGATTGGTTTGAATGTACTATAATACAGAATGTTTCATGTGAACTTGCCACAGCGTTTTGTCTCTTGAAAGAGCAGACTAAAAACATTTTATCTGAAGTAAGTGCAAGAAACATTTTTTCACATGTTTCATATTGTTAGCAAACATTTTTTGTCTTCTTAATTTATTCACAGTAGGTAGTATAACCAAAATGTTTTCTCAAATAAGAGTTCCAATATATCAAACTAAATATTACTTAAATACTGAGTTAAAGTAAGCTGCTAGAATAATATAAGTAAATATTACTGAGTGAGTGTGACCCACCTCTGCTAGTTTGTCTATGCTACATGTACAGATAATCATGTAATAGACAATGGATTTTATGAAGTAACTTTGCTTTTCACCTTTTCTCCTTTTTCATGTTATCTAGTCATAATTTCCTTTTTCAGCCAAGACAACTCCTCACTCTGCTTTTCCAACTCTGATCCGCCTTCATCTGCTGGTCTGTACCTTTGTCTGTCTTATCTTTTCTTCTTCAAGAGTAGTTTACTGTGTTTTTCATGTTGCTTTAGCTTTATCACAAGGCATCCAGAATATTCGAGGTAGAGGAGATTTAAGGTGCTGCGATGTCCCGTACCTGACCTCAGCGGCTTTGATCAAATAGATTAGCTCAAGTCAAAGTGAAAGGAGTTTGCCTGCGCACCAGTGTACCGCTCAACTACAGTATCTTGTTTTTAATAGTGAATTGAACAGTGACAGTCCAAAAAGAAAACATGTTTATTTTTGGTTGATTTATTATAGTTAAAGTAACTCATATAACTTAAAACTTGAATTACAATTATTGCATTTTTCTCATAAGGATTAGTCCTTTGGTAAATATTTATCATAGTTTTACAGACGTTAAATTGTTGTTTATAAAGAAATTGGCAAAGAAAAGTTGAAAAATGACTGCAATAAAATGTCGTTAACACATAACCTACACAGATTCCTTGGAGTTTAAACACTCATTTAACAAGATTAAAGTGTTACAAGATAGTATCATTTGTCAAATAATAACTTCTATGTCATTTTGTAGATTTTGGCCCATATTTAGAGTACGGTTGCTATAGTAACAGTTGTGGAATTATGTCATATTTACTGGACAAAAGGCATTTATACACCTCATCAAAACAGCAAAATTGGGGAAAAGTAGCAAAATGTTAAACAAAATCTTAAATATAATCATGTTCATTATGTTTACTGAAAAATGTCATATTATATATATCACTTTACATTTGTCAGATTTCTAGGCGTGTATACCCAAATAAAGCTCCTGCCACTCAGCTGTCACCCTGCATTGACTCTGAAGTAGTAATAAAGATGTTTTTTTCCTTGAACATTGCAGTCAAAATTAGGTCCTAAGTCTTAAGTTCTCTTCAAGACCTGTTTTACTCCCTAGTGATCAAGTTAGGAAACACAAAATTAAAGGCAGATTCAAAGTCTAACTCAGACCTTCAGAGCATCTTTACACATAAGACTAAAATAATCCTCCTTCCTGCTTGCCACAACATGAAACTTTCTTTAGAATCGCCCCACAAGTTTCTCTGTCTTCTTTACCTAAGGGTCTGAATATTTCATCTGTGATCGTGCTTGCTCACTGTTGCCACTAGGGGGAGCTGGAGAAACAGCTTCTGCAGGCTAACCCTATTCTTGAAGCTTTGGAAACGCAAAGACCATCAAAAACGACAACTCTTCAAGATTCGTGAGTCTCTTGTTGTAATATTGAAGACAAAAGTGTGATTTGCAAATATATTTCTCAACATGTTTGTTTCATTGCAGGGTAAATTCATCCGTATTAACTTTGATGTGACTGGCTACATCGTTGGAGCCAATATAGAGACTTGTATCCTTTGTGATATTTTAAAGTCAAATTACATTTCACATTAATGCTTTCAGAGTGAAACTTCTAATGTATTACTTGCATAAAAGTAGGAAACACAATTTATATTTTATTATCTTTATAATGTATTTCAAGTTTTTAATAAGATGTTAAAAATAAGACATTTTATTTAGTAAAAACTGCTTTTCTTTGCCAAAATTGCTCATGTTTCAGTGTTGCAACTAAAACTGCAAAATGGACAGAGCAAAGTAATTCATTTTGTTCATTTTAGATACACATGTTTTTACTGGGGGATTTTAAATTATGAATTTAGTTTTTGAGTAAAATAGATCTAGAGCATTTGCATTATTTTTTTAATATATATATAGTTTTTTTAGACTTAAACTTCATTAAATCTGGTTTAAAATCTGAGCTTCCTTAGAAGGAGACTTGAATGACATGAAAGAAAGTCAATTTTGAGAAAATGTCCTTTGAAGTTACAATGTCCCATAGAAATATGTATACAAAGAAATTGATTAAATTAAACCAGTGATTCTCAAAGTGGGGTCCGGGGCCCCCAGGTGGGCCTCAGGGGCTTTGCAGGGGGGGCGTCCAAAGGTTGCCCATGCAATAAGCATTAAAGAAAATTGAGTTTGAAAACTAACTTTGTGATTTGATAAATTTTCATATTTTACATCCAGTTTAAGTTCACAGACATTATGATTTTGCAGTTTTTGCGTCTTAATCTGAGAGGAAAACCATTCTACATTTACATTATTTTGAAAAGAGTGAAATATTATTGAGGAGCCTTAAACAATCTTTGGGCCAAAAGGGGGCCGCGGCTTTGAAAAGTTTTGGAACAGCTGAATTAAACAATACACAATTGTAGGAGCAGATTGTACTGTCATGTTGTTTATACAATAAAGCCTGTACGCCAAAAGAACAAAATAGAAAAGCAAAAATCGTCTTGAACTATTTCTTAAATAAACAAATGAGTCTTGTTTCACATTTTCTTTAAAGCTGAATTTCTTCAGACCTGCTGGAAAAGTCTCGTTGTATCAGACAGGCCAAAACTGAGAGAGCGTTCCACATCTTCTACTACATGATCGCTGGTGTCAAGGAAAAACACAGGGGTAAGATCAACACTTCACTTCATCATTATTTTTCATTGTCAAAAGGCTCAGAAAATCTACAGTGAGTGCGTTTACATGTGATCAAATAACCCGATTATGAGCAGTATTCTGGTTATGACAGTATTCTCTGGATCTGGTGTTGAAGTCTGCTCAGAGAAACCAGAATATTCATGTCTGTGCATTGAGTTATTATTGTTTTTTAGACTGGTAACTATGGCAACAATGACACAGATATGGCAAGGAAATAAGCATGTGTGCAACTCTGCTAACTTAATGGCTTTTTAACATGTTTCCAACAATAAACTGACAAAATACAACCAAATAATCAAATAGGAACATAAGATTGTAGAATGTTGTCAGAGCTTTGGTAAAAGTTATTTTAAACAGTGGATAAAATATGCCCGAATTCTGAAGAGTAATTTCAGAATTAGTTGTGTTGTAGGGATGGGACAATTCACTTAAGTCACGATTGGATCCAGCTTTCAATTCTGCAGCCACAATTTTCGATTTAGTTTGATTTAGTGAGTTTATCTACTGTATATTAACTTTTTTATATTTTAATACACAAAATAAACCATAGTACATGACATTTAAAACAAAGCCACTGTTGTTAGAGCTTAGAACTAGTGTTTTTTGTTGTTAACGCAACATTATATTGCACATTCAGTCAGGTCTTGTTCACGCTTTGTTTCTTCAAACATTGTGACTATTCTTGTAATAAAGTGTGTATTTTACAAATACAGATTGTGTGTGTTAGTCAGTGGCTACATGAGCAAAACAGTTCGATTCTGGCCTTTCGATTCGATTGCTGCATACTTCAATAGATTTTTGAAGTTTTCGATCAGTTTTCAATCCCTACTGTGTTGTGTTATAAAGTACTTTATTGTTTTGTAATGGCAATTGATATAATGATTGAAAATAAAACAGAAAAAAGAAGTGTCATTAGTATAGCTCCTGTCACTCGTGAACCCAAATGTGAATAAATGCTAGAAAGTTAATATATGAAAAAAGAAAGAAATGATTTTGAGTCATTTTAGGAAATAAGCTGATTCTGCCAGATCAGTTCCTTGAGTTTTAAGAATGCTCAGTTTGGTTCCAGTTGTGAAAAATCAGGTTATGATGTTTACATGACAATATTCTCATTACTATCAGAATATTCCAGTGAGAATAACTTGGATTCTCACAACCAGGATATTCAAATAACCAGGTTTTTAAAATCAGAATATAGTGTTTACATGGGCACAGACAAAACCAGGATATTTTAAAATCCTTATCATAATTTAGATAATCGTGTGAATGTAATCGCACTTATTAAAACCATTGTATTTGTTATAATAAGATAAAATAGATTGATTAATGTGAGAGGGAGGAAGAAAATATTTCTTATTTTCTCATACTGTCCAGCCCCAGTCTAAATCAGTGTCTTGGTCTTCTATATAGACAGTGTATATATATTTTTAGTGCTGCAACAGAAGCAGCAGCAGCAACTTCTTAGATTTTGTTGTAATTTACTCTGCATAACTGAATATCTTTTCTGCTTGTAATGCTGTCTTTTCAGAGGATCTTCTCTTGGAGCCTTCAGTAATTACCGGTTCCTGAGTGCGGGTCACGTGCAGATCCCGGGACAACAGGACGACGAAATGTACGAAGAGACGATGGAAGCTATGGAAATCATGGGCTTCAGTGAGGAGGAGAGACTCGGTAACCAACTCAAGTTTAAACTGGTTAACTATTAAATGCATGCTTGTAAAACATAAATTAAATCACAATCACAATGCTAGTCAGAAAAATTATACAAAGCTTGAGGTGTAATATCAACTGTTGCCATGGATTTCCGCCATGTTTGCAGCAATGTCCATAGAGATATAATACATTAGCTAAAACAATTATAAAAATAAGTAAACAAACAATAAAGCTACAGGACAAACCAATGAAATGTTGGGTCTGCAACAAGGTAATTGATTATTGATGTAATGATGTAAACTATTTAAGTAATCGAATAATCGCTAACCGGTCAATGTATTGATTCCAAACATCACATAAACTGTGCAAAAGCCTCAGTTTGAACAAAAATTACATGAAAATTGTGTAAATTTAGTGTTTTGATATAAAAACTAGTTTGTTTGAGCCTAGTTTTAGGCTCAGTTTTAATTGTAAAGAATGGAAGAAAAGTTTCAAAGTTGTCTTCTGGACAGCGTATTCGGAGATCGAGACGTTTAACTCTCATCCGAAAGTTATTTTCAATCTGAATTAAAAAAGCTCAGATTGAAAAGTCTAAACGGCTCAATCTCCTATTATGCTGTCCAGAAGACTGCTTTGTCTTTCTAGTCTTTGTACTATAGATCACTCCTGAATGAATGAGGGATTACACCGACACTAAAGAATGATAATTAAAAATGTTTTTAACGCCAACTTTCTATGCAATAGAATGAGCATCTTCAGCACAAAAATAAAAACTTTCTTTAATAAACATTTTAGTTTTAGACTAGTTTTGATTAAGCTCAGGATTTTTTCAAAATTTTTCATAAATTATCAAATTTTGTCCCGTTACCAAGTAAATTTTTTAAGAATTGATACTTGTTCAAGTTGTTGTTTTAGTGCTGATGATTAGTATCAGCTCAAATTTGGCAAAAAATCTTGTTTTCTAAACAACTAACTGATTAATCAAAAGAATGATCACCCAACTAAGCGATTACCAAAATAATTGTTCGTTGCAGCGCTAATTTGGTAACGACTGATAATATTTCTATCGCACTGTAGAATTAGAAGATGTTTTAACGAACACATTCGTAATTCACATTTTAGGATTTCTATTTGTTTAACTGTGATGTCACAATACCAAGCTCCAATAAAAACATTTTTCCAAACTTTGCCTAAGAAGAAAGAAAATCCCGCACACTGACTTAACTTGCAAAGACGTGATTTATTCGGACATTAGACGACGTTTCGGGTCTAATGTCCGAATAAATCACGTCTTTGCAAGTTAAGTCAGTGTGCGGGATTTTTTCTTCTTATTGTTTCTTGGACATCCCTCATTCCTACGCACCTGTCCTAGAGCAACTGATGTGCGAAGTTTTTCTCTTCCAAACTTTGCCTAACACCAATTCCATTTATTTTATTTACTTTGGCTTTTTTGTGCTTCAGACATCCTGAAAGTGTGCTCCACGGTCATGCAGCTGGGAAACATTAAATTCAACAAAGAGAGGAATCAGGAGCAGGCTACTATGCCAGACAACACAGGTAAAATACAAGCTAGTGCATCTGAATCGTCATAGAAAATAGTTTGTTTATCAGATAGATAGATAAATAGATGACATTATTAGTAACAAGTTTAATCTTTTGTACTCGTAGCGGCCCAAAAGGTGTGCCACTTGCAGGGCATCAACGTGACTGACTTCACTCGAGCCATTCTTACCCCTCGCATCAAAGTCGGACGAGAAGTGGTGCAAAAGGCTCAGACCAAAGAACAGGTAACATCAGTTCCCCTGAAAATTAAGCATCATATACGTACACTTTGAAAGCAAACTGACTACATAACAATAAATATGTAAAACCTCACAATATTTCTTTATAGACCTAAAATGCTCTTAATAGCAATTACTTAAAGCATGTTATTACAGCCGGTTCTTCTCATCTTAAAATCATAAGCAAACAAAGATTAAAATAACAAAAAAATTGCAGCAGTCAAATGTTTACTTACCTAATGCATTCTGAACCTCCTTCTTCTTCACAATGATGAGTTTAGAAGTTACTTTAAATGGTTCATAAAGGCTCATCCGAACCATTTTAGATTGATTTTTGTTATTTGTACAACACAGAGAACATGCCTATAATCTTGCATTAAATGTCATTTAATTAAAGTATGATAAATTTGACTTTTAAGCTTTTATGCATATTTGAGTAATCTATCCATCAATATTACATAGATTTCCTGATTAGCCGATACATTTCCATGTGCTTTATTTACTTAGTTTCTATAATTTTATTTTTGTAATTGGTGATAGGCCTATTGTAAAAAGCCCAAGATTGGTATTGGTTTTTTTTAACAGTTGTTCATAATATGACATAGGTCTGTATCAGACAAAAGCACAATATATCTTCTCTAAGCGTTATACTGTTACATTTCTATTGAATTGCAGGCACTCCCCTTTACTCACTAATTCTGTGCTGTCTTCACTTCCAGGCTGACTTTGCTATTGAAGCCTTGGCTAAAGCGATCTTTGAGCGTCTTTTCCGCTGGATCTTGTCCAGAGTCAACAAAGCCCTGGATAAAACCAAACGTCAGGGGGCCTCCTTCCTGGGAATCCTGGATATCGCAGGATTTGAGATCTTTGAGGTACTGCAGACACAATAATAATGCTGAATTTTTTCTATTTCTTTTCAGCTGATAATTTGTTGTTTATGAACAAATGGTTAGATGCAAAACTTTTATATACAGTATATACACATTCATTTATTGTGTTACATTATATTTGATTTGTTTATTGTTTACTGATACAGTACTGATGATGGCCACTTTAAATACTTTCTTTTTTCACTGTTACTAGGACTAGTACAGTAATAATACAGTTTATCTAAGATTATGGCCCATATTGTAACTCTGGGCTTTTTTCTGTGTCTCAGGACAACTCGTTTGAGCAGCTGTGCATCAACTACACCAATGAGAAACTGCAGCAGCTCTTCAACCACACTATGTTCATCCTGGAGCAGGAGGAGTACCAGCGCGAGGGCATCGAGTGGAACTTCATCGACTTTGGGCTGGACCTGCAGCCCTGCATCGAGCTCATCGAGAGACCAGTAAGAAAATAAGCCTCTGCTAAGGCCAGGCCAAAACATTTATTTTTAGTTGCTGTAGAGAGGGGACAATGGATGTTTTGAAAAACTCATATTATCAAAGTTTTTTGTTTTGAGCTACTACTTAAGTAGATCATCATCTTAGATGTAAATTACAACTTTTCTCTAAAACAGCTTAAAATAATGAAATAGGTTTATTGTTCAAAACAGCAGCTAAGTTCTGCCTCTTGGTTTTGTTTTTGCATATACTGATGTCATATTTTACTGGGATGGGGCTAAAGGGTAGGAGAAAAGAAGAAATTCTAGAGCACTTCAACCATATTTGCTGAACAAAACAGTTCCTGTAAAATTCAGGGTTTGCATGAATCAATCCAAATCATTTTATAAACCTAATTATGATGAATAGGTTAAAATGCACAATGTGTCTCCATTATTATGCAAATACCATGGAAATATAACAATAAATGGCAGATATACATACACAAATACAAGGCTCCATGTATTTGCAAGTTGTTACTTTGGCAAAAGTCAGAGAGATTTCCTTTGAGCTACATCAGAGAGAACCAACAGATGCTTAGGAACATTTTTGAAAGTCCTCGCAACAATCATTGGTTTGCTGGGGTGTTTACTGTGATGTATTGTTTTCTCTAAGCTCATTTGAGAAACAAAAATATATGTTGTAGGGTCATAAAAATGTATTTCTCTTGAAATTTTACTTGTGATATCATCAGTTGGATTCTCTGCTCCACAAAAAAAGAATTTTAGTTTTACATGAATCTTCACAAACTTGTTCTTGGTTCATGTAAAACTATAATTTAT
The DNA here is from genome assembly GCA_038363315.1 of Mugilogobius chulae. Lineage (NCBI taxonomy): Eukaryota > Metazoa > Chordata > Actinopteri > Gobiiformes > Gobiidae > Mugilogobius > Mugilogobius chulae. Next base: position 41,081,589 of record CM076403.1, on the reverse strand, counting down.
ATTTATAACAGGCATTAATCTTCCCAAAAAAAAGCTAAAGTTAGAAAATCCTAAAAACCTGCCGTATGCACTTTAAAATGAATCATAAAGGGGCTTTAAATCTCTTGGTTAAAATTCAAGTATTTGACTGTAAAATGAAAAGCAAGCACCACAGGAGCAGTATGAAACTCAGTTATTTCTCTGTTTTCTTACAGAACAACCCTCCTGGCATCTTGGCCCTGTTGGATGAAGAGTGCTGGTTCCCCAAAGCTACAGATGTGTCTTTTGTCGAGAAGCTCGTAAAAACACAAGAAAATCACATAAAATTCTCCAAACCCAAACAGCTCAAGGACAAGACCGAGTTCTCTCTTTTCCATTACGCTGGTAGAGTGAGTATTGATGCATCCAAACATATTTTGTCATTTCTTTTTTTTTTGTTTGTTTGATTAGATTTGGATTTTTCATTTCTTTTGGTCTGTAGGTGGACTATAACGCTGCGGCTTGGCTGACTAAAAACATGGATCCCTTGAACGACAACGTGACAGCTCTTCTCAGCAACTCCTCCAGCCAGTTTGTTCAGGAACTTTGGAAAGACAGTAAGACTTTAAATCAACAACATACTTAAATATGCAAATGTAACATATCATCAAAAAGGAGGTAAATGATGTAATAATTCCTTGTGTTGTGTATTTCAGCCGACAGAGTGGTTGGTCTGGACACGATTGCAAAGATGACTGACAGCTCCATGCCCAGCGCCTCCAAAACGAAAAAGGGCATGTTTCGAACCGTGGGGCAGCTCTACAAAGAGTCTCTGGCCAAACTCATGACCACACTGCACAACACGCAACCCAACTTTGTCCGGTGCATCATCCCCAACCACGAAAAGAGGGTAAAACTCAGCAAACCCACAAAAAACAAATGAGATGAGGACAATTATTCATTGTTTTTTGTTCAGGCAGGGAAGTTGGATGCCCACCTGGTCCTGGAGCAGCTCAGGTGTAACGGTGTTTTGGAGGGGATCAGAATTTGCCGTCAAGGATTTCCAAATCGCATTGTGTTTCAGGAATTCCGTCAGAGGTTAGTTGTATGAATGTATTTTTGAGTTATACAAAATTGTTATGTATTTATATGTTAACATCTCTTCAAAAACTTTAGATATGAGATCCTGGCAGCAAATGCAATTCCTAAGGGCTTCATGGATGGGAAACAAGCGTGCTGTCTTATGGTAAATTATGATGACTTTTCAGTAAATGCATTTGTTTTGTTTACTATTGTTTACTCGTGTCTGTGTGTAGATTAAGCACCTGGACTTGGACCCAAACCTGTACCGGATTGGACAGAGTAAGATCTTCTTCAGGACTGGAGTGCTGGCACAGCTTGAGGAGGAAAGAGACCTGAAGATCACCGTCATCATCATCGCCTTCCAAGCCCAGGCCAGAGGATTCCTGGCCAGAAAGTGAGATACATTTTAGGTTTTATATGAAATCTTTCTGATACCATTTGTCAAGATGCAGTTCACTTCTCCGATTTCAGGGAGAAAGTAACGTGTCATGTCTGTGCAGTCAATGCGACTCTGTTGCAACTTTTGTCAAATCATAAGGTTCCAGCATGTAAGAAGATCTCTACAACAGCCAGAGCAGCCAGACAGTGCCAGGCTCTGCTGCCTATTGATGGTCATTAAAATTTGTAAAAAAAAAAAAAAGAAACAAAAACATAGAATTTACAAGCAGATTTAATAACTGAAAGTCTTTATGCGACTATACTAATCTTTGCATAGATATTAAATTAGTTTAATTTAAACTAACTGATGTAATGATCTTTGCAACATTTTTTGAAAAGGTCTAAAAATTTGAAAGATTTCAAAATGTTCTGGTTCAGTAATTCTGCTGGAGATGTGTCATCTTGTTTTGGATAAATATGATGATATTATGAACATTCATGTCAGATGTTTTGAAGATTACATCAGACAGGCCTGGCTTTAAATGTAGAGTTAAGTAATAGTGGAACCATTTGAATGAGAAGTGCTGAAGTCTATGGAGTTCATATTTATGTCTGATTTTACTTTATTACCTTTACCAGCAGAGTTTATTTGCCCAAAATACATTTCCTACTTATTGGCCAATAAATTAACTTAAGACCTAGATGTTAACAACAGGAGCATGAAAAATGTTTATGTGAAAAGATAGTGTTTACATTTTCTTGAACTGGTTTTATGTGTTTTCTGAAGGGCTTTTGCAAAGAGACAGCAGCAACTCACTGCCATGAAAGTGATTCAGAGAAACTGCGCCGCCTACCTCAAACTCAGGAACTGGCAGTGGTGGAGGCTGTTCACAAAGGTCTGGTCAAACATTATTATTATTATTATACAGTTAATGCACATCTTCAATCATTGATATTGAATAGCTGAAATAAATTGTGTTTTTCTTTGACGCGCAGGTTAAGCCTCTGCTGCAGGTGACACGACAGGAGGAGGAGATGAGCCTGAAGGAAGAAGAGCTGCAAAAAGCCAAAGAAGTTGCAACAAAATATGAATCTGAGCTCAAGGAGATTTCACTGAAACACACAGCGGTAAATAACTGCTTTTAGTTATTAAAGGAGCTGTATCTGATTTTTAGCATCTCACAAAAACATAAACAACATAACTAGTGATTTAATATATTTTTTAGCAGTTCACATGTTTACTCACTTATCAAATTATTCATCACAATGTGCTAAGTGAGCTTTACAACACTTAGCACTTTAGATAATTAAATGTAGCCAAAACAATGTAAACTCATTTCCTCTCTAATAGATGCTTCCTCAATAAATCTGCTGTGGAGCCAACCCGGTTTTGAAGCTATTAAAAGTAAAAATTAAGCACAGACACTTTAAAATGTACAAATTCTCATGAAAAGGTATTAAGAATTTTAAGATTGACTGACTAATTATGGATTTGTTTTTATATTTTAATAATTTGGGAATGTAAATTAGTTTTCCCCAACATGTTCTGTGATACTTGTATAAACATAAAATCAATGCTTTAGGTTCTGGAGGAGAGGAACGCGTTGCAGGAGCAGCTCCAGGCAGAGACAGAGCTGTACGCAGAGGCAGAAGAGATGAGGGTCCGTTTGGCCGCAAAGAAACAGGAATTAGAAGAAATTCTGCACGAAATGGAGGCGCGACTCGACGAGGAGGAAGAGCGAGCCCAATCCCTACTCGTGGACAAGAAGAAGATGCAACAACAGATGCAGGTCAATGAGCTTTCGTCTAGGCCTGGTTGCACTGTATAATTGCCTCCTTGGAAATATCTAAGTGTAAAGACAGACTGTGTAACACTCTACAGACAAAAAACACTATAATTTCTTTAATTGCAGACCCTCTACCAAAACTCTTACTCAGTCCACTTTTAAAACTATTGTTGCAGATTTATAGAATACATGCTTAAAATAAAACACATAGAAAGTTTGTCTGAAGATACAATATGTATTACAAAAGTGTGTGATATAATGTACTGTCAAATATATTTTAGGAATTAGAGGAGCATTTAGAAGAAGAGGAAGACGCACGGCAAAAGCTTCAATTGGAAAAGGTGACCTGTGAGGGAAAGATAAAAAAGCTGGAGGATGATATTTTAGTAATGGAAGACCAAAACAACAAGCTTCTGAAGGTAAGTGCCAGTGTGATTCTGTAGAGTCAACATCAAACATTGTTCTGATTGTTTTGATTATTAATGTTTTGCAGGAGAGAAAGTTAATGGAGGAAAGGATCGCAGATTTCAGTGCAAACTTGGCCGAGGAAGAAGAAAAATCCAAAAATCTCACAAAACTCAAAAACAAACATGAGTCGATGATCTCTGAACTGGAAGGTGAACATTATTATTAACAAACGACAGCTATGAACAGCATAACAGATCATTAATGTGACCATTGCTAAGAGATTGTATAGTTTAAAATGTTGCTTGTTTTTAGTTCGCTTGAAGAAAGAGGAGAAGAGTCGTCAGGAGTTGGACAAAGCCAAGAGGAAGCTGGAGGCTGAGTCTAACGACATGCAGGAGCAGATCGCAGAACTGCAAGCCCAAATCGCTGACCTCAAAGCACAACTCGCCAAAAAGGAGGAAGAGCTACAGAACGCTTTGGCCCGGTAAAGATTGCATTTGTTTCCATTCTGTATCACTGTGGCCACTGCTCAAGTCAAATGTAGAGGTCACATTGCAAAAAATGCATTTCAAGACAAGTTAAAGTTGCTTGATTCTAGCATTTAAATCTAATTTTAAGCATTTTGACTTATTTTACCTTGATTTATTGTAGAGACCTAGATTAATTTCCTTGTTTTAAAGTATTTCGAACTCTTTTCAAGACATTGCTTCTTATTTCAAGCCAAATTATTTGACAATGGGTGAAGAAAACTGTTCTTACCTTATTGACAAATGTTTGTTCTTATTTTAAGACAAATTCCCTTAAAACCAGCTAAAACTGTTTTGAAACCAGTAAAATTTTCTACATTACACAAGCAATTAAATCTTATCCAGTTAAAACAGCTCAAATCTGGATTAAAATTCTGATTCCAAGTCTTTTTAAGCAAAACTAGTACTAAAAATTTTGTCAAAAATTTTAGTTTTTCTCCTAAAATTACAAGTTTAATCTATAAAATAGCTTATTTTTATGGCTTCAACTTTATTCTCAGAAAAAATATGACTTTTTATCTTGTATTATTATTATTTTTTCTTGTAAAATCATAACTTTCTTAAGCTTCAACTTTATTTAAAAAAAAATTCTTAGCTTAATCTCGAAATGAAAAGTGAGTATAAGAAAAAAACCTAAATATTATCAGGATTTGGACTTGGAGTCAAATGTTTGCATAAAAACACACAAAAGATTTTTATATTTACAACCATGTTCCATGATCCAATTTACAATTTTAATCTCGTAAAACTTCAGGTTTAATATTGACAAATAGCTTTTTATGGCTTTGACTTTATTTTTTTAATATTGTGAATTTGATCTTAAAATGTTACAAGTTTTTTGTCGTAGGCAGAGTTTTTAAACTTCGTCATGCTTTTTTGGTTTCTCAAAAACATGCCAGAGGTCTGATTGAAACAAGTCATCGGCCAGATTTTGCCCCCGGGCCGCAGTTTGCCTGTAGTTACTCAGCAGTTTATCAAGGATAACTCATTTGAGGAGAGAAGTTTGAGAACACCAGTCTAAAGTGTCATTTTACTTTCGTTTATTTTGTTTTTTGAAAGCGTCTTTTTACATTTTTGGCCCCAGTCTTAATTGCTTCTATATTATTTTATTTGCCAAAAAAAATTTGTTGTGCATTTTAAATGCTGCTATGAGTACAACAACAACACAATCTACCATCTTCTACAGATATCATCAATTTAAAATAATGTTTACAGTAATTTTATTAAGAAGAGCCTATTTTAAAATGGCATCTTTAGGTTTTGCTTATGGACAATGCAAATTATTATTTTTTATTTCCCTTTTCATTATCAGTGGATAATGTTTTAACTTAGGTTCCTTACCCAGGTACATATCACACCTGTTATGGTTGATACTCTTATTAAATCACTGATCTTTTCTCCAGGCTAGAGGATGAGACAGCTCAGAAGAACAATGCGTTGAAGAAGATTCGTGAGTTGGAGGGACACATCTCGGACCTTCAGGAGGACTTGGACTCAGAGCGAGCCGCGAGGAACAAAGCCGAAAAGATCAAGAGAGACCTGGGCGAGGAGCTGGAGGCGCTGAAGTCTGAGCTGGAGGACACACTGGACACCACTGCCACACAGCAAGAACTCAGGTCAGCACAAATTCAACGTTTAATATCTGTATGGGATCATGTATTATTTATTACAGAACCTTGTACTGGTTCTGCAATGTAAAGTACACAATCCCATACTTACTGCCTTTTACAAAATACTGAACAGGCCTTGCCTTAACCATCTTTCAAACAAAGCTGGTTAAACTGGGAACTGCCCGAAGAGTATAGGAGAGAGTGAAAGTGTAGAAGATCAGTGTGATTGGTTTGACAGCAGGTGCTTGTAATCCGAATTTAATTAAGAAAGTCCATGACGATGTCACATATAGTAAACTAGTAATAACATTGATCAGTTTATGACGATTTTGACCTTGCTACATATCGCAGTTTAATCTAAGATTGCCAAAAAGTTACTTGGAGCCAGTGCTAAGTAGTAAAAAAAATCATTTTTGTTTCACTTACAAAAAAAGGAGAAACACATTTGTATTGGTATTAATTTTGCAGTGTATTAATGTTTTGTCAAAAGACACATTCTAATACAACCTTAAGCTTTTATTATTGAATTAAAAAGAGCTGTGCGGTATTTTACTGGGATTTTTGCATGGATTTAAAAAACAATGCTCACTGATTTGTGTGCTGTTTTGTGTTGCCCCAGATCACTTTTGATAAAGAAGTTTTTATCTTAATGGGCTTTTACCTGGTTAAATAAATATTATAATAAGTATAAATTACTTGGTATTTGGTGCATACAGGATGAATAAAGTTAGTCATTTAGAGTTAACTCAAAAGATTAAAAATTCACTACACAAAAATGTTTGTTATTTTCATTATAGTTATTATTACTAAATTGCAATTTATTACATTTCACTCACATTTACATTCAATAGTTATTTATATTTTAAAATCTGTGCTTAGTTAATTTAGCTCTTCTGTGTTCAAAATCTGTGATCAGAGCTAAGCGTGAGCAGGAGGTGACGCTGCTGAAACGAGCCATCGAGGAGGAGAACCGAACCCACGAGGCCCAGGTCCAGGAGATGAGACAGAAGCACACACAGGCCGTGGAGGAGCTGACCGACCAGCTGGAGCAGTCCAAACGCGTGAGATACTATGTTTATGGATCAAAATAATACCAGCACAATAACATAACACATTCATTGGTCATAATAGATCTTAATTTTGTGTGAGTGGATTTTATTAAGGAGGTTGAAATTTTTGCAATGAAACACGTTTGGCTTTTGAAAACACTGCTGTGCACAAAGTAAACTGCAAGAAATGACTTTTTAAATAGCACTTACAAAGGAATTATAGAAAAGGTTCTGTTCATGGGACAGCAGAACAGTCTTCAAACCAATTTAGAAGGAAGGCAGCTAAAATGTTAAATGTTGTTCTTATCGTAATAAAAACGTTCATATTAATGGTCACTAAAAAAAATCATCAGAGTTAAAAATTGTGATACTACCTTTTGTATATTTTATGGTAAAATGCAATGTACTGTAATTTATGGAAAACTGTCAATAAATTTATCAAATTCTATAAAGTGAACTCAACCTATTAAACAAAAAGATCACAGACAATCCAACATCGTCAATTAAAACATATAATTAACAACTATGAGACACTGAAATCATTCAGGGTGTTTACATGGAGGCCAGGAAAACCGGACAACTACCCTAGTCCAATTTAAACCAGTTTTCCAAAGTGCAAGTAAACCTGGGCAGACCTATTGAGGAGTCGTAAACTGGTTTTCGGAAAACCAATTGGCACGTGGTCCCGACTGATTGTAGTCTGATTTCAGACGTCATGTAAACAGACAATCGGTCTGCAGCTGGACAAATGCAACTGAGCATGCTCACAGCCACTGCTCGTTCCACAATCCAACAATAAAGTTTACATTTTTACAACAGAAAAGCCCCCTGCACAACGTGGAACACACAGTCACATATTTAAGCACAGGCTTAATACTGTCCTACATGTTTAACACAGATCTAAAGATTTAACACAGTCCCACTTGTCCCAGAAAAATCAGTGTGTAATTTTACACACAATATTACAAACACTAATTGATAATAAACAATAAATGGGTGAATCAACATAATTCAGTCTGAATCATGCAGTAGTGAATCTGATACAGCAGGACATGCTCCAGGATAATCGGTTTACTCTCTTTCATGTAAACAGGAGCTAAACTGGTCCAGCCAGTTGAGGGAAAACCAAATAGAGTCTGGTTTTCTCGCCTAGTTTGATTCCCTGATCATGTAAACGCACAACTGTAATTTTTAGAAACTTGCCTCGTTGTAGTTGTACATTTTAGATTTGATAGCCTACAGTCTTTAATTGTCAGGAAAACAATTACTCTTGATCATCCTCGCACAAATGTAATGCCATGACCTCCCTTTTGTTTAGGTCAAGTCAAACCTGGAGAAGGCTAAACAGGCTTTGGAGAAGGAGACCTCGGAGTTGACGATGGAGGTGCGTTCACTGTCTCAGGCCAAACAGGATGGAGAGAACAAGCGAAAGAAACTCGAAAACCAAGTGGCAGATTTGCAGTCACGCTTCAGCGACAGCGAGAAACAGAAGGCGGAGCTCGGGGACAGATGTGCCAAAACAACTGTAATTATAAAGAGACTAGTTTGTAATTAAAATGCAATGAGGTGATAAAATAATGTTCTTGTTTGTATAATCTTGTGATGATTTAGGCTGAACTGGAGAGTGTGACGACCCTATTGAATGAAGCAGAGGGCAAGAACATCAAATTAAGCAAAGATGTCACCAGCCTCTCCTCGCAACTCCAAGACACACAGGTGATGGCAGCAGAATGTCCACAGAATGTTTTCGTTTGTTGTTTGTCACTCCACTTCATTCACTTGCACTAGATCCATACTGCAAATGTCTTTGTTTGTTTGTTCTTTCTTCCTCAAAATCTCACACAATTGCATCTATCATATGCTCTAAATAATTCTCATTTAAATTAAGGATATTATAATCAATTCAGGTTTCCTTTAAGAATGACTGTATGCAGTTTCAGTTTATTATTTTTTGCCTTTTTCACTTTGAAATCAGTTGGATGAAGGTGCGCGTACTGAATCAAAATATTTGTATCTCTCCACATTGTAATACTAATATTCAACATGTTCAGCTGACCGACCCTTTGCCAATAGCATCTTTTACTATCTCTTGCTTTATAGCTTTGGTGGTTTTATCTAATGATTTGTGTTTAATGACTGTCACAGGAGCTTCTTGCTGAAGAGACAAGGCAGAAACTTCAGCTGTCCACAAAGTTACGACAGTCCGAGGATGACAAGAACAGTTTACAGGAGCAGCTCGAGGAAGAAATGGAGGCAAAGAGAAATGTGGAGAGACACGTGTCCACACTCAACCTTCAGGTTTGTCAAACCAAATATAAAGAAAACACATATTTTATGTAATGGCTGCTCAATATGTGGGCTGGTATCACACCATCCAAGCCCACATTCTTTGAAAAATAAAAAAAATGCCTACCTTCATTTGTGCTTAACCAATCACATAATGCTATGTGATCTGATGTTTCTTTCAAAAAGGAAATACTATGTATTTCTGCTTAAACAGAATCAATAGCAGAATCGGAGCTGCCATTTTTTATTTGCTTGATTCAAGCGCTACTTGCTGTTGTCTTTGCTAACAACCCCAACACACCCCCCGCTGCAATGTGATTGGACTGTTAAACCACTGGTTTAGACTGCAAACCAATCGGGCTGGTGGAGGCCCAGATGGATTTCTCTCGAGTTTGTGAATTAACAAATAATATGAGAGAATCCATCTGACTGGCCAGGTTAAAGTAATCTTAATTTCACATAAAGTTGTCTTCAAATGCTAATGCTAAATGACTAATGTAGTCAAAGTAATGACAGCTAAACCATATCCTCATTTGTGTATGTTAACAGTAAATGTAACTATTATTTGTTTAGTTGTCAGATGCAAAGAAGAAACTCGATGAAATGTCCGGTAACATTGAGCTCTTGGAGGAGGGAAAGAAGCGTCTGCAGCGGGACCTGGAGGCAGCGAACACTCAGTTTGAGGAGAAGGCCTCTGCGTACGACAACTGGAGAAGACCAAAAACCGACTGCAACAGGAGCTGGAGGACACTCTCATGGACCTGGACAACCAGAGACAGATCGTGTCCAACCTCGAGAAGAAGCAGAAAAATTTATCAGGTGAGCTTATCAAAGATTAGTGTGATTAGCGTTAGTTGGATTCAGACTTCAAATGAATGCCATTATTTAAAGAAAATATGTAGATGTTTGATGATTGAGTCCACAAACTATAAATATACTTAATGTTGTCTCCAGTCAATGAGCAAATCTAACCCTATTGTCCAAATAGTGTCTGGGTTCATGGTTTACATTAACATATTCAAACCATGACCTCAATAAAATAATATAAACATGTGTAACTGTATCAAATTGTTTTCATTTTCAGATGCTTGCTGAGGAGAAGAGTATCTCCTCTAAGTTTGCAGAAGAGAGAGACAGGGCTGAGGCAGAGGCACGAGAGAAGGAGACCAAGGCCCTGTCTCTGGCCGGGCTCTGGAGGAGGCGCAGGACTCTCGCGAGGAGCTGGAGCGCGTCAACAAGGCCTGAGGATGGAGATGGAGGATCTGATCAGCTCTAAGGACGACGTGGGCAAGAATGTAAGCACTTTATTTAAAACAGGGATTCATGGCAGCCTAAGATGACTTTTAAACTGCCATTTTAAAAACCAATCATCCTTGAAAACTTTTATAAATTTCTCAGACCAAGTACTACTACTTATTTATAATATTTAATACTTTTAAAATAAACACCTCAAAATTCTATGTTGCTGTTTTGATTTCATTCAGTTGACCTATTTATCAACTCTGCCCTTATTACGAATAAATGAATCACTCTTATGTTTTAGTTTTAATTTGGATGATTACTTCTTTTGTTTTTTTCTGATACATTTTCCTGTTTTGCTTCAAAAGGTTCTCTTTAAATTGTGAATATTTGTGCTACAAAAGACATGAGCCTACAAAAGTACAACTAAGTACACCAGACCATGTACAGATTTAAAGAAAGTCACCCACTGCTTCTTACAGCTGTCCAAATGAATGTCCCAATGTCTGGGGTGAAAAACCAGATTCTTGTTCCCATTGAAATACAGTATATTTAGGCTTTCTTCATCTATATACATCTGTTTTATATGTTTTATGCCATACATTATGGCTTACAGGAACAAGATTTAGATGGAAATAAGCAATAGCGAGACCCTCTTCTACGACACAAAAGAGTCCATTTTTAAGGGCATGCCAGCCTACTTAGAGTAAAGACACACATTTTTATATTGTTTTTAGTCCATTTAAATGTGTGCTTTAAAGGATGGATCTAATGCAGAGGACAAATTACTTTTCCTAGACATAAAGTACTGCAATCCTGACGTATCTGACTGTTGTTCTGTCTTATTTCTGAACCAGGTGCATGAGCTGGAGAAGTCGAAGCGAGGTCTGGAAGCTCAGGTGGACGAGATGAAAACTCAGCTGGAGGAGCTGGAGGATGAGTTACAGGCGGCTGAGGACGCTAAGCTGAGGCTGGAGGTGAACATGCAGGCGCTCAAGGCCCAGTTTGAGAGGGACCTCCAGGGACGTGACGAGATGGGAGAGGAGAAGAAGAGACAGCTGATCAAACAGGTGATTCTACTCTTACAAACAGGGCTTTAGCCAAAAAATACTTTAATATTATATGCATCTAATGTACTTCAGGTGGGTAGTTAGGGTTACACTAAACTCGAGAAACTTTTTACATGAAATTGTTCTTCTCAGATTACTTTTTGATTTTTGTGTTTATCATTTGAAAACATCAAAATCCAATATTTTATATAATCCAATCTAGACAATCACTCTTATTTCCACTTGAGTTTGTTTCCCCCAAATCCTTTTCAGTCTTAGTTAAGTAAGTTCTTGGACCACTACTTTCACAACACTGGTATATAACAGACTTTAAACTAATTGTAATTTTATATTGATCTCAGAAAGCATTGATCCAGCTTGAAAGAGGCATCTCAGCCAAAATTGATATAAACCAGGGTGTTCACAAGCATGTGTTTTGTTCCCAAGCCTTTTTAACTTCTACACTGAAATCATATTTAGACAGATCCAAGACCACAACGGAGTCATCTGTGTTAACAAACTCATCCCAGACAGACTCAGAGACCACAGTCTGAACATGAAACTTGCCANATTAGTTTTCCCCAACATGTTCTGTGATACTTGTATAAACATGAAATCGATGCTTTAGGTTCTGGAGGAGAGGAACGCGTTGCAGGAGCAGCTCCAGGCAGAGACAGAGCTGTACGCAGAGGCAGAAGAGATGAGGGTCCGTTTGGCCGCAAGAAACAGGAATAGAAGAAATTCTGCCGAAATGGAGGCGCGACTCGACGAGGAGGAAGAGCGAGCCCAATCCCTACTCGTGGACAAGAAGAAGATGCAACAACAGATGCAGGTCAATGAGCTTTCGTCTAGGCCTGGTTGCACTGTATAATTGCCTCCATGGAAATATCTAAGTGTAAAGACATACAGCCCTATTTTGCCCTTTGTCTTGACGGATGGTCTAAGTATTCCTCTGTGGCCACTAGTGGCTCTCTCCAAGAGCTATACACTGTCAGTGTAGAAGGTTTGGCTTCAGCCAGATTGTGAGGGGTACCGTTTCCTTCATTGAACCAGACACGTGCTCACGCCTATGACAAGTGAGCAGCTGCATCACAGGCAAAAGTGAACTGTAGCAGCAGCTTCAGTTTGGAAAAAAAAGTGTAATAATAGAAATCTATTTGGTCAAAGTCTATTCATATGACAGACTTATATTTTCGAAATTAGTCGCGTTTCTCGCGCGACCAACTTGCAGCTTTCATGTTCATGCAGCCACGGTATCTCTGACTCTCTATTTTAGAACACTGTTTAGGTCTAATGTCAAGTGGCCGAGTGGATAACGCGCAGGACTCTGGTGTGAAGAGCCCGGGGGTGCGTGAGTTCGACCCCAGGCAACAAATAGCTGATGAAGATCTGTAACAGATATGCAAATCCTACTTTCTGTACAAGCACATTGTATTATCGTTTTAAAATACAAAACAAACACTATTTCATGTATATTTATGTATCTATTTATTTAATGTATGCATAAGTGCAAAAAAAAAAGAACAATATATTTTACTCATGTGGGAATTGAACCCAGGTCTCTGGCGTTCTAACCCTGCACTTTTACACGTGCACCACTAAGATACTTCCAAACAACTTGAATTTTGGCCTGTTTGGCCTTTCCATAGCATTCACATTGCCCCATGTTGATTCTCACATCTGATTATCTTTTTATTAAGTCAACAAGCTTTACGTAAAAGAAAAACATTTTTTTAGACAAAGTTGTTAAAGTCTGTCATATGAATAGACTTTGACCAAATAGATTTCTATTATTACACTTTTTTTTCCAACTGAAGCTGCTGCTACAGTTCACTTTTGCCTGTGATGCAGCTGCTCACTTGTCATAGGCGTGAGCACGTGTCTGTTCAATGAAGGAAACGGTACCCTCACATCTGGCTGAAGCCACACCTTCTACACTGACAGTGGTATAGCTCTTGGAGAGAGCCACTAGTGGCCAACAGAGGAATACTTTAGACCATCCGTCAAGACAAAGGGCAAAATAGGGCTGATACTGTGTAACACTCTACAGACAAAACACACTATAATTTCTTTGATTGCAGACCCTCTACCAAAAATCTTACACAGTCCACTTTTAAAACTATTGTTGTAGATTTATAGAATACACCTTAAAATAAAACACATAGAAAGTGTGTCTGAAGATACAATATGTATTAGAAAAGTGTGTGATATAATGTACTGTCAAATATATTTTTAGGAATTAGAAGAGCATTTAGAAGAAGAGGAAGACGCACGGCAAAAGCTTCAGTTGGAAAAGGTGACCTGTGAGGGAAAGATAAAAAAGCTGGAGGATGATATTTTAGTAATGGAAGACCAAAACAACAAGCTTCTGAAGGTAAGTGCCAGTGTGATTCTGTAGAGTCAACATCAAACATTGTTCTGATTGTTTTGATTATTAATGTTTTGCAGGAGAGAAAGTTAATGGAGGAAAGGATCGCAGATTTCAGTGCAAACTTGGGCCGAGGAAGAAGAAAAATCCAAAAATCTCACAAAACTCAAAAACAAACATGAGTCGATGATCTCTGAACTGGAAGGTGAACATTATTAATTAACAAACGACAGCTATGAACAGCATAACAGATCATTAATGTGACCATTTCTAAGAGATTGTATAGTTTAAAATGTTGCTTGTTTTTAGTTCGATTGAAGAAAGAGGAGAAGAGTCGTCAGGAGTTGGACAAAGCCAAGAGGAAGATGGGAGGCTGAGTCTAACGACATGGCAGGAGCAGATCGGCAGAACTGCAAGCCCAAATCGCTGACCTCAAAGCACAACTCGCCAAGAAGGAGGAAGAGCTACAGAACGCTTTGGCTCGGTAAAGATTGCATTTGTTTCCATTCTGTATCACTGTGGCCACTGCTCGAGTCTAATGTAGTGACTAGGGGTTATCCAGAGGCATTGTCTAACTATCAAACTTTTTATTAGTGGCAAATTAGAGAGTAAAAAGCCTAAATGTGTTTAAAAATTGGTATGTAACCACAGCACTACAACCTGTTTTTCATCTGTCTGAAATAAAGTTAGTAATTTTACCCAATAAATAAACCTGGATTGAGACTTAAAAGTAGAATTTTCAGTTATTCCATTGTAAATAATGCTAATGTTGAGAGTTTTCCAAAACTTCTATAGAGCAGGCTTGGGAAATTATATTTACTGCTGGGCCATGTTCAAATCCAGAATAGTGGTGTAGAGTCGGACTGCCAACATTGATATAACAAATTCTCATTATTGCGAACACATGTTTTTGACCAAATATAAGAAGACCAGTACAAAAAATAGTGTACAACAAATCGTAGTTTTTCCTATAAAATTACAAGTTTATTAAAATATCTTAATGGCTTCAACAAAAAAACATTTTTCTCATATTATTTTTTTTTCTTGTAAAAACTTTTTTAAGCTGCTTCAACTTTATTTTCAATACATTTTAAACTTAAATAAAAAGTTAACTATGGTCATTTTACAAGAAAAACATGCCAGAGGTCTGACTGAAACAGGTCATCGGGCCAGATTTGGCCCCCGGGCCGCAGTTTGCCTGTAGTTATCAGCAGTTATCAAGGATAACTCATTTGAGGAGAGAAGTTTGAGAAACCAGTCTAAAGTGTCATTTTACTTTCGTTTATTTTGTTTTTTGAAAGTGTCTTTTTACATTTTTGGCCCCAGTCTTAATTGCTTCTGTATTATTTTATTTGCCAAAAAATATTTGCTGTGCATTTTAAATACTGCTATGAATACAACAATTTTATCAAGAAGAGCCAGTTTTAAAATGGCATCTTTAGGTTTTGCTTATGGACATTGGCCAAATTATTATTTTTTATTTCCCTTTTCATTATCAGTGGATAATGTTTTAACTTAGGTTCCTTACCCAGGTACACCTGTTATGGTTGATACTCTTATTAAAACACTGATCTTTTCTCCAGGCTAGAGGATGAGACAGCTCAGAAGAACAATGCTTTGAAGAAGATTCGTGAGTTGGAGGGACACATCTCGGACCTTCAGGAGGACTTGGACTCAGAGCGAGCCGCGAGGAACAAAGCCGAAAAGATCAAGAGAGACCTGGGCGAGGAGCTGGAGGCGCTGAAGTCTGAGCTGGAGGACACACTGGACACCACTGCCACACAGCAAGAACTCAGGTCAGCACTAATTCAACGTTTAATATCTGTATGGGATCATGTATTATTTATTACAGAACCTTGTACTGGTTCTGCAATGTAAGTACACAATCCCATACTTACTGCCTTGTACAAAATACTGACAGGTCTTGCCTTAACCATCTTTCAAACAAAGCTGGTTAAACTGGGAACTGCCCGAAGAGTATAGGAGAGAGTGAAAGTGTAGAGGATCAGTGTGATTGGTTTGACAGCAGGTGCTTGTATCTGAATTTAATTAAGGAAGTCCATGACGATGTCACATATAGTAAACTAGTAATAACATTGATCAGTTTATGACGATTTTGACCTTGCTACATATCGCAGTTTAATCTAAGATTGCCAAAAAGTGACTTGGAGCCAGTGCTAAGTAGTAAAAAAAAATCATTTTTGTTTCACTTACAAAAAAAAGGAGAAACACATTTGTATTGGTATTAATTTTGCAGTGTATTAATGTTTTGTCAAAAGACACATTCTAATACAACCTTAAGCTTTTATTATTGAATTAAAAAGAGCTGTGCCGTATTTTACTGGGATTTTTGCATGGATTTAAAAAACAATGCTCACTGATTTGTGTGCTGTTTTGTGTTGCCCCAGATCACTTTTGATAAAGAAGTTTTTATCTTAATGGGCTTTTACCTGGTTAAATAAATATTATAATAAGTATAAATTACTTGGTATTTGGTGCATACAGGATGAATAAAAGTTAGTCATTTAGAGTTAACTCAAAAGATTAAAAATTCACTACACAAAAATGTTTGTTATTTTCATTATAGTTATTATTACTAAATTGCAATTTATTACATTTCACTCACATTTACATTCAATAGTTATTTATATTTTAAAATCTGTGCTTAGTTAATTTAGCTCTTCTGTGTTCAAAATCTGTGATCAGAGCTAAGCGTGAGCAGGAGGTGACGCTGCTGAAACGAGCCATCGAGGAGGAGAACCGAACCCATGAGGCCCAGGTCCAGGAGATGAGACAGAAAGCACACACAGGCCGTGGAGGAGCTGACCGACCAGCTGGAGCAGTCCAAAACGCGTGAGATACTATGTTTATGGATCAAAATAATACCAGCACAATAACATAACACATTCATTGCTCATAATAGATCTTAATTTTGTGTGAGTGGATTTTATTAAGAGGTTGAAATTTTTGCAATGAAACACGTTTGGCTTTTGAAAACACTGCTGTGCACAAAGTAAACTGCAAGAAATGACTTTTTAAATAGCACTTACAAAGGAATTATAGAAAAGGTTCTGTTCATAGGATAGCAGAACAGTCTTCAAACCAATTTAGAAGGAAGGCAGCTAAAATGTTAAATGTTGTTCTTATCGTAATAAAAAGGTTCATATTAATGGTCACTAAAAAAAATCATCAGAGTTAAAAATTGTGATACTACCTTTTGTATATTTTATGGTAAAATGCAATGTACTGTAATTTATGGAAAACTGTCAATAAAGTTATCAAATTCTATAAAGTGAACTCAACCTATTAAACAAAAAGATCACAGACAATCCAACATCGTCAATTAAAACATATAATTAACAACTATGAGACACTGAAATCATTCAGGGTGTTTACATGGAGGCCAGGAAAACCGGACAACTACCCTAGTCCAATTTAAACCAGTTTTCCAAAGTGCAAGTAAACCTGGGCAGTGGCACGTGGTCCCGACTGATTGTAGTCTGATTTCAGACGTCATGTAAACAGACAAATCGGTCTGCAGCTGGACAAATGCAACTGAGCATGCTCACAGCCACTGCTCGTTCCACAATCCAATCCAAAGTTTACATTTTTACAACAGAAAAGCGCCCTGCACAACATGGAACACACTGTCACATATTTAAGCACAGGCTTAACACTGTCCTAATGTTAACACAGATCTAAAGATTTAACACAGTCCCACTTGTCCCAGAAAAATCAGTGTGTAATTTTACACACAATATTACAAACACTAATTGATAATAAACAATAAATGGGTGAATCAACATAATTCTGAATCATGCAGTAGTGAATCTGATACAGCAGGACATGTTGCTCCAGGATAATCGGTTTACTCTCTTTCATGAAACCAGGAGCTAAACTGGTCCAACCAGTTGAGGGGAAAACCAAATAGAGTCTGGTTTTCTCGCCTAGTTTGATTTCCCTGAACATGTAAACGCACAACTGTAATTTTTAGAAAACTTGCCTCGTTGTAGTTGTACATTTTAGATTTGATAGCCTACAGTCTTTAATTGTCAGGAAAACAATTACTCTTGATCATCCTCGCACAAATGTAATGCTATGACCTCCCTTTTGTTTAGGTCAAGTCAAACCTGGAGAAGGCTAAACAGGCTTTGGAGAAGGAGACCTCGGAGTTGACGATGGAGGTGCGTTCACTGTCTCAGGCCAAACAGGACGGAGAGAACAAGCGAAAGAAACTTGAAAACCAAGTGGCAGATTTGCAGTCACGCTTCAGTGACAGTGAGAAACAGAAGGCGGAGCTCGGGGACAGATGTGCCAAAACAACTGTAATTATAAAGAGACTAGTTTGTAATTAAAATGCAATGAGGTGATAAAATAATGTTCTTGTTTGTATAATCTTGTGATGATTTAGGCTGAACTGGAGAGTGTGACGACCCTATTGAATGAAGCAGAGGGCAAGAACATCAAATTAAGCAAAGATGTCACCAGCCTCTCCTCGCAACTCCAAGACACACAGGTGATGGCAGCAGAATGTCCACAGAATGTTTTCGTTTGTTGTTTGTCACTCCACTTCATTCACTTGCACTAGATCCATACTGCAAATGTCTTTGTTTGTTTGTTCTTTCTTCCTCAAAATCTCACACAATTGCATCTATCATATGCTCTAAATAATTCTCATTTAAAATTAAGGATATTTAATCAATTCAGGTTTCCTTTAAGAATGACTGTATGCAGTTTCAGTTTATTATTTTTTGCCTTTTTCACTTTGAAATCAGTTGGATGAAGGTGCGGTACTGAATCAAATATTTGTATCTCTCCACATTGTAATACTAATATTCAACATGTTCAGCTGACCTACCTTTGCCAATAGCATCTTTTACTATCTCTTGCTTTATAGCTTTGGTGGTTTTATCTAATGATTTGTGTTTAATGACTGTCACAGGAGCTTCTTGCTGAAGAGACAAGGCAGAAACTTCAGCTGTCCACAAAGTTACGACAGTCCGAGGATGACAAGAACAGTTTACAGGAGCAGCTCGAGGAAGAAATGGAGGCAAAGAGAAATGTGGAGAGACACGTGTCTACACTCAACATTCAGGTTTGTCAAACCAAATATAAAGAAAACACATATTTTATGTAATGGCTGCTCAATATGTGGGCTGGTATCACACCATCCAGCCCACATTCTTTGAAAAATAAAAAAAATGCCTACCTTCATTTGTGCTTAACCAATCACATAATGCTATGTGATCTGATGTTTCTTTCAAAAAGGAAATACTATGTATTTCTGCTTAAACAGAATCAATAGCAGAATGGGAAGCTGCCATTTTTTATTTGCTTGATTCAAGCGCTACTTGCTGTTGTCTTTGCTAACAACCCCAACACACCCCCGCTGCAATGTGATTGGACTGTTAAACCACTGGTTTAGACTGCAAACCAATCGGGCTGGTGGAGGCCCAGATGGATTTCTCTCGAGTTTGTGAATTAACAAATAATATGAGAGAATCCATCTGACTGGCCAGGTTAAAGTAATCTTAATTTTCACATAAAGTTGTCTTCAAATGCTAATGCTAAATTGACTAAATGTAGTCAAAGTAATGACAGCTAAACCATATCCTCATTTGTGTATGTTAAACAGTAAATTTAACTATTATTTGTTTAGTTGTCAGATGCAAAGAAGAAACTCGATGAAATGTCCGGTAACATTGAGCTCTTGGAGGAGGGAAAGAAGCGTCTGCAGCGGGACCTGGAGGCAGCGAACACTCAGTTTGAGGAGAAGGCCTCTGCGTACGACAAACTGGAGAAGACCAAAAACCGACTGCAACAGGAGCTGGAGGACACTCTCATGGACCTGGACAACCAGAGACAGATCGTGTCCAACCTCGAGAAGAAGCAGAAGAAATTTGATCAGGTGAGCTTATCAAAGATTAGTGTGATTAGCGTTAGTTGGATTCGACTTCAAATAATGCCATTATTTAAAGAAAATATGTAGATGTTTGATGATTGAGTCCACAAACTATAAAATATACTTAATGTTGTCTCCAGTCAATGAGCAAATCTAACCCTATTGTCCAAATAGTGTCTGGGTTCATGGTTTACATTAACATATTCAAACCATGACCTCAATAAAATAATATAAACATGTGTAACTGTATCAAATTGTTTTCATTTTCAGATGCTTGCTGAGGAGAAGAGTATCTCCTCTAAGTTTGCAGAAGAGAGAGACAGGGCTGAGGCAGAGGCACGAGAGAAGGAGACCAAGGCCCTGTCTCTGGCCCGGGCTCTGGAGGAGGCGCAGGACTCTCGCGAGGAGCTGGAGCGCGTCAACAAGGCCCTGAGGATGGAGATGGAGGATCTGATCAGCTCTAAGGACGACGTGGGCAAGAATGTAAGCACTTTATTTAAAACAGGGATTCATGGCAGCCTAAGATGACTTTTAAACTGCCATTTTTAAAAACCAATCATCCTTGAAAACTTTTATAATTCTCAGACCATACTACTACTTATTTATAATATTTAATACTTTTAAAATAAACACCTCAAAATTCTATGTTGCTGTTTTGATTTCATTCAGTTTGACCTATTTATCAACTCTGCCCTTATTACGAATAAATGAATCACTCTTATGTTTTAGTTTTAATTTGGATGATTACTTCTTGTTTGTTTTTTCTGATACATTTTCCTGTTTTTCTTCAAAAGGTTCTCTTTAAATTGTGAATATTTGTGCTACAAAAGACATGAGCCTACAAAAAGTACAACTAAGTACACCAGACCATGTACAGATTTAAAGAAAGTCACCCACTGCTTCTTACAGCTTGTCCAAATGACATGTCCCAATGTCTGGGGTGAAAAACCAGATTCTTGTTCCCATTGAAATACAGTATATTTTAGGCTTTCTTCATCTATATACATCTGTTTTATATGTTTTATGCCATACATTATGGCTACAGGAACAAGATTTAGATGGAAATAAGCAATAGCGAGACCCTCTTCTACGACACAAAAGAGTCCATTTTAAGGGCATGCCAGCCTACTTAGAGTAAAGACACACATTTTTATATTGTTTTTAGTCATTTAAATGTGTGCTTCAAAGGATGGATCTAATGCAGAGGACAAATTACTTTTCCTAGACATAAAGTACTGCAATCCTGACGTATCTGACTGTTGTTCTGTCTTATTTCTGAACCAGGTGCATGAGCTGGAGAAGTCGAAGCGAGGTCTGGAAGCTCAGGTGGACGAGATGAAAACTCAGCTGGAGGAGCTGGAGGATGAGTTACAGGCGGCTGAGGACGCTAAGCTGAGGCTGGAGGTGAACATGCAGGCGCTCAAGGCCCAGTTTGAGAGGGACCTCCAGGGACGTGACGAGATGGGAGAGGAGAAGAAGAGACAGCTGATCAAACAGGTGATTCTACTCTTACAAACAGGGCTTTAGCCAAAAAATACTTTAATATTATATGCATCTAATGTACTTCAGGTGGGTGTTAGGGTTACACTAAACTCGAGAAACTTTTTACATGAAATTGTTCTTCTCAGATTACTTTTTGATTTTTGTGTTTATCATTTGAAAACATCAAAATCCAATATTTTATATAATCCAATCTAGACAATCACTCTATTTCCACTTGAGTTTGTTTCCCCCAAATCCTTTTTCAGTCTTAGTTAAGTAAGTTCTTGGACCACTACTTTCACAACACTGGTATATAACAGACTTTAAACTAATTGTAATTTTATATTGATCTCAGAAAGCATTGATCCAGCTTGAAAGAGGCATCTCAGCCAAAATTGATATAAACCAGGGTGTTCACAAGCATGTGTTTTGTTCCCAAGCCTTTTTAACTTCTACACTGAAATCATATTTAGACAGATCCAAGACCACAACGGAGTCATCTGTGTTAACAAACTCATCCCAGACAGACTCAGAGACCACAGTCTGAACATGAAACTTGCCAACGTACAAACCTAAGCAAGATCAGCTGTCTTGCTCCATGACAGTTCAGAGGTCAACTGTAAACCAGTCCTTTGGAATGTTGGTACACGTCAAACACACTAACCCTTGAATGATTACAACACTCATAGAAAATATTTTTTCTAAAAGCAGACTGATTTGCTAGTAGAAAATGAGAAAGACCTACAAGTTATTCAGTAGAGCAAGTGAACGAAGTTAGAAACAGGTAACGTTAGTGAGTACAAGTAAAAACAAGGACTATCATTACCAGTAACAACAACAAACAATTAAGTGTCAACATAAATTTATATGGAGCAGAAATAAAACAAGTTTCAAGTTCTATCTGTCTAGGCCATGAACTTACCACACATTGTTAAGGATAAGTTAAGGATATCTTTTGCTAAATAGCATTCTCGAAAATGCCTAGAGTACTTGTAAGGCCTTGATCTGTTTAAAGCCAAGAATAAGAATGCTACACTGTTTTGTATTTCCAACCTTGCTGTATAGATCAGAAACATTCAAGCAGCATTTATTGTTTTTCTTTGCACTCTCTGAAGTGTATTTCTTACTCCTCTCTTACGAAACTACATAAAGAAAGTAGCTTTTAGCTAAACTTTATGTATTTGTGGCACACGCTGTTCATTGACACATGCGATTTTGTTCAAATAAATAAATGAAAGCAGTGTTTATTTACCAGTGATACAGGGACCCGTTAGAATAATTTGACTTTGATCATTTTAATATTGTTGCGGACTAGATTTTTTCCAGGTTCAGTGCACTAACTTGGAACAAACAACAACAACAACAAAATGTATAACCAGGAAGTAAGTGAGTGGTAACGGGGTCCGAGGCTAGTAAAATCAGGTGCTCATCGAGGCTCCATGGAAATAGGACCAGCAGAGAAAAGGAGAACCGAGGCACTCTGGTGTACAAAAGTATAAAAAATCCTTTAATAAAGCAGGAACATACCGACACGTTTCGACCCTTACGGCAGAACAAAATGTATTATACCTATGAGAAACCCAGATGGTATGGTCTCGAGATGAGCGTCTGTTGAATGTACACTAATGTATTTCATGACTGTAGGTGCGTGAGTTGGAGACTGAACTGGAGGATGAGCGTAAACAGAGAGCGAGTGCAGCCGCAGCCAAAAAGAAGCTAGAGACCGACATGAAGGATCTGGAAGGGCAGATCGAGACCGCCAACAAGGGACGAGAAGAGGCCATCAAGCAGCTACGCAAGCTTCAGGTGAGTGAAAGGAGATGGATGACTTAACATGTTATGAAATGTACATATTTAACTGGTATGCACTGATGTGTGAACTGTAGGCTCAGATGAAGGACTATCAGAGAGAGCTAGAAGATGCCCGTGCCGCTCGAGAGGAGGTGTTAACCACAGCTAAAGAGAGTGAGAAAAAAGCCAAGAGTCTAGAGGCTGAACTCTTCCAGTTGCAGGAGGCGAGTTGAGTTGGTTACTGTTAAAACCCATTACTTGTTTTCTCTACTCTATTTGTGTAATATTTTGTTACATCTTAGGAACTGGCAGCTGCAGAGAGAGCTCGTAAACAAGCAGAGGCAGAAAGAGATGAGCTGTCTGATGAACTTGCAAGCAATTCTTCTGGAAAGTGAGTTAAACAGGTGAAGTAGTTTGATAATAAAAATATAAAATCTGTTTTGTGTACTCATTCCAGGTCGGCCTTGGCTGATGAGAAGCGCCGCCTTGAGGCCAAGATTGCTCAGTTGGAGGAAGAATTAGAGGAGGAGCAGGGCAACATGGAAATGCTCAATGACAGACTGCGCAAG
Organism: Mugilogobius chulae; assembly: GCA_038363315.1. Taxonomy (NCBI): domain Eukaryota; kingdom Metazoa; phylum Chordata; class Actinopteri; order Gobiiformes; family Gobiidae; genus Mugilogobius; species Mugilogobius chulae. The sequence continues at coordinate 41,058,103 of CM076403.1, read as the reverse complement.
AGTACACAACAGGTAAATAAACAAACAAACAGGGAAACTAAATCAGATAATGGGATTCTCCCGTCCTTTTGTTCACAGGTAGATCAGCTGAACAACGAGCTGCAGACAGAGCGTAGCACCTCTCAAAAGAATGAAAGCGCCCGGCAGCTGCTGGAGCGACAGAACAAGGAGCTTAAGGCCAAACTGCAAGAGATGGAAAACCAGGTCAAATCCAAGTTCAAGTCTTCCATCACAGCGCTGGAGGCTAAAGTGTCTCAGCTGGAAGAGCAACTGGAGCAGGAGAGCAGGTAGGGAGTAGGCTCAGCAACAAAATGTTTTATCCACTGTGAAATTATAGTTTAATTTAAGAGTTTATACCCCTCTTCTTGTCTTGATCTTGTTTTGAACTTGTTCTTTTTCATAAGGGATAAGCAAGCCAATGCAAAGACCATACGTCAAAAGGACAAGAAGATGAAGGACCTCATGATGCAGGTGGAAGATGAGAGAAAGCAGGCTGAGCAATACAAAGACCAGGTAAACAATAACCTTGGATTTTCATCACTTCATATTAGACCAAACTATTATTTCTGTTCTCTCAGGCTGAGAAGGCAAATGCCCGTATGAAACAGCTGAAGCGTCAGCTTGAGGAGTCAGAGGAGGAGTCCAGCGTGCCACGGCCGCACGCAGGAAACTGCAGCGAGAGCTGGACGAGGCGACTGAGGCCAACGACGCCATGAGTCGAGAAGTGAACACGCTCAAAACCAAACTCAGGTGAGAGGGTCAGCAAAATACAGAGTACATAATATAACCATCAGAATATTCAAGGCAAAACATCAAAACAGTATTTACGAGTAAAGAGCTTAGTTCCAAAATAAAAAGGGCAATGTCACATTGATAACAAAATGTTATTGCCTAAATGTCCACTAGAAAACATTGATGTTCATGTCTATTACAGAGGCAACCCTGAGCCCAAGGAGTAACACAGCAGGTACCACTGAGCTACTGTAGCCCAGAGCTGCTCATCACTGTTTCCCATCTCTATCACAATCTACCTGAGACAAAAATGGCTCAAACTTATTAAACATTGCTCTAATTCACAACTGGGCCATCTTTTTCTCAGTGCTTGGTTTAACTGCCCTAAACCAAACTCATTGTCCTGAGCCAGGACCCGAATGAGTTACAAAGATAACCAGCGTGCCTAACCCATAACTAAGACACATTTTCTACTGAATTCTTCTTTTAGCATAAACCACGAGTGGTTTTCAGAAAACATTAAAAATATCTTGTCACATGCTCTCTGCACTCACTGTCTATTATTTTTGTGTGTGTTTGTCTATGTATGTTTTTGTGCGTGTTTGTGGTGTTTTAGGCGTGGAAACGAGCCCTCATTTGGCAGCACTCCTCGACGGATCGGAGGCGGGCGAAGGGTGATTGAGGATGCGTCAGAGGAGGAAGTTGATTCCCAAAGTGACTTCAATGGAAAGTCCACAGAATAATGGATGTGATGCCCATCAAAGATAAATGAATAAAAATGTCTTGTTCCATTTTACTTAATCTGTTTTACAAATTTAACAATTTACAGTTGTGTATGGAGCACCTTTTCTTCGCACAAATTAAATTACTTGATAGCAACTGTTCTTAAGGTCTCCCAGAAGTGTAATTTATGGTTCAGCATTGTCACGGTTGTTCACAGAATCATTGCAATCTAATCATGCAAGGTTTTACACCAAAATGTGCCTCTAATGAATATACTGTATTTCTGAATCAGATCTGCACAGTAACTCACTCTTTCCTTCTTTTAAAAAGACACATTTACTGTATGTGAAGCTGATGTAACTTTGATCATGCTGTTGCCTGTGACTGCTGTTACTGTTTCCGAGGTGCACTGAAGCGGACCAAATTCCAGTCAGTGCTGCCGTCTGTAGGACATATTTAGCTGCTTTTGTCACCTTTAGGTTAATAATCCACTTTTGATAATTAAAACATTTGAAGCAAGACGAGGTTTGGGGAGTCTCTAACATTGATAGGCTAAGTCACTTAACATTCAGTTTGTACTCAGCATTGCCCCTTTCTGTCAGATTTGCTGTACAGGTAAGCTCTGTATGCACGTTAAATCAGATATTTTATATAATCAAATGATGTTTACATGCCACTTTATTAAACTGTTGAAGCACCTGCACTGAAAATAAAGGAAAAAGTCATTTTTGACTGTTTTAATGTTTCTTTATTTCACTAATTCAATTATTTCTATCCTAGGAAATTGTAACAGGGTAAACATGAGTCTTAGGCACATAGTCTGATATAGAGCGGTTGCATAGGTGCTATGCGAAGCACCCGGTACACAGTGGTAGGAGATTACAATTACAGTAAGTCAATTTTCATGAAAGAAAACGATAAAGAGCAAGAACTTGCATCCATTAACTTCACAGGTAGAAAACTGCCTCAGGAAAGGTGAGTAGTGTTTAACTGATGATGGCAGTATAACACCACTCACATTTAAACATGTCACTGAAAAGAAGTTGCGTTGTAGAGTCTAGATTCTCATTTTATTAACTTTTAAGTATACAAAATAAACATAAGGATGTGCTTATCAATAAAAACAATTATTGCTTGGATCAGATGAACAAACATTGGTCCCTAAACATTCAGTACTGTGCATGTGATAAACACTATAAAACACAAAATACATCAAAGAAACAGCATCTTTCTATCACCTAAAGTTTTGATAGTGCTCCTGACTCAAAACATTACTAAAAACTTTACTTAGGTAGAATTATAGATCAAGTTATGTAATTTGGTTAGAAAAAATTAACAAAGGCAAACTAACTGCATTCATGGTCTTGAAGCCACCATCATGAGCCTGAGGCAGTGAGTGAGGCAATTCATTAAATACAAGTGAAATATGTTCAACTAACCTTTCGCTTTACACCAAATCAAAGTTTAGTAATCTGAAAGGCCACAAGTACTTGACTTGGTCATTACAATTCCCAGGCCAAATGTTCCCATGTTTTTGGCAGTTCAGTCTTGGATATAAACTTTGGTTTGGCTACATACTGTTTTTGTGAACTATTTAAAAATACATTTAAACAGGCTTAGTCCATCGTGGGTCAAAAATCGTTCATCTTTAATTTGCTCTACATGGCAGGGCAATTTAAAAAGACTAAAGGTTTGGAGCTGACTCACCATAAAGCCAAATAAGCTGCAGATCTGTTTGGTATGTATGTGATACGAGCTACAGGCAGCAGTAGTCCATGCACTGATTATGTAGAGCAGATCATCCTATGGGACACACAGTGTCAAGAGAAATAAGTCAATCTAATCACTGCATATTTTTGATGAGCAGGTCAGACAAACAGGAGTTCAGTTTCCTTCAGAGGCAGGTGTCTCACAACAGTATTTTCACACCTCCCTGTGGTGACTGGGCACCTTGAGAAAGGCCTCGGGGAGGTGCAGGTCCAAATTCTAGCTGCTTCACTACACTGAGGGAATAAAATCACATTATTAGAATAATAATTTTAAACAATCCACATAAAACATTGTACGTACCTGTCATACTGCGGAGGTGGGCTGCTTACTTGGACCTCAGAGGCTCCTCCTAAACTAGCAGGACTAACTGGAGCAGCGAGAAGTGCTGGTCGGCTGATAGACGTGTCATACACAAAATCTCGACAAGATGCCAACTTGGACTCTAGATTCTGAACAGAAATATTAAAAATATTGAATATATTTCACATTACTTCTTTAAAACACTTTAATCGCTGTTCTTACCCCAACTTTTCTTAGTAGTTCTCCAACAATATTAAGAGCAGATATACGAGCAGACGTCGTCAATGGAGTTCCTGTAAGTCCATCACCTGCAAAATTGACAATGCAGTCATTTCATTAGTCCAGGTATAGATATAGATATATATGAATTATTCTGTAAAATTACAGGACACGTTGAATAGTAATTAACCCCAGTAGTGGTCAATACTCACCTCTGCGAATACTGGAGGCAGGGGGCGTGTCAAATGAGTTAATCGGTTTAGCTGGTGTAGCGGGGAGGGAAGGGTTAATAGCAGAGGGGCACTGCAAATCTCGGTCTGTGTCTCTGCCTAAGCTGCTCGACGGTCGTCTTTCTACTTGCCGTACAGCCAATTCCTGTCGAAGGTCTGTGATAGGAAGATAGTGTAATTAAAACATAAAAAACACATGCACATAAGCAGATAGATATACATTAAACAGGTGATAAACAACTTCCTTCTCCTTTGCTGAGAAATTACACTTCTAAACAGAGAAGATTCATGTTTAAGCCAGAACAAACTGCAAGCATACCTCGAGCTTCATCCTTAAGTCGCTGAACAGACTCTAAGAGATTCTCTTTCTCATCAAGCTCACTTTCAAGGAAGGCGTTTCGCTCTATTACTTGGTTCATCCTCTGCTCAAAGTCCTCCAGTGACATAATAGTTGCCCTGTGATAGAAATGGTTAGAAATAAAATAATTCTTGTTTTTCTTGTGAAAACGTTTTCATAACTAACCTTTTGGTCCTTTCTAAATCATCGTTGGACTGCTCTAGCTCTCTGATGTATTTCTGCAAATGATCTCTCATTGCTTTAGTTTCCATCAGCTCCTCCTCCAATGTAGAAATGTGCCTTGAAGCTTCCAAGTGCTGAGTGTCGAATTTTTCCTATTAACAAGACAAATAATGAAAGATGCTTTGATAGTAAATGTTGGTGGTGTGACCAAAAGGGTGGATAAACTTGTGAACAGAACACCCTTCAAGCAAAAGGGTATTTATGCACAATTCTTCTTTCATATGACTATTTAATCTTCCTTTCCAGTTGCCATCTTTTAAAATATCAGTCCATGGTTTTACATCCCAGTAAATAATCATTTTAACAATAGAGACCTTTATAAAACAAGGTCTGTTTTAAGATAGTTTTACAACTCCTGGAGCAGTGAAGCGCATGATAAAGAAGAGCGGGGAATTTAGTTTAGTTTTTGGCACCTTCACGTTTTCCAGCTCCATGCGCAATCTGTTGTTGTCCAGCAGAAGATCTTTGTTTCGCCCCTCACACTGCTTTAGCTCGGACTCCAACTCTGCCTCATAGTCTCGACTCATCTGCTGAAACTCCTGCAGCTCCTCTTGCACCTCGTCAGCCCTAAAAACACATATGCATTTAAAAACTTGACGCTGTACAAGACACGCTTATTTAAACAAAACATGCAGTTTTACCTTTGCTGGTGTTTTTCTGCCTGCTCCTTCCAGAAGAACAGCTCTTCTTCCATTGAGGCAAATTGTGCTTTGGCTCTACCATCACTATAGATTCGAGTTACAATTATTCAAAGAGTTTTACACACCCAGCCCAAATGTTGTGCTATGTTGGCTAAGTTAAGCGAATACACTCTGGCAAATCATTTCATAGTTTACAAACAATACGTTTGATGTAAAATTATAGGGTGCGTTCAGTGCTATTTATTCATAGCCTAAATTAGACAAACAACAAGATAACACACGTGAAAGACCAAATGACTACATTCTTTAGTTGCACAATAACTTTAGCTAACATTAGCATTAGCTAGGTCTTTAGCCAATTTAACCTAGCATTCACGAGAATGTTGATTACGCTTTGGTTGAAGATAACTAAAATAATAAATGCGAAGAACCCACCTGCATAAAATAAATGCTTTAACACCGACTACTAAAATGATTTATATACGAAGTAATATCCGTAGTAGTAGAGACTGAAGGAGCTTCATCCAAATACAAACGAGCACAGGGGCTCGCACGTGATTGGTCCATGAGAGTGACGATTATCCCGGATTATCCAATCACGTCACCCTCCGAGGGTGAATTTAGCCTATCAGCGCCTCCCAACCACAGAGTTTGTGCACTGACCTCCTCCAACCATCCAGTGAGTGAAATGTTTTATTTGCTTTTATTAGTTTATTAGTACAAACAAATTAAAAGGGCAATAATGTGAGGTAGTAAGTGATATTTTAACATTGACAGTAGAGCATTGATCCTATGGCAGAAGTTGTGTTAATGTATAATGCAATTATTTGATCTTTTCAAATACCAGGTGGTGAAGTTTATGATCCTGAGTTACAACATTTAATAGCATTATATCATACAAACCAGGCTAATTTAAAGCTAAATCTATGTTAGTAATTTTGGGACAATATTAGTATTTGCTTTAAGATTTATATTTTCATTTTCAGCCAGTTACACATGTGAAGTAAATAATTTAAATAAAAGCATACAAAAGAGAATGTTTAAAAAAAACAATACAAAATAGAAAAATACCAAAAATATTAGTTATATTAGTTATAGCAACCCTACATTCATACACATATTTGTGGATTACATTGTTCGTGCTGCATGCCAATGCCAGTCTGGAAAAAAAAGCATTTGTTGGTTAAATTTCTAACGAATTGTACAATTATTCTCAGACTTAATATTTATTATACTTACTGTTAATTTTCTTCAACTGTTTTATTATCTTTTACTTCATTCTTGAGAACACAAGTCCCTTTTTTAAAGTCTACCACATCTGTCTTTACTTGGCCCAGAGTTTGCAACAGGCACATGGCGTCAAATCCTTCATCACTTGATTGTTGTAACAACTCCAGAACCTGTAACAACCCATTACATTATTTTACAGACGCATGTAAACTATTAAAACAATACCACTCATCTGATCTGCAGAATCTTCATTACTTTGACGAACTAAAGTAATGATGAACTAACCTACGTAAGTTAGATCTTGACCACTGCAAAGAACACCATCACTAACACATGCTGACGAAATCTATCAACCTCAGTATACTATGGCATTTGCATAAATATGTACTTGTGTTTCTGTTCTGTCTGTTAATTACCAGTGCAGTCATCGATTAAATAAATATTAATATTTTAGTGTGGATTCAATCAAACCCACCTGCAGGCACTTGTATGACTTCAACTGGCTCAGATTCTCCTGCAGAAACAGTAAATAGATGCTTAGGTCATTGTAAACTGGGGTAACCACTCCCAAAGAGCCAAACCCTGGGAGCATGTCGTATGGCCGGAGAAAGTCTGAACTCTGCCGTGCCGGTCCGATGGTAGCATAGATCACCAGAGGAGCCAGGAGAATGTAGACTACCAAGTTGATGTAGCTGAGGAGCCTGAACACACCCACGGCCACAAGTTTGCACTGCACTGCTGAAGGTACAGAACTATCATTTTGAAGTACGCCTTCTCTTAGATCACAAGGAAACTCGTCTGTGAGAGAGGCCAGCTTGATGTAGTAACCGAGGTATATGCAGGCTAATAGCAGGATTAGCAGAGTGAGACCACGACAAGCCAAGTATCTGACCACGAGGCAGTGAGAGGAGCGCTTGGTCTTGAGATAATGCTCCACTAATGGGTATTTGAAGCAGCCCTCTGCCAAGTCGAAAGCACTGTGGAAGAAAACATACATATCAGTATAAAGTGTTAGCTGAAAATTAGATTAGGTTGTTCTCTGGGATATCTAAGCAAATAACATTACATACAGTATTTCGGACTCTCAAGCACAGAAATATCAGATGGGACCAAGTCATTGTTTTAGTATTCATGTCATGCCAAAATATTATTGTATTCTTTGCAATATTTAGGTTTTTAAATTGTCTGAATTTTCCTGGGCACAGATGAAGAAGAGAACGAGATATGTTTTCATTTGCTAGACTAAAATTACACACTTTAAGTCGCAGAGCTTCAAGTCCATGTCAAATATGAGCACTCATTTATATATACATTTAAGTGAAATAAATCAATTTAAAAAATACTACGCCTGACCTTTGCGAATCCTCAGTTGCATCTTTGCTATCTAAAGAGGCCAGATTCTTGGCCAGACGAATTGAGCGATTATAAAAACGGTCCAGTTCTTCCATGATAAAACTGAGATCTGATGAAAGGTGTGGAGCAGCCGTGAATCTCCAAAACAGAGCGGGAATGTACAGTAGGACAGCAAATAGGAGCAGGATGTATGGAAAAAACTAAAAAGAATATAAAAAAGAAAGCAATTAACGACATATTTCAGACATACTAGAATAATGCTGTTGTTGTTGTATGTTTTTAATGTATTAATGAGAGTACCTTGTGTAGCCATAGTGGGTGTTTTCAGATTGTTGCTGTACTGCTGCCCAACAAAATGAGTCCACATAGTATGCTTGTCTCCAGGAGAAGTTTGTTGGAGCAAAACAACTGATCTGTGTACCTAGAAGACACAATCAAAACACAATATATTAAATATACCATTTATTTAAGATTCAGCATTTAAATACACAAAGTAGACAATTATTTTCACTTATGCTGATTATTCTTCCTGGCTTCTCTATACAACAGGCTCAACCGGGCATGCATAATTCAATTATGATCCATGGGAATTTGGCAGTAGCAATATGGCGATTTACAAATAGAAAATAACAGTCATATGATACTGCACATACCAACCCTGCTCCAATATAACAGCATGACCTACATTGCAAATAAAAATAGTCAATAGTGGCCTGTTTGTGTTGTATAGACAGTTGCTTTCACTGATAAACTTGTTGTGCTTATCATGATTAGATTCTTTAGGCCTTAGACAAAGTTGTGTTTTAGTTATTCCACTCATGATATATTACATAGTTATCAAAAAGTGAAACACTTAGTTTATTCACTGTTAGAATTATTTTATACACTGCTACAATGAGTTATTTGACTGGAAAATTGCACTTTGAACAACCAGGGTGACTGAAGTTTTAAGAGGATTATTGATGTCCAATTAAACAAATACCCTATGCCCATATGTCACCCACTTACTTTCAACAACATCTCCAATGTGAATTTGGTATCATCATTATCAACATCAGCAGCACTGTTTTGTCTGGGTGTGATGCAGAAAAGGGTGGAGTCGCCCTAACACAAGTCACATGTCCAATATCCACAGAAATGTCCAATTTTGAGCAAAGCACTATGGAGTATGATCTTGAAAAATAAAATAAAATAATAAATATGAACACACAACTCACCCACAGACACTTCTTGAGCAAAGGCGAGAGAGATGAGAAAGAGAGGTAGCCCTACGGAAAGAAATGTGACTATTTTGTCCACAGCCAGCTCAAGACGCACACCCTTGTATTTGTTACTCTGTCCTTCAGTTGGATCCTTTAATAAGAAGTCACTGAAGACATATTCAGTGCTACATGCGCGATCGCCATGACAAACGTGAACAAAAGATCCTTTTTTGTGTAGGGGATTAACGCGTGTTCAATTCATCATCTTCTGGCTAGCGTGTTTATGGTGATAATAAAAAAGAAACGTCCCCGGCTAAGTAGAAAAACAAACGCTTCTGACAAAGAGGAATATGGTAACCTGCTGTTGTCCCGTCAGTCACAGAACCACGGTCACATAGCAGGAGGAGCAGCGGCAACAGGGGTGCGCATGTACTATCCTTATCAACCACTAGAGAGTGCAATTGTGCTAAATCAAACAGTTTCATCTAAAAAAACAACAGCAACAAAAAACAACATACATTTGTGCACAATCATGCATTCGCCTTAAGTATGGATAATGTGAAATTATGTTAATTGTATAAATTTAATTGTATGGTCATCTATGACTAGCGTATTTGGTAATTCATCACCAAACTAAATGCAATTCCACAAACATTTTATTCTGATCGATAGTAATATACTACTAAAACAAGTGTTAACGTGAATTGTGTTATTTGCTAGATAAATATGCAAAAAAAGGCCGTGATAATATTTTTGTCTAGACTCTAGATCACTATAGCTTTCTGTCAGTACGTTTTTTTTTAACATTTTCCAAGTGCATTAAAATCAATTCACATTTTTTTCATGTATTTATTTTGTTATCAATGGTATAGTTTATTTTACTTGTTCTATTTAATGCGAAAGTGCAGTTCCTTCCAAAACATAACGTAATCGTCGTCGTAACTTTTTGTAATCATATATTTTCGACAGTTGCCACTCCTTTACGGCAGTCTGCTGATTATAAAAAGAACCGTAGTGCTGTGGACAACAGAGGGAGACGGACGGTCCGGAGAGGGAAATGTGAAGACACCAGGTACATAAATAGTCCACGATTTCACGTTTGCGTACTACTATTTTCGATATTTGACATATTTACATGTCAGACATTTGACTAGCAACTCCCGCAACCTAATGTAGCGTAATGTTTGTAGCTAGCTCTAGCGTTAACGTTCTGTTAGTTAGCTTCGAATAGAAACTATCCGAAGCTAAATCATGGCGAGCTAAACTTATGTAACCGAAGTAATGTTATAGTTAGCTAACTTACATTTGCAAATCAAAATTGTTGCTTGTTGAAAAATATAACATTTACGTAACTAGCTATATGTTGTTCCGTTAAGTAGTAACTTGTTAGTGAAAAGCAACAATAAAAACTAACGTTAAACTTTTGAGAACTATTATTTAATTCGGTTGAGGACCATGTTAAAGCCCTTTGATTGACCCAGTGTGTGTCACTTTTGTGTTTTTAAAATTTATACTAGCATGAGAGAGAAGAGGGCCGTTTGTGAGGCGAAGAAGGACCGTTTCGGGAGGAGGGGCAATGGAAGAACGGTGTAAAGAGAGGTCCATATGCAGCTCAAGACCCCTGCCATGGCTCGGTACAACAAAAACGGAAGCCTCCAGCTTGCTGTGGACTCTCAAAGACTGCTTTTCTAACAATGTAACGTTAGTACCACCTCCAAACACTGAAAAAGAAGTGAGTCAGAATTATTAGTTATTCAGTGGCACATACAGTATGTTGTTACTTTGGGTTTACTTATGGAATATGATGAATAACATTTGTGGTGTTTACAGTCAAGGCCATCACTTTAGCTACATTTTTGTCTAAACCTTAACCTATCTATCAACGTGTCTAATAAAAAACATAATGTGAGACTGTAATGATAAAAATACAACATTTTCTATGTCTTTATGGTCACTCTTTTACAGGGCAGTTGCATGGCGGACAGAAAGCCTGTACTGGACCTAAAAGATGTCCCTGCTCCTCTGCCTGACAATTCCTCTCCCCAGTCTTCCCAGTGCTTCTCTCGCGTCCCTCTCCCAATACCACTGCCAACTCACTTGCCTTCACCTCCTCAGATTCCTTCGCAGCCAACCCTACCACCATTACCAATGTCGCAGCAGAAACAGGGCTCTAGTCCCAAAGTAAGCTTGTGCTCCCACTGTGAATTTTGTGGCTCAGGGGGATATAACACTTTAGGTGGTGGAGCTGGCGCCAGCAGTAGTAGTGACATGGATGGTGTTCTCTCCTTTCTTATGAGTTCAACCTCTTTGGGAGTACCTAGCCCAAACGGCAAAGTTTACAGCTCTGGGCCTTGTTCCAGCACATCATCTGTTCAGTATAAAAACAAAATCAGCGGTGGAAGCCATAATGAATCTATAGCCCCTTTGAGCAGTCATCATTACACAGCTCAGCTGCCCTCTTCTGTTGCTACCTCACAACCTCTATCATCACATCTGTTTGCATCAGGCTGTTCAGAATTGCTGCATCCTTATCCATCGCTACCTCTCTCATGCAGCCAATCAAAACAGTTTTTCTCTTCGGCTCCTCCGATCTCCTCTCTTCCCTCTACATGTGAACCTTTGCATGGCTCCTGTTTGGCTTCTTCTGGCTACTACCCCTGTGGTGTGGACTGCAACCCTTTGACTAGAAGAGCCCAAAGAAGCACAACACTGGGTGAACATACCTCCACATCTATATCCACTACTACCACTTCATCACACTTTTGCTCTATGCCTATGCACCCTAATGTAGAACGCACGGTTGGTCTGAAGGGGGCACAGCACTGCCAAGAGTGCATGCTGAAGGTTTGTACATTTCTTTGCACTTAATGTAGTACACTAAAATGGAGGGATCTCAGAAACATTGGCGTTTGTGATTATTGCTGGGTTTCAGATGACATCACAACATTCTACAAGACAATATTATTCAGTCAGATGAGTGGCAGCTAAAATTAATATTGTTCAAATGGAGTTTATTTTTGTAATACAAAACTTTAATACTTCTGGTCACTCTTGAAATCATGGGTGAAATATTTGTTGAAATATTTCAGGGCAAAGTCCAATGTTATTCATAGAACAAACTGCCTCTTGTTCTCAACCTAGAAAATAACTGTCAAGAATTTTAGAAAATTAAACTCAGCAATTGCTTGCAACAATGGGACTTGTTTGTTTTGGTTTTTTTTAACGCTATCTGGTTAATGTTTTTTGGTCAGTTGTCAATGCTTAGTAGTGTACCACATACTTTGATCAGGGTCTGTTTGAATCACTTTATTTTATTCTGCTGATCAAATCAATATCCAAGAAATGTAGCCATGATAATAAAGTTTAATCGTCCATGCATAGTTCTTAATTAGTTAAGTTTTTGTAAGATTAGAAAAGAGCTTTTTATATGTTTGCATGTTTACAACCCTGCAACTTATGTTGTGCCTGAACCTGACAAAGTGTGGCCCATTGTTTGTTTTCCTCAGACGGCCTCCTTTCCCATCTGTAATGGCTGTAGTTCATCAGCTGGTGGACAAATGGGGCAAAAATATGGTCAGTGGTGTTACTTGAATCATTTGCCTTGCAGCCAGGTGGGTCTACAATTTTAAATCTGTTTTTTATAGGTTCTCCTGAACGTGGTGGTCCTGAGAATATTCCTCCTGTCGGAGTATTCTGGGATATCGAAAACTGCAGCGTTCCCAGTGGACGCTCTGCAGCTGCTGTGGTTGGGCGAATTCGCAACCGCTTTTTCCAGGGTCACCGGGAGGCAGAATTTATCTGCGTTTGTGATATCAGTAAAGAGTGCAAATCTGTCATTCAGGAACTCAACAACTGCCAGGTATTTTGTAAACAATGTAAAACTCACCTAAGTAACAATCGATGTATTTGTACTTTAAGTCTTTTATTGACTTTTCTAGGTTACCGTTGCCCATATTAATGCCACAGCCAAAAATGCAGCGGACGACAAACTTCGTCAAAGTCTGCGTCGCTTTGCAGAAACCCACACTGCACCTGCTACAGTGGTATTAATATCCTGTAGGTAACTTTCTAAGTAATATTTAAGTACATAAATGTTTTCCATTTTACTGACATTTTTAATTTTTATTAGCTGATGTGAACTTTGCCAGTGAACTGAGTGATCTGCGTCATAGGCATGGTTTCCAAGTAATCCTCATCCATAATCATGCCTCACCTGCTCTTCTGCAGCACGCCAACTATCATGTGGCCTTTCACAATATCACTGCTGATTTACCACCACGTATGATCAATGAAAAGGTATGCCGTTGTGAATATGTTTTTGTATCTTTACAAAAAAGGGGAGAAAAAAACACTTTCACCTTTAAGTAGAGGGCAGAAAATTGTTGATTTTATGTTTGGGGTTTTTTGTTTGTTGTATTAGTAAACTCTTATAGTTTTTGTAAGTGCTGCTGCTTTTATTTTTGTTGAATATTATACAAACCAGACAGAGTTTTCCCTCCTTCAGCCCACTTTCAGCCTCCTCTATGTGCACAACCTTCCCATCGCTCAAGACAAGAATCAGCTCAATGCAGTGAAACTGAGACTGCGTCGATTGTCTGCTAATTGTGGTGGCAAAGTCCTGGGCGTGTCCTATGGTACAGGAGTGCTGCGTTTTGCCAGTCCTGCCGCAGCTGCACGTGCATGTAAACGAATGGAGAGGGAAGATGTGTTTGGTCGTCCTATCAGAGTGTCTTTCTCACCTTGGCCCAAAGAGGCGCCCAGACCTGATCCCAATTTTCAAGCTTACCTTCAACAAGTTCTTCAGGCTTTGCCCCGTCCTTTTCCAACACACAACCCAATGTCCGCCCCACACTTTTCCTCTTTACCATTTCTACCCCTGGAGAAAGTCAGGTCACCGAGGAGGCAGCGCTTCCGAGCCACGCGTCCGGTGCCAGAGCGGCCCTACAGCCCCAGGAGAGGGTGCAGTGGGCCTCCCCATGGTGCTTCATTCTCAGCTCTTCAGGTCAGGACACCCGCCAGTGCCTGCTTCCCCTTCAGCTGCATTGTGCTCTGTTTTACCTAGGCTGCTGTTTAAATCCAGGAACCTTGTTTCATGCCCAAATCTTTCTAGATGTGGCTTTAACTAACTACGTGTAGCTCGCTCGCTTGCTTGCTTACTTGCCCTTTGCTTGTGCTCTCATTTAGCTTCACTTGCTGGATTGTGCTTCGTTGTCTGATGTCTCTTAATTGGCATGCCTAAATTAATGTCCATGCTTTTATGTTCTGTTTGTCATGTGTGGCATGTTTCCATGTACATTACAGAAGAAAACTGTATATTGTTAATGAGAATGTGAGTAAACCTTAAACTGGGCTGTAGAACCTCGGGTCTGCTTACAATCTAACCTTTGCAGAAAGGTGTTGCATGCTGCATGTGTCATTATTTCCCATAATCATACCTACCATTACACAAATAAATCTTTTTTTACTGTGTTTATTAATTAATATATTCTGACACTGGCTTAGGAGGTGAGCTGTGCAGACAGTAATTCTAGTGACTTTCCGGACAAAGGGCCACGTGCTGCTTCATCCCCTCGCCGCAATGAGAGTGGAACCCTGTCTCAAATTCCGAAGCCAATTCACGCTGGAGAATCTATGTATAGGAAGAGGTATGGAAACAAATAATTTGTTATTTAGGATATCTGTAATGAAGTTGAAAATATTATTTTTGTGCAGCAGAGATACTGGTAGTTCAAGTCCTCGAAGAACAAGCGAGTTCCCTGTTGAAGGAGAGAGGCCTATAGGAGAGTTTCAGATCAGTACGCCCTCTGCTTTCAGCAAGCTGAATTTGCAAAGAAGTTTCAGTCCTCTTGTGCTTTCACAGCGGTCATGGTCTTCAAGGTAAGTGCTAATAAAGTTTAGCATTAAATGTATTTTGAGCTGTTCCAGTTTTACCCTCCTCTCTTTATCAAAAAAGGAGCGCATCTCCCTGCTTGTCAAGCCGCTCTTCACCGTTGCTGGCTCTTCCCTGTAGTCCTTGTCCTGAAAGTTCTCCTGAGCCTTTCTCTGAAGGAGCTGCGGTTCAAGCGGCCAACCTGGACTATAGGATGTCCCGCCAGGATCTCCAGCAAACTCTTCACGACACCTTTTCTAGATATGGACAGGTTCCTGGCTGTTTACATCACTATGTATCCACAAATTTTACCATATATTAAAAAAAAAAATCACTTTATATTTTCAGGTCAAGTCGGTGGAGCTGAGCCCCCACACAGATTATCAGCTGAAGGCAACAGTGCAAATGGTGTTGTTACAGGATGCCATCAGTGCTGTTAGTGGTTTGCACCGCTATAAAATAGGAAGCAAACGTATACAAGTGTCTTTGGTCACCGGAGGTAGCAACAAATCTCTGGCCTTGCTCAGGTAAAAGTGTTGCTGGTAATAAAGACTTGTGAGTTGTTAAACCATATGTTTGTTTGGTAAAATATAATAACATTTTTTTTTTTTTTTTGTGCAGCAATGAGATTCTAAGTATTCTCCAGGATGCACCTGCCAATTGCCTTCCGCTTTTCAAATTCACCGAAATCTATGAGAAAAAGTAGCTTGTTTTTTTCTATTATACAAGCATGGCCTTTTTGTGGTTTGGGGTTTAATTGTATTTTTGTTTTTTATTCAGATTCTCTCGAAAGCTCATGGTTGGTGATCTGTACCGACTGCCTGATCTGGTTTCCATGCGTGAACAGGGAGGATCGCGACTTGTTTGTCTTTTGCACAACAGTCAAATCCGCCAGAGCCCACTGGGGTCCTCTCAGTCTCAGGAAGGATCGTCTTCAGCAAGTGCCAGCCCTGTTGTGTTTGAAGAGTTGGAATACCATGAGCCCATCTGTAGACAACATTATGCACAGCAAGACTTCAGGTTAGTTTATTACGTCAGAATATTTGCATGCATTGTAAATGGTCATTATTTCACATTTATGCATTTTATTTCTTGTTTTTACTTGTAGCGAGACTGATTTTGATTCAGATTCCTACAAAATCCCTTTCGTGGTGGTTTCTGTGAAGACTCTGACCTCTGATATCCACACTTTGTTGCATTCTCATGAGGGAACTCTTCCACTTCTCAGGTAACAAAGTTTCCCTTTTTGAAAGAACTTCTCCTGAAGCCCCTGAAAGGTCTTTGTAGCAAGGAGCAATGGATATTTTTCATATTTAATGCATTGTACTTTTCTATGAGATATACTTAAGGGTGTCCTCTGAAACGGGAAATGAATGATAAACACATTCCCCATAAATGGACAATAACCAGAGGTGATTAAAGTCCATTTATGGATTTGAGTATTTGTACTTAAGTAACAGTAAAGTTGCATCTGAATGGTATTATTCAATAAAAGTGAAAAACAGTGGTCTAAGAAATGACTCTTGAGTCAAAAATTGTTTAGGTCTAAGCTTTGAAATTGGAAATTGATATAATTGGAAGTACAAAACTAAATTATTATTGAATGAGATGTGCAAAAATGTCAGCACATTTGTTATTTAAATGTACTTAGTTTATTTAAAAACAGGAAGAAGAAATTACAATTTTACTTGAAGTAAAAACAGTTGGATAGTTCTCAGTTACTCAGGTAACTGAGTGGCAAGATTAGCATTGTTGCAAAAGGGCAAAGAAGAAGTTCCCACTGTCTCTTCACATTGTTTTTTTTTTTTTGTGTGTGTATTGTAGTTTTCCAGATTGCTACGCTGCTAAATTCAGCCCCTTGCTTTTGGGAAATGAGACCTAGAGGGAGGTGTTCCTTTAGAGCATCTCATAACGTGTGTTCCCAGTATTACAATAGTCACCACTCAGAAGGCTTCAAAGTCATCAAATGGATTCACAATAAACCACCGGCATCCATCAGTGGTATAAACCTTTATCAATGTATAACATCAACGCACTACTGTTACTCTGTTGTTAAAATACTGTGTGTGCAGAGCCATGGATACAGCGCTGCAAGAGTCCAGTGGGTAACCCTCAGCTCATTCAATTCAGTCGTGAGATAATTGATCTTTTAAAAAGCCAGGCACCTGCATTTTGCCCATCAGCAAGTTCATCCCATCGTACCACCATCACTTCGCCAAACAATGTCGCGTCTCTGACTATGGTTACTCCAAACTGCTGGAGCTGCTTGAGGCGGTGCCACATGTACTTCAGGTACTTTTCAACTTAATGGATTTATGAAACGTGTAGGCTGTTTGTTTTTATTTACATCTGTCTGTTCTAAGATTTTGGGCATGGGAACAAAAAGGCTGTTGACGTTAACACATCGCGCTCAAGTGAAACGCTTTACCCAGGATCTCCTCAAGTTGCTCAAATTTCAAGCCAGCAAACAAGTGGCAATCAAGGACTTCATGCAAGCATACCACTGGTCCGATCTGTTGATTCTTACTATAATTTTCTTTTTTTCCTAACTGTTGTATCACTCTGCTTCCAGGTGCTTCTCTAAAGACTGGCAAGTCATCGACTACGGTGTGTGTGACTTGATGGACCTCTTAAATGAGATTCCCGACACAACAATTGCCATTTCACACCAGGACCCAGACACGGTCATCTGTGTTCCCAAACGAGGTACCAATGACCTACAGACACCAGTGGCACCAGTGTTGCACTTTTTTTCATGCTTGTACGTTTTTTTAGAACGTACTTCTGATGAGCTGGACCGCACCAAGCAGTTTGGGAAGGAGGTGGTCGATCTGCTCCGTCATCAGCCTCACTGCAGGATGCTCTTCAGTAAATTCATTCCCACGTACCACCATCATTTTGGGCGTCAATGCAAGCTGAGTTACTACGGCTTTACAAAACTCATTGAACTTTTCGAAGCAATTCCTGACATACTCATGGTCAGTTGTTTTTATTCACTTAGTTCTGTTCTATCCACTTAGTTCACTATATTTATTACAAATCTATGTCACTAATAACTTGCACTTGTTTGACGTCTGTTGTTCAGGTACTGGAGTATGGAGAGGAGAAAGTGCTGACTCTGACAGAAGTGGAGCGAATCAAGGCTCTGCTGCACAGCTGGTCAAACTGCTCAGGGCACAAAAGAACTCCAGTCTCCCATTAAGCCAGCTGCTGACAGAGTACAGCAAGACCTTTGGCTATGGGCTCCGTCTGCAGGACTATGATGCTAGCTCGCTCCCTGGTCTACTCACAAAGCTCTGCATGTTGTTAAGGTAATAACCTTCTTCCATTTACAGTGTGCTGTACTTTATAGTTTGTTTCTAAACCTAATATTGTTTAATTTTATTCCCAGGTAGTGGATGGGAGTGAGGGTCGTGAGGTGCAGTTAATCAACAGGAAGTCTCTACGTTTACTAACCTCCCAGATCCTTGCTCTGCTCATGTCCCAGGAAGAGGAGCAGGTGTCCCAGGGTCTGAGGGTAGATGAAGTCAGCAGTCAGTACATGAGCATGTATGCAGCGTCTCTTAACCCATGTGAATATGGGTTCCTCTCTCTCGGCGAGCTCCTCAAGAGCCTGCCTTATCTTGTCGAGGTCAGCTTCTCAGATTTGTCATACTTGATGATTCTGTAAATGCACTACGTGTGGCTGACATTCATCTCATTTTGTTGCAGTTGTATTCAGAAGAAGATGAGGACAGCAGCTCTATTCATGAGAGAGTGCGACTCACCAGGCTTTACCAGTTTGCACGTAATGTCCGTGCACTGCTTCAAACCTATCATTACAACCAGATCTTCCTGACTGAGTTTCCCGGGGCTTATCACAAATTCACAGGCTGCAGCCTTGATCCACGTTCTTTTGGATATAACAACATTGATGAGCTGCTCAACGCTATCCCACAGGTAGAAACAAAAAAACAAACAAAAAAAGATTCAAACATAAAGATAACTTTCACTGTTTCCAGGTGGTCTGGATCAAAGGACACAGTCACAAGAGGATTATCGTTTTGAAAAACGATATGAAAGGTAATGTTAACCTTGCATTAATGTATTATTTGAAAAAGGAAAACACTAAATTATTTGATATCTTTGTGCGCAGGGAGAGTAAGCAACTCCAACAGCCCACAGCCCAGTGACTACACAGAAAGTCCAAGAGAAAGTCCAGTCAGCAGTGTGATTTCAGACTCTCACAGTTCAGGTACTAGATTTTTAAGACCACTTCAGATCAAAGGCATTTTAGTCATTAGGGGGAAAAGGGGATGATTGAGGGATTGGCATCTACCCAAGGACAGTTTTCTCTTGTTGACAAGATCTTACTGTACATTCTGTTATACTGATAATTTCTACTCAAAAACCAACATCTGAAAACCATGTATCCATATACATAGTACATTACAGTACGTCTTGATTGTCTTTGTAATCTCTTAGGTGGTGCTGAGCTGCTGTCTCCAGTGGACCTCCTGTGTGGACCTGTCCCATCATGTCTCCCATCCCCTCAGCTGCACCCTGACCCTGTGCTTCAGCTGGACTTGATCCATTTTGAGGGAAAACTACCTACAAATGGTACCAGTTGTAGTATGGATAAGATAAAGATTTAGAATAATAAAAAATAATCATGAATTACTGTCTCTTTCTCCTGTTTGTTTCAGAGAGTTCTGAAGCAGCAGCAGCTGAGAGAGCATCTGATCCTGAGCAAGAGAAAACGGAGGACACTAAAGTCTCACCACAGCAGCCCTCTTCAAAAGTACCCAACAGTCCCAGAAGAGTGTCCCGCACCAGGTTCAAGCTCGCAGCCAATTTTACCTACACCACAGGCCTCTGAGCCCTTACACAGGTATAACTCTGACTGAAGAGTTTAAAGTATTAAACGCTACAAACTTGTGTCCTCCAAGTATCGGCAGTGTACTCTGTGTACCTTTATATTCTTATGCGATCCCTTTTGACTCAAGTTCCCGTTCTAATCATTTGCATTTGTTTACTTTTTTGCAGTTTTTTTTGCAAACGTTCAGTTCACCAGTCTTTAATAATGTTTAAAATACAAAATGAGTTAGTTGTCACTGTAATCAATTAATTGATCCTTTAGATCAAAAATGGATTCTATTATCAGTTTAAAATGACAATTTAAGACATTTTCAATTAATTGCGTTCATCGCTATCTGACAAAACTAAGTTGATTCAATGTGTTTTATTGTTTCCTTTGCAGGGTAAACTTGTATTTGATAGTGGCTTCGGTTTAAAAGGCACCAATTTAGTTTTTGGCTGTAACTTGTGGTGATTGAGTTTATACTGGTCATTACTCTGTCAAAAGCTTAAAGCTTCTGTTTTATTACTCATAAGATTGTTCAAGAGTTAAATTGGTTGGAAGCATTTTTTTAGAGTATGAACATTTAGATCTTGACCCAAAAGTGTCTCAAATGCTTTGTGTCTGCTCCCGAGGTATTGAAGTCTGTTTTTGTCTTCAGCAGCAGCCAACAGAAACTTCTTTTAGCCTTAGTGGTCTGTTAGGGGCTGACACTGGAGTAGGTGTTGTGAAATATGCTGTGAGTGCATAAAGAGCTTATGCAAAGTGTTGGTCCTTAGACTTCAGACAAAGATATGTTTGGCTTCAGGAAACGCCGCTCTTGTGGCTGATTTGTCAGTTCAAGGTTTGAGTGAACCTTGTCGCTGGTGGACACAACTTTTACCGATGTCGACGGCAGCAGAGGGCTCTCCTGGTCCAGTTTTTATTTAATATAAGGGTGAAAGGGTGTAGGGTTTTTTGAAGGGATTCAGTGGGGAGGTAGGTTGGTGGTTGAGTGGGTGTCTATAAAGACTGACCGACTGTGCACCCACTGTGGTGTTCCGGGATCTGCCTGGCTCTTACAATGGCTTGTATTGCCATGGCATTAAAGGAGAACCATGTACTTCTCCATCCCTCAAATGTAGAAGATTTTACCTAAGCATTAGTTTCTATTAGTCATAATGTAGCACTGTTGGCTGTTGAGAGCAAGACCCTGGTACCACCAAAGCAGACGCAGGTGTGATGTTTATGATAAAAATGGCACAGAGTCCATTGAACCAGTATCTCTGTTTACATCGGTTCCCTGAGATGTTTTTTTTAATAGGACCTAATTGTAATTTAGCGTTTATATTGGTTGACTTCAGTGACGACCAAAAGTCTAATCAGTGTTTTTAAATGGTCTACTTTGATGTGCTGCGGTGCTTTACTTACAGTTGGAAACTTCTTTAATAAATGAACTTGAAACAAGATCGTATTTAAATTAAAATATATAATGAGTCATTTTAGTATTTAAATCATTAAGTGAAAAAGAGCTTGAAAGAAACAGTGACAACTAACTTAGTTTGTTTTTTCATTTGGGCACATCAGTGAGAAACTACTGCTTTGGTTAAATATGCACTCAGCATAGTTCTGTAAAATGTTATTTTAAAGGATTATACGTGCTAACTTGATTTGCCCACAAGTTTCAGTTTACCATTTTAAACATTTTCCCAAACTACACTGCTGTTTTATGTCTAGTGCTACAAATGTGAAATTACTTTATCATCCCTGTGTCTTCTGCCTAAAGTATTACTGGTGTGCAAACATTCACAATCTCATATAAGTGTTGTAACAGTTGAACATTGTTAAAAGGGACCACGAAAAGTTATTTAATAAATGTTGCAAGCATTAACTGTCTGCTTCACTTGTTTTACAACATTACATGGTGCCTTCTTGAAAGATGCTCTTTATTTAAACATATATATACAAGTTTTCAGCTTATTCTGTGCATATAGTTAAACAGTCACACTCAAAGTCACTACACTACAGAAAGCTACTTCATCAGAAGAAAGTGAAGGCAAAACCTGCCTCCACTTGAGCTACTGATCCTAAATACACTCAAACATGTACGTACACTGTAGGCATTTACAAGAGGTGCATTCATGTCTCAAAATGTTCTCATTAAAATGCAGGACAATATAAGTTTTATATCAATATAATAGTTTTGTCCCCTGTCTGAGGCAAATCAATAAAGTTAGTTTTGTATTAGTACTGTTTTAAGTAAAATGTGTATAATTTGGTGTATACATCAACCTGTATGCAAATACTGAAGGCAAGGCAAAATACATTATACATTGCACAACTGTTTCATTATATTCTGGTGTTGAGTCAGGAACAAACTGTGCCTGCAAATGGTAACTGTTCATTTTGATATCAATATCTTCTATAGTCTAGAATAGGGCTTGGTCAAGGTGGAGTTCGACCACTTTTTATCTCCAATTGTGGGTACTAGCTTAATAAACAAGATTCTGGATTAAATATTAAATTTTTATAGGAAGTTAAAGTAGGACAACCAAATTAAAGTTGTGCTTGTTTTAGTTTATGGGCATCTAAATATTTGGAGTCTCAAAAACTAATTTCAAAGATGCTTTGTACCACACACGTGTTCTCAAAACTCTGGTTGAACTGAGCATAGATACTGCAGGTGTGTGTTGGGACGTCCCGTTACATGATGGCACATTGGGTCGCGCCGCAGCAGTCCTTGATAATGGCTGCTCCTGACTTTGTTATGGACGGTTTATTTGGAGGCGGTTCTGGGATGAATCGTTTGGACTTTGGAAGATCCTCTGAAAAAGGTGAGAAAAAGGTGAACACATGTACGCTCATGTAAGTGTAATACTTTATGTTTACTTACTCTGCGCTGCTTTGAGTTTGTTCTCTAGTGGCATCAGCTTCAGTCTGAGAAAGTCGGCCATTTCTTTGTCCTCCTCTCGCTCCCTTCAGAGACAAGATTCAGCTGTGAGTATATTTACTACAATAAGAGTGACTCAATGTTATCTTTTTCATGTTTTATAGACATGTTTGCACTGTAGGAATACTTATAGTTTAGTTCTTTCTACTGTGTTGTGTATATTTTGTATTCATGTAGAATTCCTTGAGAGTTGCTCAATAGTTCAGAGAGTGCAGGGTCCTGGTCATTATCATTATTGGGAGATCTTTGTCTATATTGTCCAGTTGTGAAGTATTGTTTCCATCTTTCCCAGTCCATTGTTCCTTCGCCCACGGTATGAGCAAAGAGCCTCCTCTCCTGTCTTATCCATCGTCACTATAAGGCGTTTTCTCACATGAAAGAACCAAGAACCAGTCCCAACTTTTCTTCAGCCCCTGTTTAGTCAGAGGAAATTCCCTGTCCCCATATTTGTGTTTACACAGCCACAGTCTGAAAGTGGGTTTAACTGACTTTAGCATTAGCATCTGTAAAGTCTGGAACATTTAAATATGTAATTGAGTGGTTTTAGGAAGACAAAAGTTGTTTTTTTTATTTCACATAAAACTATGATCCACAAAACATCAGTGAAATTAACAATAAAACTAAATTACCAGCATTAACTGTTATTCCTAGTAAGAGTTAGGCTACTAGTAATAAATAATTATATTTTGGGAATTACTGTTTTTAAATTATTTTTCTTAAGGATAAGAAAAGTGTATCTAATGTTTCAATGTATGAAACATGTTTCCAAACAAAGTTACATTTGTAAATGTGCTTGTGTCACCAAAAGGTTCCTGGTCTGATTGAAAAGTACCTGTCCTGTCTGTGTCCTAGTCTCAGTCTTTTACACACGAGTCACAAAGCTTCATACATATCAATGTAGGCAACTGCTCTCACTCAGGTGTTAATCCACTATTCCAGTTTGGGGAAGGGACCGGCAAACAAAAGGTTTCCTGAGTGGAGACAACTCCCTGCTGCGCGTCTCACACACAGTTTCACCTCACCACAGAATTATTTCAGAAAAAACATAGATATTGATAGATTTACATTACAATTGTTTTTTTTATCCATTTTCTGAGGCAGGTACTTTCCAATCAAACCAGGAACTTCATGGCTACACAAACACATTTAAACCGTTGGGAAACATGCTTTATACATTCTCACACTTGGACAAACCTTTCTTATCCTCAAGAGAAGCTGTTCACAAAGTCTTTAGTGTCTTATTGACCAGCAGATTGCACAAGACCCCCAATATACAACCAGAGATGGCAAGTCACTAAGTATTTTTACTCAAGTACCGAACTTAAGTAGTTTTCTTGAGTATCTGTACTGTAATTGAGTATTACAAAATCTGGTGACTTTTTTACTTCTTACATTTTTTAAGAAGTAACTGTACTTTTTACTCCTTACATTTTAAAACATTTTTTAAAACTTTTTAAGTTAAAAAAATAACTTAAATATTACTTAATTATATGATGTTTTCTGCCTTGTTTCAAAAAATGTGTTCTTATTTCAAGTCAAATTATTTTCTGGTGAAGTAAGACATTTTTATAAATTTGAGTGAAAAGAATCAGAAATGTCTTGCAAGCAAAATAAGATGCTATATTTCTAGTAGTGGTAGTTTTAACTGAGACTAAATAATAACTTTTGGCAGTGTGATTGTACTTTTTACATTTTGTACTTGAGTAAATTTACACACATTTACTTTTATACTTTTACTCAAGTAAATAGTTTCAGCAGGACTTTGACTTTTAGCAGAGTTGTCTTTTTGCACAAGTAGCTGTACTTTTACTTGAGTAGTGAACTTCAGTACTTTTGCCATCTCTGTTTACAACATACTTAAAGTGAGGCTAAACACGTTCAGAGATAACTCCGCCACAACTGAACCAAACAGCTCGCAAAAGTGGAGATGCCGAGGCCTTTGAGAGACGCCAGTGGTGTGACAGACTTTGACTGACAGCACCAATATGACAGTGAGCTGGCAATGATGTGACGGAGGTCGGTCTGCCTGGTCTATCTGAGGCTACAGCATAAGTTTTGCTTGCTTTACGTATTTTTTTTAACTTTACATTGTTTTTTTGCTTTGTTACTAGACATGATTATGATGGATATTTCTAAAAATAAAATGAAAAAGAGAAAAAATTCATGAATAGGAATGATGCGCATCGTTGAAACAGTACATATAGATTGCCCACGCAACTCTATGCTGATGTGTTGCAGGTATCGTTAAATTGCGGTGTAAATTTAATCTTGCCTGTTCCGTCAAGTCATAGTAGAGGGTGAAAATCACTGAGCTTTCCAGTAAAGCAGGTTACACATAATGCATGACGATTGCACTGTCCAAAAAGCTAAAGTAATACATGACATAAAATTACGTAAAAGTGATTCTATTGTTTCTTTTCGACCATAGAATCAATGAGTACTATATGTTTTTTTATTGTTTAATGTGATTTTTTTTTTTTTTTTTTTTTTTTTTTTTTTTTTTTGTGACATAATCAACTTTTGTGCTCTGTCTGAAAGAAAACTAGTTTGGACAGCTTTTAAATACTTTACTTACTTCTTGTTTTGCAGTGTGACAATTAGATGCCCCAATTTTAAATCTCTTGTAAATGAATAGAATAAGGCAAGTAAGTGTAACTAATTCTGGACCAGGACTAAACTTAGACTAGTAAAATCCAGAACAAACAGAGTAACCATATAAACTGTAACCAACATAAACCCAGTGCAAGGTTTATTTAAGACCTGAAGTGTAAGTTAACCATGACAACTCTTATATGCAGAGGATGGTGTTGCTTAGAAACCAAGATTCGTCTTTAGCCTGCATCTTCCTCTTTTTTCCAACTCTATCAAGTGGTTTATCTGTGAGTCACGCTGTATGTTATCAACAGGAGGGGAACAAAGCAGGTCTCATCAGTCACACGCCGTCACCCCGGACCCACAATGTACTTTAATGAGGGCCGCCTCTGATGTTTTCTTATCCGCAGATCTGATTTGTGTTGTCTGTACCTTAGCCTCTCCACCTCTGCGTCGTCCACCAGGAAGTCCCTCTTTTGAACCAGTTTATGGATCTTCAGGATCAGCTCCTCTTCCCGCTGCCGGTGCTTCTTGGTCTTGTCTTTCTCTGCAGGATATGAGATGGAGAAAAAAAAGTACTTTGTAAGCAGATATTTAGATTTATGGGGGATTTAAATGAGCTTATGATGTGAAAGTACATAATTTTTACTTTTCTGTATAAATTATTGTGTTAATTGTATGTGCAGTTGAAGTCTTTCGAGTGCAGTTTAGGATGATACATGGTCAAATTGTAAAGATATCGATGAATTTGGAGAGTTTTGCTGCACCACAAATGTTGGTTGAACAAAGAGGTCAAGATTCAAGAAAAGTATTTGCCATTTGTGCATACACAGAAGTCCACACGCACAAGAAGTCCAATGTGTATGTACTTCTGTGTATGCACAAATGACTTGAATCTTGACTCTTTGTTCAACTAACATTTTATTGGCCAGGTTGGTCTATGGGAGATTCACTTTTCTTTTAAATCCCAAATCAAATACTTCAAACAAACAATCTGTATTTGTTTGGAAATGGCTTTACAGTCCTGCTCCCAAAACCTTCTGAGCAAAGTCTTTGTGATTTACACGAAGCATGTATTTAAAGATGAATACTTTTGCTTAATAATGAATACCGGTACTTGTTGAACTTTGTGCCAGTTACTTTCATATGAAGAGAATAAAACCATAAACCAAGACAAATTCAACAGCAAATTCATCCACAGAATCCTGACATCCATCTCAACTTTAAGCTATCCACCTTATTCTGGCCCGCCCACTTTTCTTGGCAACTGACCTCTGGTTTAGCTGCACTTAGCCTAATTCACTTAGGCATTTTATTTTGTAGCTATAGTATCTATTTGGTGTGACAAGCTAACATGTGAGTTACCAATGTTTGTTTTCTAATAGACAGGAAATGCACTGCCATGAAAATGGGCGGGCAAAATGAGGCTAAGCAATGCAGTCTGACCCATCACAGTAAAATGCATCATGGGGAGGACGACACAGAGAAGCCAGGTGAACACTGTTTCTGTCTGGCCCAAAAATCGAGAGGCGTCTGGCAGCAGATCTCCTTTATCCCGCCCACCTCCCACTGCAGGCCAGAGAGCACTCCATACAGACCGATGTCTGGCCACTCTCAAATAGAGGTGTGCAATATATAGAAATTTAGATAATATCGTCAATGTTGCTTTGGACATATGCAAAAATTAAATATCAAGTATATTGTTTAGTTGGGACCAAAAGAAATTTATTAAAAAAGCACTTTCTAGTAAGGGTATAGAAGTCATCTGCACTTTTGTGATACTGACATTTCAACAATCAAACATTTACCAATACAATCTTAAATGCTAAAAAGTGCTTGAAATAAGTCGTCAATATCATTGTGGAGTAAAATTATTGCTGCAGTAAAAACAATCCTGAGTCAGTCCAACAAAATGTGTTCAAAATGTATTTTTTAGTTACTTATTAGTAACTAATGGGGAATCCAGAATAAATTACTGTAATGTTTTTCTGACTTAGCATTTCTTTTCTGTATTTTAAGTTAGAAAATGCTTCATTGGTAAATCATATTTTAAAACTATCAAATAAAGAACAAAATCACTAATTGCAGGCATTGATGAATATGTTGTCTTATTACGATGGTTATTTTTTGGAAACATGTTTGAACATATTTTTTGTTGGACTGACTTAATATCGTTTGAATATTGTTATCGAGTTACAATAAAAAAAATATCAAGATAATAATTTTTGTCAATATCGCACAGCCCTACTCTTAACTTTTCACAAAGCTGTAAACTAACTCAAATTACCTGGTCTAACCCCAACCTAACCTTACCTGTCTTTTGGTATAAAGGTTGAAAGTTATATTACTGTACATTAGCTATCATAGCCAAGTGCGAGAGGTGACCATAAATGGGCTTCCGGTCCAGATGAAGAGGGCGGTACGTGCCTGCAGCCAGACGCTCTTAATCTGACCCACTGGAAAATTTTAATGAATAGCCTTGTTCAGAGATATTGCTTTGTCACATGACTGTAACAGAGAGCAGTAATAAAACAATGGGAACAAAGTAACTAAGACCAATATCTTCAATATCTAATGATACAGAAACATTTCTATTTCAATAAATCATCATCTTGAAGTCTCCTTTAATCCTGCCTTATGTATAATTCATTACATCTAAGCCACTGACTTCATTATGTTAATACCATAAAGCTTTTTTGTTTCGTTGCCCAAAGATCTTAGCATCAGCATAATAAAACCCACTCATACTGTATGTGTCTTTTAATCTTGGCCATCAAAAACGAGATGAAAAGAATAGAGAAATGCAAACGTTGGACTGTTTATGTCCGGCTGTATTCAGGGCACTACAGAGAAATTTCTGCAATGTCAGCTTTTTTTTCTTTTTACAGAAATAAGTACTACCCCGGGGAGCCAGAACAATCTATTCATGAGGGTGTCCCGTGTAAGTCTCAAAGTCAGAGGAGCTGGGAAGGTGCTATTGTAAGGTAATCTGTGTTTTAATATACAATAATTTACATAGATTTAGAGTTATGAAAATGGCACCCTTGTTTTGTCAATCACTTTTCAAATCAGAGTATTATAGCTTTTGAAATTTGAAAAGGACTCACAATGACACCTTTAAGCAAGAAGTGAGATGTGATTAAATATGGGCCAGGATGCAGAGCTCTCATACTAAAGTCAGTTTTGCAGATTGTGCTGTGTAACTTTTCTATAGTGGTGCCCTTATGTCATGTTACAGGTAAAGTTGTGGAAATGTGTTCCCGTTCATAATAAGAATGCATGTACATGTACGTACAGTAATTTGCGTACTATAAGCCGCTACATTTTTCACAAGCTTTGAATTCAGTTCATGCAAAGATGCGGCTAAATAACAAGTTTTGATAGACTTTCTATGGGCAAGTGAGAACTATTATCTTGGTTCTTTTTTTCTTCTTTTTTAAATCTAGTTGGTGTGGCTTATATTAAAGTGAATATGACAGATTAGAAAATTTTTCAGTAAAACACAGTGAACATGATTATATTTAACTAAAGTTCTGTTCCCATTCATTCCTTTAAACAATTATATACAAGGAAAATGCATTTCAAAGTATGCAGAAAGATTAATTTTTATGTAGTTCTGCATATCTCTGCAATAACACATTATCTGCACATTGTTACACATGAATAATGATTAAGTATGTTGTTAAGTATGCTGTCTCATTTACTTAGCATTACTATGTAAAAGGGGTAGGAGACCATAAGTTTCAAATAATTTATTCAATGATATTGCCAAGATATTCACCTGTGTGAGGTTTTAATTTGACTGACTGCAAAAATTAACTATTTGATTGGTTGATTGATTTAAGATTTCATCAAACAATTTGCTTGTTTTCACCAAGATTGTCTGACTATTCTAAGTCTTTTGTCCAGCAAATGACTTATCTAGAGGTGAACCCTCAACTGTTACCTAGCAACCGCATTGTAAATCAATTGAATTAAATAATATCATGAAGTAAATACACAGATAAATCCGTACACGTACATACATATTTTGCTTATATGTTCTATGTTTGCAAAGAGACTCATCTGCATATATTCATACAGATGCATACATGCCACTACACATTCACAACATATTTATTTATTTTTTTGTGTAGGTTTTAAATGTTCTTTTACATAAGATCAACCTTATTCTATCAATAAATGTCCCTATTACATTTGTAGATATTCTTAAATGAGTAAAACTGTTTGGTGATTATTCTTCCAATTAAATAAACATTGTTGTTGCTAAGGTGAGTTTGTTGCTAAGGTGAGTTCTCCATTACACAGGACCAGTTCAGTTTGGAGTTACTTAAAGCTCATGAGCCCCCAGTTCAGATCCATAAATATCCACATGTCCTTGCACATGAGTCCGTCCCTCTGCAGCACAAACATTTATGTACCAGTGACAGGGGGGCGTATGTGTTACTACGTGATACATGTGACTCATGTGACAAAATGACAACGGCCACACGCACATCAAAGCACTGTAAAAAAAAAAATAAAAGGGACTTATATATAGTAACCATTAATAAAACACCCTACCACCATTTGTCCTTTACAACTAATCGTCGTGTCGTCACAACTTCAGAAAAAAAAACAGGGAGCAGCCAAACAAAAAGACATCTACAAATCTTATATTTTTTATTGTTTGTTTGTTTAAAGTTTTTCATTCACAAACGTAAAACACAATCACATTATATTTAAGAGTTACTTTACTGGTAATGTTTGAGCTTTATTTTCACAATAAGGAGGTTGTGGGTTCGATTTTGGGGTCAGACCGAAATCAGCATCTTTCTGGGTGGAGTTTGCATGTTCTGCCCATGTTACTGTAGGTTCTCTCTAGGTTCTCTGGCCTCTTCTCTTCTCCAAAAATATACATGTATAGGCAGTGTTGGAAAGTAACTAAATAGTTGCACTGAAAATATGTATTCAGCGGGTAAGTGTTTAGTTCATTTGGATGTATTTGAAATTCTGTTACTTTTTTCTAATTGGAGGAATGCTATTTAGTATTTCAACATTTAATTTGGAGTTTCAGCTTTTTGAGAGAAAACTCTACAAAGTGAGTACATATGTGATATGTCATTCTCTAATAATTGATAAAAGGTTTCTCGTCTCATAAAGAGTGACAAAACAAGCTGTAAACCTAGGATCAAAAACTGTTTGTCATGTTTTGTCACTACGAATATGGAAATTCGGTATGAAAGTATTCCAAGTATGGATGGGACGAAGCACTTAAGTCACGATTCGATTCAGTTTTCGATTTTGCAGCCAGTTTTCTTCAATTTGGTTAGTTTATCTATAATAACTGTTTTTTTAATCTTAAGACACTAAATAAACCATAATAAATTAAATTAAAACAAAGACTTTGTTGTTAGTGCTCAGAACTTGTATAAACAATAATATTTAGTGTCCATATTTAGAGGTCCACCATCAGTTGTTAACACAACATAATAATGCACATTCTGTCAGATTTTGCATCCTGCAGCCTTACCGTTTAGTACACATAGGCCAGTACTACTTTGCAGAAAACTATAGCAGATAAATCAAGACATAACCAAGACTTTGGGATCAATGGTGCGTGTGGTTTTAGAGCAACAGTCGGTGTAAATCTTTACTACAGCAGCTGGGTTTATGGGACTCCAGTGAGACTCAGACAGAAGCCAAACGTCTATTTATAGTCCTGGGCGAGCCGTAGTTTTGAAGGACGTCTCTGTCTTTGTGAACTTACCTGGTACGGCCACGATCTGCCTCAGCTCTTGCTTCAAACTCATGATGTCTTTGCAAAGCTGAATGTCGTCCATCCTAGAAACGAAGACAAAAGAATCAACAAAACCCTCAATTGTATTAAAGAACATGAAATACTATTAGTGTATGCCAGAACTGATCCATGTTATCTGATTAGCAAAGATTGGAGGCTTTCCCACGCAGCTGACCTCACAAAAAGCATTAGAAAAACCTTATATATTTTAGATTTTAGTACAATGTTGCACTAAAGCAAACAAGCATATTTTGACACATTTTTTTTAGCACAAATTTAACCAAACCACAACTACAGATGAAGCAGTGAAAGTTTTCAAAACAGGTTGTTTAATATGATGATGTATAAAGGGCCTATGACAGGTTGAACTACTCAATTCACAAAGACAAAGTTAAGATCATTATATTTAAGGTTTTACTAATTATATTTCAAATTTCATTCCAGTTTTGTTCCATTTTTTAGCATTAATATTTGCTTCCTGTTCATAAATGATGACATCATGCTAGGTAGTTGCCTGGAAACCATGTAAAAAAGTGGGTCAAAACTTTTCTACTGTAACAGGCTTTTTAAACTTGAGTATGAAGTACACCAGATCAGTATTTTCCTAAATGTGTGTTTACAGGCCAAAAAAATAAAATCGGTTTCTTGTAGAAACTTGAAATATCCTTGTGTCCTAGTGCAGGCATTACCAAACTGCTGCCCGGGGGCCAAACGCGGCCCTATGGGTTAATTGGCTCTGTGCAGTTGTCTTGTTTTTGTTCAAAATAGTATATCCTGTACATACAACCATTTCCTGTTCAATATATTTCTATGAGGTTTTCACTACATCAGTTTAAACAAATAAATCCTCTTTAGTTCAGACAGTGCACGGGGTGGTTAGAGTGGTTAGAGCTCTGGCTTCCCAATAAGGAGGCCGTGAGTTCAACTCCCGGGTCGGACCATATCAACATCTCACAATCTCTCTGGGTGGAGTTTGCATGTTCTCCCCGTGTCACCGTGGGTTTTCTCCGGGTACTCCGGTTTCCCTGACCACCAAAACATGTATGTTTAGGTTAATTGGGCAATTTCCCTTAGTGAGTGAGTGAGTGAGAGAGTGATTGTTTGTCTAACCTGCGGCAAGTTGGCCACTGTCCAGGGTGTTCCCCGCCTAAGGCCCAAAGTCACTGGGATAGGCTCCAGTCACCCGCGACCCCTAACGGGATTAAGCGGTAGAAAATGAATGAATAGTTCAGACAGTTGTGGTGAATGTTACAGAAAACATGTTAAGACTTTACATATCAGAAGAATATTTCACCAGAGACACTTGTGTATTTAAAAAGAGACATGATTGTGTCTAAATGCTAACGCTAACAGGAAATGGTTGTATATACAACAGTTACCTTTTTTGAACTTACACAAGCCAACTGAAGTTACGTGCAACAGCCAATTTGTTGTGTAATGTGAAATTTAAGCAATTCTTCTATTGTAGTAGAAAAAAAAACAAACATTTTGATGCCTTTGAAACCTAAAATGAATGTTAAATGCCTTATTAGTGTTGTGGTTCATTAAAAATAGGTCAAATGCAAATTTAAAGTGACTTACTGTATATGACCTAGCTCTAAAAAAAGTTTCAACTGTGAAAAAAGTTTGGACATCCGTGCCCTAGTGTCATCAGTAAGAACACTGCTCTACTTTTCAACATATTTTCACATTTTTCTTCACAAGCTTGTTCTTTTATTCTTCAAATGAACAACACCAGCGACTAAAGTGTAAACGAGACGTGTCTTTAAATTACCTGTGGATGAAAAACTTTTTTGACCATTTATTTAGTCAAAAAAGTTAGGTAAAAATATGATAAACTGTAAAGTTTTTAAAGCATTTAAAATCTTTTCCCTTAAGTTTCTTTGCTCCACAGTGCCAGTAGATTATTTATTATAATCTTCTTTTCTGTCCACATTAATTCTGTAAACAAAACATCCCATATCGACATTTCAATCCAATCTTATCACAACCTCTTAATGGAACAAAATTACAGTTGTATTGAGAAACAAATCATCCTCACGGGCGAACCAAGCAATCGATCAATGCATACAAGTTTATTTGATGAATCGATACTTCATCTCATCCGTCCTGGTCCAATTTAAGAGGAGCACAGGTAATGTCCGGCCTGGCCATGAAGCTCCTGCCTCGGGCTCATGATGGTGTTAGATAAAAAACACATTGTAAATCAATCTGTCCAGCCCACAGCCCTGACACGTAACCTCCTGCTTCACTACCTTCAGCACGTTCTCTGCCTCTTCACTGTGAGCAGGTCTATTACAAAATATCAAAATGTTATGTTACATTTACCTTAGAATGTAAATTAATTGCTCACTCAGTGTTGTTTTATCTGATCTATACATTTTTAAAAGTTCTAGCTGAAGGAAAGATACTCATAACCTCTAAAAAAAGATATATTTGGGCGATATGGCAAAAAAATACATCTGATTTTCTTGGAGCAGATCACAATATTCTTGTAGACTTTATTTTCCTTTGTTTTGAGGTAATTACAATTCACTAAAAATAGCTAATCCAGCTGTCAAAATCCGACCAGTGTTGCTAGATTTTCAGAGAGAAACAAACAACCTCAGCCCTTCAATGTAAAATGTAAAAAGAATCGATCAACATTGTGTTTTGCTGCAAAGTGTAAGTGTTTTTCTTACATTATACAAGACTTTTAGCATGAAAACATGCTAAAAAATGATGTCTCCGTTATATAATTGATATATTTCCATAAATCAAACCTGAAAATTGCTAAGATTCGTTCCTTTTATGAACTAAAAGCGAGTCAAAGAGACTTCAAAAAAGAATCCAAATTTGCTATAAAGACTTAGATTTGGCAACTCTGAGTCTAAGAGTACTGGGTTGAAAAATAGTTTATATATTTGAACAGATGCAGCAAATATAGGGAAAAGAAATCACAATATGACGATTTCATCAAAACAGCAGATTGTCACAGAAATGAGCTCACGATTCAATTTTTATCACAATATTGCCCTTTACTTAATCCATTTCAATATGAAACACAAGGTCTTCTTCACATCAGAATATTCAAGGCCATTAAACGTTAATAGATGGAGGGCAGTAATATTTTTTAAATGCGTATCTAATACATAAAGGTTAACAATGTGCCTCCTGGTCTAAGTGTGAATTACATGTTTCATGGCAAAGTATTATGTTAAAGGAAAATCCAGTCTTTACCTTTGTTAACCCTACTCTGTTCCCCTCTCCTCTTAACCTCTTCTTTTCATCCTTTCTTTTCTACTCTGCCTCTGCTTTACTCTCTTTACCTACTCTCTTTTCTCTCTACTGCCCCCTTCCCAATCTCCTCTTCTCTTCTCATTCTCTTCTCTCCCTCTTCCTTGTTTCCTCTTCTCCCCCTTTCCTCCTCTCTTCTGCCTCCCATCCTTCTCTCTTCTCTCTTTCTTCTCTCCTGTGACTCATCCTGATTCTCCTTTCTCCTCGTTCTCTTCTGCCTTGTTTCCCCTCTCCTACCACTCATCTTTCTCTTTTACCTACTCTGTCTCTTTTCTCTGCCTCCCTCTCATTCTCTTATCTCTCCTCTTTTCTCCTCTTTTTCACCCTGACCCTTCTTTCTCCTCTTCTCTTCAGTCTTGTTTTCCCTCTCTCCCTCTTCTCATCTCTCCTCTGCCTCATCCCCTCTTTTCTCTCTCTCTATCTTTTCTGTCCTCTGCCTGGTTCCCCTCTCTCTCTCTCTCCTTCTGTTCTCTCTTTTTTACTCTGTCTCTCTCGTCTGCCTCACCCCATTCTCCTCTCTCTTTCTTTCCTCTCCCTCTACCTTACCCTCATCTTCCTTTCTAACCCTTTTTCTCTTCTGTTTTCCCTCTATCCTCCTCTCATCTCTTTCTTTCCTACTTTGCCCACTCTCCTCATCTTCTCTCTCTACTCTCGTCTCTTGCTCTGCCTCACCTCATCCTCTTATCTCTCCCTCTTTCTCCTTTTTTCACCCTAATCCTCCTTTCTCCTCTTTCTCTTCAGCTTGTTTTGCCCTCTCTCCCTTCTCTCATCTCTCCTCTACCTGGTTTCCCCCCTCTTTTCTCTCTTCCCTCTCTCCTTTCTTTTCTCTCTCTGCTGTTTCTCTCTCTCTCCCCTCTTCTCTCTCCTCTGCAGAGAAGTGACAGTGAGCCCAGACTTAATTCAGCCTGTGATAGATCAGGCCTGATGACTCATCGGCCTCCTCCCTCTGTGACCCCTCCTCACCGTTTCACACTTGTGTTTTTTCCTTCATGTGCGCTCGAGCTCTGCCTGTGCCTCTGCGGCCGCTCCGGCGCTTCGTGTGCTTGTTAAAACAAGTTTAAATTTCACTGGCGGTGCGACATCAGGATGACACGTAATGATGCTTCTGACGTGAGCGTGTGAACTAACATTATCAACTCGCTGCTGGCACATTCTGCTTTGTGAGAGAGAGTTCTGCAGTGAGGCACAAACTTTTCAGATTTTATTATTTAGATTTTGAGTGGTTCATGAGAAACTGTTAAGGGGACATACTCTGCATCTCAACTTTATTTTCTTTTAACTTTGTCATAATGGTGTTCTTTTTGAGGGGTGGTTAGTTCCCAAGTCAACATCTCGTGAGTTTGCATGTTCTCCCTGTGGGTTTTCTTTTGGTACTTTGGTTTCTTCCTACCTTCAAAACCTGCATGTTTAGTTAATTGGGCATCATTGTAAATTGCCCTTGTGAAAAATGAGAGAGTGAATAGTTGTCTGTCTTTAACCTGTTGTGAATTTTTGTATTCATGTAGAAAAATGAAAAATTACTTTTTCATTTGAGAGTTGCCTAATCTCAAAAAGTATAACTTTTTAACAAAATAACTATTATCCATAATCAATAGTCCAGAGAGTCCAGGATCCTATTGTTATTATTGGGAGATCTTATTTCATATCTCCACTTCTGAGGTTTCCCTCCATGTCCAGTTCATTGTTCTTTAGCTCGTGCTATTCCATGAGTTATAGCCTATACTTTGTCAGCCCTGTCCTCCATCGTCTGTCCTCTTGTTCTCCGTGCTTTGTCCCCTTGCTCCCATGTTGCTTAAAACTCTGCAGGGAGGCCACACCGTCAGGGGTGGGGACAGGATACGCTAACATCAAAGCTTGATGGGTGTTAATCGATGTCTCAGTAGTGAGACAAAGGTAGTTAACATGTTACCTACAGAACGATTCAATCATTCAAGTAAGACAAAGGCTCTCACCCTCGAGGTGTGAGAAACATTTACCGTTTTTCAGCAGTGGCTTACTGTCTGTGGGTTTCTCTTGTGACTTCACAGACATCAAAGGGCAGAGGAGCATAAAGATGGAATCAATACTTAAAGATTCCATAACAAACCCTGAGACGAGTTGGCCACTGTCCAGGGTGTTCACTGCCTAAGGCCCAAAGTCACTGGTAAATGCTCCAGTCATCCGTGGTTTAAAGCAGTAGAAACTTAATGAGTAACTAAACAGCAAAATAAAATCTGTTGTGATTGCTTGAAGACTCAAGTGAAATATTCGCTTTGAAAAAATGTTAAGTTGACACTTTAAAAAAAAAAAAAGCATTTAAATGACTGTCACTATGAAACAGCAGACATTATTTCTGCAATTTTGACAGAAAAGCAATGAACCAATAGATTCTTTTCTTTTCTGTTCTAATATTTTCTTTTTTTTAAATCAATATTACTATTTACAGTGAACAAAATGTAATAATGTTGAACCCACACTGACTGACTTGCTTTGTTAATAAAGCTTATCTGTTATTCTTTAACACATAGCAAGTGTTACATTTGGTGTTGCTGGCAGGATCAGTGCGTTTTTCCCCCTTTTCCTTCTAATAAATTAAAGCTTACCTGTTATTAATCAACACCTAGCTAGTGTTACAATACTGAGTGATAAAGTACATTAATTAACAGGTTTAGATCGGTTACACTTGACTAAATTTATAGTCTTTTTTTTAAGACTTGTACCATAGATTGAGAATCACTGATGTAATACATGCAGCACAAGGAGTAACTGCACTTTTTGTGTGTTTCTAGTATCTAAAAGTCTAAATCTGACAGGGACATTTTGCCATCATCATAGCGCTGAGTGTAAACAAGTTCAGCTGAGCGGTGACTCACTCTGCTTCTATTTTTAACTTCTGAATATTCTGTAAATAGTGACATTTTGTGGAGAGTTGCCAGTGTTTATCGCCAAATGCGTCACAGCAGACAATCCTTTGACAGTGACAGGCATCATTAGACCACACTAATAATTGGAGCTGATTAGGCCGATTAGAGCGACAGAGGGAACTTACATGAAGCGTAGTTCAGACTCCCGACGCACCAAGACCTCCCTCAGGCGCTGGATACGTGCCATTTCCACTTCGATTTCTTCTGGAGACATTGTGCTCTCGGCCATGGACACGTCTGAGTGGCCTGCGCAGAAAGGACACATTCATGATAATATGATGATCGCTGACAGAACATCACTTCTATATGGCACTTGTTGAGTTGAATATTTTTGGAGCTTAAGTTAAAATTAAAAATAGATGATAAATGATGAAAAGATGAAGAAGCAAAAAAGACAATGGCATTTACCTGACTCAAAAATTCAGTTTTTGTCATTACTACTTGCCTCCAGATCTAGAGTTGTGGACATGACTTGGACTTGATGTCACTATTTTGATTACTTGATTTGAAGTAATCAAAATACTTGGGACTCGACTTGGGCTTAAACTTGGGACTCGACTTGGACTTATGTCAGTGACTTGGGCCTTGACTTGGACGTGAACATCAGTGATTTGAGAAGACTTTATGCTTCTCAAAAAATAAATTACTTGTTTCTTTTTTGTGATCAGAAATTTGTTCTAAATGGGATCATTTATAAAAATCATGTTGTAGTTGTGGAAAAATCTCTCTTTGACTTGGACTTGTCTCTTTTGGCTTGGACTTCCTCTTTTTGACTTGGGACTTCACTTGGACTTGCCTCTTTTTGACTTGGGACTTGCCTCTCTTTGACTTGGACTTGTCTCTCTTTGACTTGGACTTGTCTCTCTTTGACTTGGACTTGTCCTCTTTGACTTGGACTTGTCTCTCTTTGACTTGGACTTGTCTCTCTTTGACTTGGCTTGACTTGGACTTGCCTCTCTTACGTGGACTTGGACTTGAGGCGAAAGACTTGAGACTTAAGATACTGTACTTACTAACAGTAACTGGTCCCACCTCTGTCTAGGTCAAACAAGAGTTGAACTGGCAATAGCTCCGCGTGCAGATGTTTTACTGCTTCTTCTAATATGATAATGCCTGTGCATAATGTT
Organism: Mugilogobius chulae; assembly: GCA_038363315.1. Lineage (NCBI taxonomy): Eukaryota > Metazoa > Chordata > Actinopteri > Gobiiformes > Gobiidae > Mugilogobius > Mugilogobius chulae. Next base: position 41,019,811 of record CM076403.1, on the reverse strand, counting down.
TGCTGTATTTTAGAAGAGAAGTTACTGCACAAAATATAATGTGGGCTATTGGTTCCAGTATTAGAAATGGTGAGTTGGATTTTTTTTTCTTCTTATAACTAAAATGTCTGAAATAGAAAATGCATTCTTTTTTCTAAATGCAGGGTGTGCCTGCCCTGTGCCTATGTAATTCTCAGTTTGTTCTTATGCATCAGATGTCGCTTTGAAAAAACATAGGACAGAATAGAAAAGCAATTAAGCTTCAAATTAGGCTGCATCATATACATAAAGTCAAATGTATTTATTGTTACAAAAGTGAAAAGTTAATCTGTGAACTTGGTGGAATAATAACAATTCTCACATCACACATATTCCTGCACCAGTGTGACAGAGAATGGAGCTGGATTGTACCGCTAACGTCTGGATCAGTGGATCTAAAACCTCCAATAATGATGTCTGTATGTTGGAATTGAAACTGCCAGTCTTCAGATCAGACGATAGCTCACTCTACCAACTGAGCCACTGTCCCCTTTTATTTCCATTTTATGTGTCTGCTCCCCAACCGCAGAAGTACCTTTTGCACTGATAACCCAATCATTTCCAACAATAAATAACACCATCTTGTATGTGTCATCAATGCGGCAGCCAAACAGCCTCTGAAACTGAGCGATGTTTTTGAAGTTTGAGGACAGTCTGTTCGGGCACATGCTGTTGCCATGTGAGTTTTTCTCCCACACTTCTCTGTCTGATGATGTGAAGGCAGGTAGAAGAATTGGCCAGCTCATTTACAGCCCAATTAAAGCCACAGGAACATTTGCATTTAACTCATTTAATGTTTAATCCGAGTTTCTTCAGCGAGTTAATGGTTGAACTGACACACACTGGCTTCATCTGCTTTCAAAGTCTTTCCCTCAGCGTTCTCTCTCTGCAGTGGTGGTGGTGGTTTACTAATTGCTGTGGGCACAACCTCTGCAAATGTGCCAAAAAACATCCCTATGAAAGCAAAGCAGACACAGTAAAGACGATATAAACAGGCAACACCAGACTCAAAAAATATGCATTATCCGTATTTTCCCATGATACTAGGGGGACGACAATTAAAATGAGTATTGACTAAATGTTTTTGTAATGCTAAAGGTTAATTGGTCACCACAGAAATCACCAAGCTTGAAATGAATTGATTGTTTTAATATAATGAATGGCAAAGTACAACCGAGGTCATGCAGATAACATCACAGCATTCTAACATTTTCTCATGTAAGACCTCAAACAGCAGCTAAAATACAGTTCGAGAACAAAGCAACCACAATTCTGATAGATAATGAGTTTGTATCTGTCATTAAAAAAGAGAAAATCACCAGAAAAGCAGACGGAAGACTCAGCTTTTCACACATTTATCACAGACTTTGAGATCACACCAGTTGAATTCATTAACTTTTTCTCCTTTAAAAAGATGGTCTTGTTTGATGAGGACATTATTTGCGATGTTGCTGCTATAACGTCCTTTCATCCGTAAAACAAAAACTCCAGGGGGCAAAAATTAAGCTTCTAGCAGCAGAGAAATATGTTTTCTCTTTGTGTTGCCCATAATTTTGTCACTCAGTCAAATGTCTAGAAGCATCTTTCGATTAAGAAATTTTGTGCATAATCTCTATTAAAAAAACGCCTCTTTCCCTTCATCTGGTCGTAAACATTGTGAGAACATATTCTTTAAACTGCCCTCCACATGATTGAATTATTTGCCAGTAAAATGTTGTGAGATGTGAACAGAACCAACTATGGACAAAGATTTAAAGTGAAAAGAAAAAATGCTAAACTAAAATGTGCCATGATAAAGACATATGATTATTGCTGAACTTTATGTTGAAACATTGAGCTGCACTAAAAAGCATCAGCAATGACCATCGATCTCTGACAACTGGCAGACTGTCAAAGCATCAAATCGTGTTTCTTATCATGATGTTGTCTATAAAATCATAAAATAACACTATCCGGGTTTCTGCAGGGTCTTACAAAGTCCAAAAAAGTCTAAGTTACAATTTAAAGATGGGGTAGCAGATTATAACATTGCAAAAACCTAAAAATAGTTCCTGGCTCTCACAAATCCCTCAGCACATGGTAATATCCGTGTACTTTTTTTGTTGTTGCCTGCAATAATTTTTAAAAATATACCTTTAACATACAGTAAAGTGAGACTGGAGGGACCACTCAAACACAGCCAATCAGAGTGCAGCATTTGGCTTTCGAAGAGAAATAAAATCACATTCGCCATATATACATTTAAGTGGAAAAGACAAAATTGACTAAATGCAACTAGACATTTTTAGCTACCACAACTTTAAGACCTTAAAAAGTCATTACATTTAGCAGTCTTACATTTTTGAACAAAGCAATTTCTGTGAGATTTCCAGATCTATTTCACACTGCTGCAGCTTTGTCGGAAAAAATCTCAATAAAATTCTCAATAATACAAAACAACTGGTGAATTTATCCTGTTCTTTGGTTGATGGAATAGATGGAATGCTTGTTTGCTTTATACATTGTATTCTTTTTAATTCATTCATTAGATTTTTCCTAATTGCAGCAAAATGTAGTCCTCTGGTCACGACTCTCGCAAGTAGATTTCAATTAGTTTTGTGGTCTTAAAAGCTTAATTCTGACTTCACCAACCCTTTGGAAACTCTGACTATCTGTCCTTCTGCCTGGAAACCAAAGATCCACAACATGCATCTAACATAATCAGAGATTTGTGTCATTTAGGTGTCAAATGTCACTCGCCTCTGGTTCAGATCACAGACTTTATGCACTTTACAACATTAATTATTCACAATCCACAGAAACGCACTATCTAGACACAAAGGGTAAACAAATACAGCTGACTGGGGCATCTCAGCTTGACTCAAAGATGCTTACACAGACTGGAACACTTGAGCACAGCAGTCTTACACAGTCCCTCGCTGTCATTTCTGAGCGTTAACTTTGTTTCCCTCTGCAGCGTCTGGATGGAAACATTAGCGGACCGTTGGTGTTTTGCAGTAACTTCAGCTGCAGTGAGACCTTTACATAGATGAGGACAGCTGACTCACCACGGCAGACTGGAACTGCGCAGGGGACCCATTTGTTTGTGTGCATCTCATATTGAATCACCGTCGCCCAAACTGGTGAGCTTACAGTAAACAGTGACACAACAAGGGATGCACTTTTGGCACATCAGCAAGTTTTCCATTTTTTTTTTTTTTGCTTTCTTCTCACTTTTAGTCACATCAATTGGAGCAGGCTGCATTAAATCTCACCGAGCTGTTAGAAGTGGCAAAGATCCAACTTGTCTGAACAACTCTCTCTTGTAGTATATGTGTTACAAGAGCAAATCGCTTAAACACTTTTCTAATTAAAAGCATTCACCTGGGAGTCGACACATTGCTCCTTAAATCACCCACGGTCTGCTCAGTGTCATCCTTAATAGATTTCATCATTATACGGGCATGTTGCTGTTCTGTTAGTAGATTTTTTCAACAATAGAGGCTTGACAACTGGAGACGTCAGCATCAGTTTGACAGCCAATGCAGATACACACTTTATGGAACATGGAAAAGCCTGTCTCCACGCACCCGCAGGCAACAATAGGAAAATACATATTGGTTTTATGATGAGATGGAATAGACTCTGTTGCTGTAACGGTTGTGTTTTGAGGCTCACAAAGAGACTGAAGTTTCTATAAATATCCAGTATCTATTCACACCTCAGTTCCACTTTGACCCAAAATCTGCAGTTGATTTGATTGTGTTTTTAAATAGCTACCAGTCTGTTTAGGCTGCTTCAGTTTGATTGCTGAGCTGTTATATTTAGAGCAGAAAAAATATAGTTTTAGTTTTGTTCAGAAAGCACTATCAATGTATTACAATTTACTTTAAAACGTCATAAAGTGAATGAATGATGTAGGCTGTAAAATTATAAAAATAACAATGTTTCCACTTTTTTTACATGCAACGTTTTGAAGACCTTGCTCCATTATAAATACATAGGCTAATACTTACTTTTTTTATTATATAGGTTATTCTATCCTGTCCTAACTTCATTCTGGAACATTAGTTGGACTGTCCAAGTAGGCTATTAACAAGGTGTTTCTGCATTTTTTGCTGTGTGTCATTCATTCGAGGAATTCCCTGGCGCTATCATGTGCTCTTTAGCGCCACATTGGGGATGTGTGAGCCCAGAGCTGCGTGAGTCACCCCGGTTTCTATCCAACTCAAACCTCGGGACACTTCCTTCGTGACGCTCACCTTTGTCGGTGGTCCACGCCGTTTCCGACACGGCTCCGTAGCTCCTCAGCGCGCGCTCGGTGTCTGAAATAGATTTTTTCATCTCCATTCTGGTGTTTTTAAACGTGTCCTGTTCTGTCGAGTGTTTTTCCTCTGTTCGCGGTGCTCAGTGAGAAAAAGTCCGTTTCACCCAGTGACAAGGCTGCGGCGACCCGCGACGCTGTGCATCTTTATCCGAGCTTTGAAGTCTCTGGACGCGCTGTGGATGAGGAGGATTCAGGGCGCATGCGCAGTAAGAACACTGATGTGAGGGACTGGGTGTCACCCTCTGACACGGACATGACGTGAGGAGGGACCAACAACGACACAGCAACAGAGCAGAGATTTATTACATGTGAATTTTGTCTGAATTTAATTAAACTGATGGAGAAAACACTTCATGTGCACAAAAAAGCGAGGATGTTGAGCCAATTGTTTGATTAAATTTATAACCAGATAATCTCTGGAGTCCCTTCTTTGGTAAAGTTCAGAGATAATTTGTTCTCCAAATGTCAGAGATGACTAATGTGCTTTTGAGAAAGAAAAGAAAATTAAAACTAAATGCTCAAACTTTGTGCACCTTACGTAAAAGTGTAAGTAAATTATACGATTATAATTTTGGATTTAAATCCTAAATCACATTTACTTTCATTCAAACCCCACCTGAGGACTTTTATCTTGTTCATGCAGCTGACTAAAAGAACAAATGAGGTCATCAGAAATAAGAACAGACTTGTCTAAAATAAGAAACTACACCCAGTCTCATAGAATCGACAACAAATCTGTATTTTATCAGTTTAAACTCTGATACAAAAACATTTGCATGTTACAAGAGCACTGAGTATTGCACTTGACAAAAAATAAAAATACAGCATTATTCTAATTCATGACAGATAACTTTATATCAACACATTTGGCCAATTTAATCTACACACAAAGGTAAATAAATCAACCATTTCACGTGAAGAATAACTGTTGATATGACTTTGCACAACTACAACAAACGAATAAATACTTTTATTATGACTTCAGTGATAAAGCATACTCCCACTGTATCCATAATCTTTAAAACATTTAAGAATATAGACATTTAATTAAATAACAACAATAAATCACTACATTCATTGTGTAGTTTGCAGCCAGTATCATACTTTGTGATGTGGAAAAATACAATTACATTCAGTGTTCAACAAAAACAATAAATATAGAAACAGTATTATCACATTTGATCAGTGTAATTAAATATAGAATATAATATATTATTTAATGTGCATGTTTGGATTATATTGTAAACAACTCCACTTGTCTTCTGTTCAGGCACAGTTTAGAAGTTTAAAGCACCTTTTCTTATAAAGCTGGAAGCAAAAGAGTTGACATTAGCTGCCACTTCAGAGTTTGTCTCCACTTACATTATTTATTAATTTAACTATTTTTGTATCGCATAAGATGGACTATTATTCCAGATCATAACCAACATCTTTATAGTCATGAAGTTTCTATTTGCTGCTTCATGATCTGGATCTGTCTGCATTTTCTTCCTCTGCACTTCAAAGATCTCAGAGCCAGGTTTGTGGCAAGTGAACACTTTTGAACTTTGTCTTTTAACCTGCTTAAACAAGGTCGTGTTGTCACATACAAATGATTTGGCAAACTCCTCTGGCTCTTTAAGGTACAGTATTTTCTCAGAACTTATTTAGAAAAATACACAAAGGTTGAACCTGAGCATTTATATCATTCATTCATTGATTTTCTTCCGCTTGTTCCTGTTATGGGGTCGCAGGTGACTGGAGCCTATCCCAGTGACTTTAGGCCTTAGGTGGGGAACACACTGGACATTGGTCAACTCATCGCATAGTTACAAACAGACAATCATTCACTCTCTCATTCATTCACTTGGGAAATTTACAATTAACCTAAACATGCATGTTTTTGGAGGTGGGAGGAAACCAAACATGCAAACTCTACAAGAGATCATGAGATGTTGACTTGGCTCGACCCGGAATTCAAACCCACAATGTCCAAGCTCTAACCACTGCTACTGTGCACCCCAAGCAGTCATTTTAGAAGTAAAATGCAAATCATAAATAAATATTCTAATAAATTACATCACAAAATCTGAAGGAGGACAATAGATATTCAGGCTTCCACATTCAGCACAACCTGATGTTTTACATGGTCAACTTAATATACTCGCATAGCAGCACTGGTTTGATTTTTGTTTTTACTTATCACATATAAAAATATATAAAAAGAATAACCAATCATCCTAGTGTGTTAATCATTATGTCACGTGTACAGTCAAAACTGGCATTGTGGTCGTTGAACAAATCCATAGAAGGAATCTTAGTTCATGTTTCATTACAAGTCGTGACTTGTGTGTTCAGCAGCTGTGCGTCTTTAGGTTGTTTAAAATCATTCTTTAGTAGCTTTTGTTGGTGCTTTTTCCTCTTCAGATGAACTGACCTTGGCCATAGTTTCCACCTGGTTCTGGCCTGTTTTATCTTTTTTGGGGAACATCCATGAAATAGCCGCAGCAGCTGTCCCGTCACCACTTTGCCGTGAGAAACATAAGAAAGTTGCCCAAATAAATGCACAGCAGCCAGTGAAGGTAGTCCGGACGTACAGCGGCACCAGAGCAAAGTTCAGAAACTGGAAATGAGAATATTTTAAGGCTATAAAGAGGGGCTTGTAATTAAATGTAAGAATAATGACACTGGCCTAACACTATACGATAAAACTGTAGAAGTTATTTTGTTAAACACTTTGGTCATTCCAACATAATTAAGACAAATACATGAATCTCAGAAAACAAGACCTCACATAAAGCTCGTAATCTTTGTAGTAAGAGTAAACATAAACTCACCTGTACAAAAGGCCAGTACATCAGTCCAGTCTAGAACATAAACGCAATGTTTAGTTAGACTTAAACACACAGTTATTACATGGTATTTTAGGTCACTAACCTTATATGTATTTAAAAACTTTTCTCTCCAATCCTGTGTTATGTCTTCTTTGCCCTCAAGGAAACTCACGCCTTAAACAAACAAAAAAAGATTAGATTAAAAATAATGAATCTAATCAAAGTTGATGAGTTCTTCAAGCACATTTCTGTCTGCTAACTTTGCATTTGAAATAAAAATCTACTTTAAATCTATTCAAGAGTGCCTTATTAGTACAAAAGTAGACAAAAAAAATGATATATAAAAAAAGTGTACAAAGAAAAAAAAACATTCCCTTATCCTCTGAATGCCTTTCATGTGACCTTTGACCTGAAATAATCCATGTCGTCTTCACGTGAGCTCTGTGTGGAACTGCTCAGACTACTTGACAAGTCATAATAAATTAAATGTAGGTGTCCTTAAACATATTTTCATAATTTTAGGTCATTTCTAGTTGGACAGTTGTCTTACTGACCTGTGTAGAAGACACTTGTGGCTAGAGGCGCCGCGGTGGTCTGATCCAGGACCAGTTTACGCAGAACCATCCCGGCGGAGTTTCCGGGGAACCTGCGCTCCAAAACCGCATCCAGAAGAAGTTGAAGTTACCATGGAAACTGAACGCTACTATGGCGACGTTCCGCGTTTGGGTCCAGTTTATTTGGTCGGTTTGCGAAAAGCACTGGTGCACCAATCTCCCCCGGCGAAAAGCGAGCCGTACAGGGTAACATTTGTAACCCATGGAAAGCGCCGAATAGTCTTAAACATTTTAACACCGCAGTGACGTAAAAACAATCTTTGAACACGCTCAGCTGCTGGTATTCCTGTCAGAGTCGATCAACATACCAGTGTTTTCTCCACAGAAACGTCCCAACATTATGCAGCGTCTGCGCCTTACTAACGTCTCCAAGTCCCGCTGCGAATGATCTCGTATGTGATTTAAAAATAAACTATGACAATTACTTTAAATTATACAGTAAATATTCACTCTGGTGTCCACGGTTTGTCTGTGTATTCTTTGCCCCGGTCTCCGCTGTCCCGGCGATGACTAGTGCACCAGTCTCGCGCCGCTGTCAGTGAAAGCAGGGCGTAGTGGGCGTGGTCTCGAGAATACAGTAATGCAATGTTCAGTCTTTCTAGCAGATTCCAACTTTGAACAGAGCAGATTCTATCACAGTAGAGCACCACAGAGGAACAACAACTTATAAACACATTATTTATTTAAAACAATTTAAATAGCACAAATTAACAATAAAAAAAAATCAAATTCTGACATCAACATTCCTTACAAAATGCCAGTTTAAGTGCGTCAAACACTAAACTTCAATATTTAGTCAACTGAAACTGTACATTTTCAGTTAACAGAAAACAGCCAAAAAGACCCACAAGCAGTCATTCTTTCCAGTGATGTCTTATCAATTTAGGACTGTTGGTTAATTTCTGGACTCCTGAGGTTGGTTCTTAAGTTTAAGTGTGTTTTCTCAGCAAATGTAGTGCTTATATTAGCTCAGAAGTCAAGCTTTTGAGCTGTATTTCCCCCAACTAAAGAAAAATACACAGATTAGGTTATTGTGCATATTGCATTCGACAACTTATTACATTAAAATGCAGTCCCAAGCCAAAATCTAGAGACATTTGGAATACATGTAGTGTACGATTCAACAACTGTAGGCTTTTATGTGTTGACTTCATATTTCTGTTATCTCTGTGATCACCTCTGTCTGGAAGTAAAATAAGACACGTTGAACAAATGCAGCAGGCAATGTAGTCCACATGCACCATCAGGTAAGAGGCAACATAGGCTCCATATTAAGGTTTATGATGATACTGAATACTTCTATGACTGAACAGTTCTTTCCCACTCTCCTTGTTCTGTCCTGTGATAGAGCTGTGGTTGACCTGACGGAAAGAGGCTTTCTGAATTTGGATGATCTAAAATGAACTGAATGGTAGACTTCATATGTTGAACAAAGTGCGGTGGTTCAGCCTTGGGAGAAGTTGACAGGTACTGTGTACAAAAACACAATGAATTATACATAATGCAATAAATATGTGCACAAACAAAATTCAGACATTATCAGTACCTTTAGTATGGTGGCATCATTTTGTGCTAACCAGAAACCAATTTCTGAATTTGGAGACCACTTGCAAGGACCAATCTTAACCAGTCCTCGGCCTGAGTCATAGATTTCAGCCAACTGCCACATAAAAGATGTGTTGTTCAGTTTGTTTGCATAAAAATGTAATGAAAAGCTTAGAGCGTGGTGCGTCTCTACCGGTCCTCCAGTAAATGTTCGTGCTGAGCGCAGTTCCTCTGCAGGTCCTTTACAGGTGAATGAAGAAGGGAACACATCACCAGTTTTTACATTTACACCTGCGAAGAAACAATAACATATTATATCTTTGATGAGCCCAGCCTTTCTATGTCAATCTGTGTCTTACCTATTCCATAAACTAGAGGCCTATGAGTCCCATTAACAACGATGTCATTCATTTCTGCAAAAGCAGATGTTTTGTCAGTGATGGAGCATAAATCATAATTATATACAGTATGGATAAATATATATATTAACCTGTGATGCAACATGTTTCTAAGTGAACGTTTTCTTTTTGTCTATCAAATGCCACTGTAATAATAAAACACACATGATTATAAAAGTGTTCTTTAAATTTTCAAAACAATATTTTAACTTACTCAAAATGTTAACACTTAATTTCTCAGATGTCTTGGCGTCATCTTTGAACCCCCCAACAAGATGAAGCTCTAGTCTAGACACAACAATGACGCAATTAAATACAAATGTACATAAAATCAAGGACTGAAGACAGTTTCACTGCACCTGCCGTCTTTACAGTGTTGACTGAGTGAAAGTACAGCTTTTAAAATACGTAGAACTTCTGCCCAAGTATTGGAGCCATCCAAGTGAGCAACACAAACTGCTCCACTTCCTTAGAAGATTAAAGTGAAAACAAGTAAATATAACTAACATAATAAGATGAGAATATATAATTAGCTTAGTTGATCTTACCAGTGTGTCGGAGAGCAACTATATGGCAGGTGGTTGCATCATCTGATCCAATGACGGAAACATATTCTATAAAAGGAAATAAAAACAACAACGCCTTATAGTCATTAAATCTTTTTGTCTTGGCACATGTTTTTGTTGTTTAGAATTTATATTTTGTTGTTCTTACTGTCTGCTGGTGTTGTTGCGGCATACTCTCTTTGCTGAACATACAATACACATTTTGGATCCACATCCACAAGAGGTCTGGATCGAAACTGTCTTGCATTTTCCTTGAAAATCAATGGATTGATTTAATGCTTCAACCGCTTGTAATAAGTGGAATTTATTAACCAATACAGATCACTTGAGCGTTCAAAATACATTTAATAAACCCAGAATAAAATAGTTTAACTGGTATAGATTTTGTTTTTATTATTAAAACAATCCATGAGTAAAGTAGTGGTTTCTCAGGGAGATAAGGTTAGGAATCTCTTTAGTAGGTTTTAAAGGGGCAGTGTGTATCATTGTCTGTTCTTTGTATTGCTGTGTGTAGAATGAAGAGATGCAATAAAGTCATACTAACTAATACAGTAAGACAGTATTCTTTAAATGTATCTTCTGGGCAATAAAATGACCTACGGTTGAACACGTGCATGTTAACATTTCAGTTTAAGTATTTACATCTCCATAGTGACAGAAACCCCTTGTGGGAAACGTTACGTGGGATTTATAACACTTAAATTAATGATGCTTGGAAGTGTCAGACCATTGTTTACACAGACTTATTATCACCTGTATGAATTACAATGAGACTATAAAACAGAATAGCAGGATACCACAATAGACGGATAGAGGTATAAACAAACCTGTAAATGCTGGTATCTTTCATACAGATCTGCTGTCGAGTTTATGCAGTCAAGTCCTTCATTCTGAATTAACAAAGGCATGACCTTTGATCAAGTCCACTTCCGGTCGTTAATGCACAGTCTGGAAGGCTTTAGAAAAACTACTCTGACTAAAACACCCGCATTTAAGCTAAAATAGCCCCCAAACATGGAGGTTAACCTCAAGCTCGTGCTTCCAGGAAATTTGACTTGTTTCTTTTTACGGAACCCACTGCGCTTTGGTGGTATTCACTATTGTAGCTAGTAAATACTTGTGCGTAGTGACGGAAGAACGGCCGCTGGTTACGCTACATTCCGTTTGAAGCTACGTAGTAAAAAAGGGCAGGCCGATCGGTAAGATTACAACGCTCATCGTTGTTTGCTGTGCTTTAAGTGCAAATTGTGTCAACAAGAAGTTGTTTTCTTCGACATTTTGCATTATAAATTGCAAATTAATCTATTTAGTTCTAGATATTTTTCTTTTTACTAAGGTACTGAATTTGTAAAACGGTGAACGCATTTGGAAAGCTAACAACGCTGCAAAATGCGAGGAGGTTCTTATGGAGACCGAGACAGGGACAGAGACAGAGACCGTGGTCGAGACAGGTAAAAACATGCATGCGAATTATAGATGATGTGTCATAATGAAGTAACGTTAATGTTAAAATGCTTTTCGAAATTGATGGCGATTATAGGCTTTGCTCCTGATTGTTGTTGTTGTTGTCTTCTGGTAGGCCTCATCCTGTGCAGGATACTATCAGCGCTAAGTCATCATGCAATGTTGTGTGTGGTTGTTAAATGTGTGATGATTATACTATATGATGATGATCATACTATAAATGTTAAGCAAAGTCACTATACAAGTGTATTTTTATTTTACACAAGAACAAATAGCTTACATGTGACAAATACAAGGTTATTATTCATGCTTTTATTAAATTTTACTTCAGTGTTTTTAAAAAAAGCCTTTATTTCTTCACAGACCCCGGTTTGGCCCACCAAGTGGTCGAAATAGTGGCCCTCCACCCATGAAATTTGGAAACCCAGGAGACCGTCTTCGCAAAAAGAGGTGGAACCTTGATGAATTGCCTAAGTTTGAAAAGAACTTTTACACTGAACACCAAGAAGTACAACGAATGTCTCAGGCATGTTTTCTTGAAACACTAAAACATTTAAATTTTAAGTGCCATTTAAATGTTTTGTTTTGTTCTCAAATACAGTATGATGTTGAAGAGTTTCGTCGAAAGAAGGAGATCACACTCCGAGGCTCTGGATGTCCACGACCTGTCACAGCTTTTCACCAGGCTCAGTTTCCTCGTGAGTAATCTACACACAAGTCCCTTGAATAACAGTGGGCGACGTCTGGGTGCTCTGGTTTTCCCTACCACTAAAAACATGTCCAGTTGCGCCTCTTTGGACTCCCCTAAAAAGGAGATTCCAATCTCAGTGGGACACTCCTGGTGAAATAAAGGTTAAATAAATTAAATACTGATATAAACTATGACATACACTATGTTTATTTGTGTTTAAGTTTTTTCATATGTTGTTTCTTAATTGATATCAAACATTTGTAAGACTTTGAAGTTTTGGGGGCGTGGTTTGTCATAACAATATACGTATATGGACAGTCAGTAGCCATCTTGTGGAGCTTTGTTGCTTCTTCTGTATGTTGGCGATGTTAAATAAACTTCACACAGTGTCATTTTACCTCCCGCCACAATGTTTTACTCATAAATATTGCCCTTAATTTGTAGAATATGTTATGGATACACTGATGCAGCAGAACTTCAAAGAGCCTACAGCCATCCAGGCTCAGGGTTTTCCTGTGGCTTTGAGTGGCAGAGACATGGTGGGCATTGCCCAGACTGGTTCTGGAAAGACACTATCTGTAAGTTTGTTGAGTCATAAGGAGTCATTTTAGAAAGATAATTTAAAAAGAATTTACTGTGATGATAATGTACTAACATACTCTCTCTGATGTACTCTTTTAAAGTATCTTCTTCCTGCTATTGTTCACATCAATCATCAGCCATACCTGGAGCGAGGCGATGGTCCAATCGTAAGTTCAAATGTTGTAAGCAATAAAATGTGACTGAGTTGTGATTCATTATATGATCCATATTTATAGTGTTTGGTGCTTGCACCTACACGAGAGCTGGCTCAGCAAGTCCAACAGGTCGCATATGACTATGGAAAGTCATCACGGATCAAAAGCACTTGTGTTTATGGTGGAGCACCCAAAGGACCTCAGATTCGAGATCTTGAGAGGGGTATGGATTGTGCACATGCTCAGTAAAATAACATGGTTTAATACATACTGTATTACATTACGATACATCACATCCTAATCTTTTATAGGTGTGGAGATTTGCATTGCCACACCGGGCCGTCTCATAGACTTTTTGGAGGCTGGAAAGACAAACCTCCGTCGATGCACTTACTTAGTGCTAGACGAGGCCGACCGCATGCTTGACATGGGGTTTGAGCCTCAAATTCGAAAAGTAGTAGAGCAAATCAGGGTATGTTGCAATCCTTCAGAGTTTGGACATGCACGATTGTTACTATCGTATGAAGTATGTATTGTGTTTTCAGCCTGACCGACAGACCTTGATGTGGAGTGCAACCTGGCCAAAAGAAGTTCGTCAGCTTGCTGAAGACTTTCTCAGAGACTACATCCAAATCAATGTTGGCGCTCTTGAGTTAAGTGCCAACCACAATATCCTGCAAATAGTGGATGTTTGCATGGAGGCTGAAAAAGACAACAAGTAAGACACACATAAGACAGATTCTTGGAATGGCTTATGGTAAATACGGATTCTCATGCTGACTTTACTCGCGTTTTAGACTTATTCAACTTATGGAGGAGATTATGGCTGAAAAGGAGAACAAAACCATCATTTTTGTTGAGACCAAGAAGCGTTGTGATGATTTAACTCGAAGGATGAGGCGAGATGGGTAACGCTCATGGCAACATTGTCGTGGCCAGATATTTTTTAAAGTTTTTAAATGATCCTTTCATTGTAGTTGGCCTGCCATGTGTATCCACGGAGATAAGAGCCAACCAGAAAGAGACTGGGTGCTCACAGGTACAAATGGGCTGTTTAAGAATTATTTAATGCTGATGTAAATTAATGTATGTGTTTGGTTTGTAATTTCACAGAATTCAGAAGTGGCAAAGCCCCATTCTGATTGCCACTGATGTAGCTTCACGTGGTCTGGGTATGTCTTTATACAAAATATTTGACAACAATTTATTTTGATTTTATCTGATATAACATTAACTCTGATAAATGTATTTGTTTGTTCAGTATACTAGACCTCAGCCACTAATGTAAACAGCTGTAAACAGTTATCAACATTTTACTAATAGTTTGATTCAATTTTCCTTTTTTTTTTTTTTTTGGTAAGTATAACTGCTAAAAACATCTGCAGACAACTCAAGGAAGCATCTTGGAGGTTTTAAATTCTGTCCAACTATAATTATATTTCTAAAATGTGGATGAAGAAACTTATGTCCTGAGAAAATAAGTAGAATGAGTTTGTGACAGTGCCAAGGACCTTATGGTTCGCTGGATTTCTAGTCTGTTTCTTGTTACTGCAGTCCAAACATCCTTCACATGGGGCTCTCTGGCACGCTGCCCAACGGAGGGGTGTATGGGGCAAAAGCACCTGTGCACCTTTTCTTGTCTCCATACTGTTGTAGACGCAAACTGCCTAATGATTTCTTTGCCCCTATTACACATTTACTTGTTTAATCGAGTTGACATATTTACAATTTCTATTTTCAATGTCAGTTTTAGTTTTTAATTTTTAATCTGAGAAAGGGGACAGGTAAATTGTTCATGGCTTGACTCAAAGAATTTGACGTATTTTCTCTTTTCCCCTCTTCTCAGGGTTTGGCAGCTCACTGCAGCTGTAACTCTCTGAGCTACTGTTTCTGCCCCTCAGTCATGCTAAAGTTGAGGCTTGGCTAGTTTTAGAGGAGGGTTTAAAGCCCCTCTTCTGTACTTCTTGGGTAACTCAGAGCCCCCCCTGCCCAGTACCCTCAAAGTTTGTAAATCCAGCGAGCCTTCCTTGGGAGAAGCCTGAGGTTCCTGTGTGTCTGCCGCCGGCCCGTCCCAAAAGCAGACAGACAGGAGAGAGAGTTAAAGAGGGCTCGTCTGGATCCAGTCCTGGTCCCGGGTCTGAGGCGGATCCCGCAGTGCGACGAGAGAGCAACAGAACCAGCCCGTGTTCTGCTCCCGTCTGTCTCCTGCCGCCTCAGCCCCACCTATCAACCAGGACTGATCAGGGGGGACTGGCTACCTTTGTAAAAACAACACGGAGGGGGTAAGTACCGCAACGCCCCTTTTCTCTTATCTCCTCTACAACCTCAACGTACATGCAGCAACTTCCATCACGCCTGTATATTAGCTCAATTTCATCACAGCACATTGTATTATTGAAGAAGGTAGTGATGAAATCTGAAATGGAGGTGGAGGAGACTTGAGGAGACTTGAGGAGACTTGTGGAGACTGGTTACGCAGTGCTGTCAGAGCCCCACTCCTCTGTAATGAGAAACAGACTCTGTGGATTCACACATTTTGATCAGCTGTCACATTTGCCAATCAGATCAGCCTAAACGGACCGAGATTTATGTCATATTGCAATTCAATTAACGAAACAAAACACTGCATTTTAATATAAGTGGATGCTACATTATGTTAATATCATCATTTGCTCTGAGAATGTTTAAATGGTGACGATCTTCCCAGGTAAGATAGCTCAGTAGGATTCACTAGTTTATATTTCAAAGGTTTGTATTACAAAGTCATCAAACATTTTTTTATTAAATGCATTTTGTGTGTGGTTTTAACATTATATTACCCTTTTCCCCCAAAAAACAAATGCTTGCATGTAACAGACGTGGAGGATGTCAAGTTTGTCATCAACTATGACTATCCCAGTTCCTCGAGGACTACGTTCACCGTATAGGACGTACAGCTCGCAGTACCAACAAAGGCACTGCCTACACCTTCTTCACTCCTGGAAACCTGCGCCAGGCGCGAGACCTGGTCCGAGTTCTGGAGGAGGCTCGACAAGCTATAAACCCTAAACTACTACAGCTCCTGGACTCTGGGCGAGGAGGAGGGGGAGGCGGTAAGACACTCCTCTACTAAGTGTTAATGTACTTTTATGAGCCATGCATCTCTGATATGTTTATTGAACTGCTTACAGGTGGACGCATGCGTTTCCGCGGCAACAATTCCAACAACCCAAATCTCATGTATCAAGAAGAAACCGAACGGCGCATGCGCACAGGCGGGGCTGGCAAAGATGGACGTGGCAGTTTTAACCGCGATGGACGAAATAATCGTGATGGGGATCGGTCCAACTCCTCATCCTCCTTCAGAGACCGAGACCGTGATCGTAGAAACAGCTTCAACAGCTCTGACCAATACAACAACTACAACAGCGGTGGGGGCGGTTACAACTCTCGCAACGGGCCATCAGGGGGAGGGGGTCCGGACCAGCCCAACCAGCCCCAGGGTCAGTATGGCCAGCCACCCCCTCCTCCGCCCTCTGGAGCCCCACAGCCCCTCATGGCTCAGCAGTTTCCTCCACCTCAGCCTCCTCTCATGGGCTTCATGGGCCAGCCTCCGTACCCCTTCAACGCCCCACCTCCGCCACCTCCAGGACCCCCACCTCCTCGAAAGTAACATTTTTTCTTTGTATTTACAGTGCTTCTTTACTTGTATGCCCGGATTTATTTTGTATGATGTAGTAAGGGCTTAAATATTTGTAGTCATTTCTCTATCCACACTGCCTACTTGTGTATGAAAACCTTGGTTGTCAAATATTCTGTGAAACTTTGTACTATCTAAAACTAGTTGATCTTGTCAGACTGTGCTGCAACAATCTGTTCTTTGAATCAATATTCTCACATTCCAGTGTTGCTTGTCCTTGACCTTTTGAACAGTCCAGTTTATATTTTTAAAAGGGGTGGGCAGTAACTTTCTGTAGAAATGTATAGAATGTGCTTGTACTAACCTGTACCAGCCCAATAGTTTTTACACAATCAAACCTTTTGCTTCAGTCTCCCTCTTGACAGTTGAATGCATGCACCTTTCCAGCGTGTTAATTAAGCCCTTTTTCTTGTTACATGCTACTTGTAATACTATTATTTTGGAGTATAATAAATTGTGTTGAACAGAGCTGTGTGTCATGTGCATTGCCTAAAGTAGATTATGGGGAGAAAAAAAATCAAAGTTATGGAATGAGTTATTTGTTTGAATATAAAGGATTAGTAGAAAGCAGAAAGGTTTTACTTGTCTCAGCAACTTTACATAAATAGGCTATTAAAAAACAAAACTGTGAGCATTGAGGGCACCTGACTGTAAATCATCTGGATCTAACCTGGTTCACGCCAGATGGATATGTGTTGACCTCCGATTTGAGTTCTTCCACAGCATCTCAAATTTGTGAATTCACAATTAATGTGAGATAAGCCATCTGGTTGGTCAGGTCAGAAGTAATCATCAAAGTGATGTAAATTCAATTACAATAGTTCTCAATTTTTTTTTTTTTTAATTTTTTAAAAGTTTGATAGCTTGATTCAAACGTTTTTCTGAACAAAGACTGAGATGGTTCATTCACAGTTTAAAGGCTATTTTTCTCGAATGGCTCACACTGCTTTCATTCACAAAATCATGATGATTGAATTTTGTGTTTCTCCAGCACAACAGAGATGTGATCCAACTATATTTTCTTTTTACAAATTTGGCTAATTTTAAATTAAAACATCACCGCCGATACAAATTCATGTGTGACACGTGAATCCCAAATGCAGACTGAACTGAACCTTTGCCAGATGAGAAATCAAAATTTCTGAGCAGCAGATTTATTTGAATAAAACACATCCCAGAAAACAGTCAAAAATTTTAAGCCAAAATTGACTAAGAAAACTTTGGGTATCACTTTATAATAATTATACCTTATTTAGCCTCACTAAAGCCTTATTAAAGCATGAATAAAGAGTTAACAATTAATAGACAAAATTAATGAATGGAAGTGTTTATTAAGGCTGAGTAACTGCTCAATAAAGGAGCTAAGATTAGGATTTAGGGTTGAGGGGTAGGGCTTGTAGTAATTAAGTCGTTACTAAGCCTTAATGGCCTATTTTGTTCATTAACTTCTCATTTGTTCTTTAAGAATTAATTCATTATTCATGCTTTATTAAGAGTGTATTAAGGCTAATCAAGATGTAGTTAATATATAGTGTTATAGTACAAGTCTTCAAAGTAGTCATCTGGACAGTGTTTCCGAAGATAAGACATTTTGACTCTCATCTGAAAGTCATTTTCAATCTGTGATTGAACACTGTCCAGATGACAACTTTGAAGACTTGTACTCAACACTTGGATCTATGGATCACTCCTGGATGAATGAAGGACTACACTGTCAATATAAAGTGTTACCAACTTTAAGCTGGGATTCTGTGTGATGTTTTGTTTGCAGATCTTCATTTAAAATGGAGAAAAGTGCCAAAGCAATTGAGGAAAAAACTAATTGCACAGCCCTAGCCACATCACAATCTAAATGAAAGAAATAGTCTGGTCTCATCTTAGATATCCAAGCATCTCGCATCTGACCTCTTTATTTCTTCATAGACCAAGTAAAATCTCAAAGAACATGTCCTTATTTCCCATTTGTTTCATTATACTATGCATGTATACAGTATGTACAGTTTCAGGCACGTGTGGTAGAATCAGGATCAAATAATTTAACTTGTACATCTTTGGGTCAATAAACAATAGTAGACAGCAAAGGAGAAAAAAAAATTGACAATGTACTTCAGATGTTGGGGACAAACATGCAAAAAAATTAAAATTACAGGACAAATCCAAATCCTGAGCATACAAATTTTTAGAAAAAGTGCAAAAATAAAAACACATTGTAAATATATATAATTAAGGAGTGTAATACTAATCCCTTTACCATTTTTCCACAAAGCCCAACAGGAATCCAGCCTTAACAAGTGAATTGTAAACTAAAGCCATACGGTGAACACAGATGAACATGTCTTAAAAAACACTAACCCCAGTCATACATTATAATTCTTCAAAATCTTTCCCAGTATTTCATAATAATTTCACCAGTTTATATGTCTATTGATTACAAACATTTACATTGTAAACTGTGGATACAGAATATGCTACAATTTCCAGCATTTGTTTTGTTCTTTCAAAGCATCACTTACTTTTGATTGTGAAAACTATTTCTACATTTTGGGGAATTTTTAAAAGACATTCAGTTAAATTAACATAAAAAGGAGACTTGTTTTTCTTCATCAACGTAAAGCAGACTGTTACAGGTGATTTTACAGCCTCTCTTCTGCAGTTTGCCGAAAGGAGAGTCAACGAAGCAAGGCACAAAGTAAGAACAAGACCAGTAGTGAACGCACAGTTGGTCTTATAATAAACAATCTCTTCATAAAGTTTCTTGAGGCTTCTTCATCTCAGAGGTTTCCCCACGTGTCTGGAGGAGGAAACTGGTCGACGTCTCCGGATATGTCGTAAAAGTTGTCGTTTATCTTAAATGTGAGTTTGTACCGCAGTCGCACCTTCTCCTGAAAAGCAAATTTACAAGTCGTTTTAACAGTGAAACTTAACCAAAATATTTATGTGTGCTGCTATTTGGTCATTTTAATTGTCATTTTATGGTCTTTTCACCTTAATTAATCTGTTTAATAATGAAGACATACTAAGGTGATTGTGTGCTTTCTCTACATTTGTAATACTGTATTAAATATATATAGAAATTTAAATATGGTATGTGTTGAAATTAGATTCATCATTCATTTCTTGTGCACAAGTAGTTCCGATCACAGTTAATCACATTCTATATCACTACGCTATGGACATACCATAGAAACAGGTCAACAAGTACTGTTAGGTTATAAGTCCGCACTCGTGTTCTTGAGAATTGAGAAACGGCCTATTGACCTATTTTGTCCCGCCTGCTTTTCTAGGACATGCACTTCCTGTTTAGCTGCATTTAGCCTGTAGATTTCAGTCGATGGGTTTATTTTAACTGTCATTATATTTAATTAAAATTGCCCCACAAGACAGACAAACAAACACGTTAGCTACCTTAACAGAGCTAAACAGGAAGTGCATTTCCAAGCCAAGTGGGCGGGACAAAATAAGGTCAATATGTCTATGGATGGGACTAAATGAACCACCACACTTTTAATAATTCATTAAACTTTTCTTTTTAGGTTTACATCACATCAACATGTTTGTTATTTCAACTATGATAGAAGAATTTGACAATAAAAATGATACTTTCTGTAAACCATCAGAAAGTCTGAGGGCCGCAGTTTGAACATGCCTGTTTTAAGCGGATTAAATGTATATGTTTGACATTTTACTATCCTTTAAATTCAGCAGACCTGGTAAAAAAACAAACAATTTAAAATGTACCTTTAGAGGATTTGCCAGCAGTAGAATCTGTGTAATGGCAGCTGGAGGCAGAATCGGGTTGAAGGCTGGAAGTTCAGTAGCAGTGGGCGGTTGTAGCTTGACCTTCATAGTCTAAATCACATAAACAATAACAGATGATGATAACTGACAGACACAGCAGTTTACAAGATATTACAACAAAGGTAAAGGGTACAATTTAACATGCTGTGACAGGTTAGATCATATTTTCACCAAACAATTTGTTTATTTTTACCTAGATTGGCTATTTTTTATAAAGTTTGTAGTTGTATTTTGTCAAGCAAATATTACATATGTAGAGGGAAACACTAGAGCTGCACTTAATCCAAATAACAATGGATGCAATTTACAAAGGCTTCAATTTCCTTTACAAACAACAAAATATGTCTTTTTGCAAAAAATATGGTCATCTTTATCAATTTATTATCATATTTCACTTTGTCACTTCTCCTAAACACTGTTAAAATGTGAACTTGGAGCTGAATTTTATTATTAAAACAAACTGTATCCACTTTATTCTGCCCCGCCCACTTTTATTGGCCGAGCACTTCCTGTTTAGTTGTGTTTAGTCTGTAGAATTCAGTGGCTGGGTTTATTTTAACTGTTGTATTATCTTTTTACAATTGTGAGACAGACAAGCTAACATTTTCGTTACCTTAACAGAGCTTCAAAGGAAAAGCAATAAAGTAAGGTGAATAAAGTGAATGATAGCATATTGAACAGCAATACTTCAGTCAGAAATATTGTAATCATATATTTTTCACAAATCGTGCAGCTCAACCAGACACAATTTTTTTAAGTTTGGTTTCCAACAACTACCTTTTAAGTTTTTACATATGGGTGACTGCTGGGTGAGTGAATGATTACACGGATTTGTTCAGGTACTCTGTAATCTCTTACCTTGGGTACAGCTGCCTGGAAGCGTATATTGGTGATAGGAACAGGAGCTGAGGACAACATGGAAATGATGACGACAAGAACATCTGGTCGAGAGGGCGGACAGTCACGAGCAAAAGTAAATAAGACTCTGAGACTGTGCTTGTCCATCACAGTGACGGGTAAAAATGTACCTAAAAACACAAGTAATGCTTAAGAGAGAATAACTTAAATCTGAGTATGCTTGATATAAGTTTAATTACTTGGTCTGACTGACTCCAGAGGGACTGTGACATCGGACAAGGAAATACTTTGAGGGTCAATCACAGGCATGGACACAGGTGCTGAGGCGGTGAGGGGCTGGTCCAAAAGTCCAGCTGAAGAGGAGGCAGGACTGAGAGTGGAGTTAGCCATACTCTGCAAGTCTCGTAAAGAAATCTTACTGTGGGTTTGAAGTTTATCCCTAAGTGGAAGACAAAGAAGAAAGCTGGTCAGTACTTCTGTAGCTTCTCCTGCCATGATTTTCTTTACATGTCAGGCAATAAATATACAGATCAGGCAGGTTAAAATGGTGATGGTTGTATATGTAGCAGAAGCATTTATATATTATAGAAACAATTAAACATTTGCTTTCAAGATATCAATATGTTTTACCAGATAAGACAGTTTAGTGCTATCTAAATAATGTGACTCATACCATTTGACCTGCTGATTTTCTGGTGGTAAGGACTGCTGTAATAGTGTCTTCCCCAGCATGTCCAAGTCATCCAAAGCCTTCGCTGGAGCACTTCCGCCCTCTGTTGGTGTGGTTTGTGCTTTCGGGACAGCAGACGGGAGCAACACTGCCGCTGGGATTGCAGTAGAGTTTTCTGCGCTATTGTGAAACTAAAAAACAACAGAGCATTTGCATAAGTTTAACTGGCTTACAAATTAGAGGAAGGTACAGAATGATAAAGCCAACCTGAAAAGGTGTGTGAGATGAGCTCTCGGGTACATTCAGTCCTAAAAAAACCAACAAAAAATTACACATTTTCACTTAATGCATACTAATATTTTTTTTTAATAACCAAATCTAAAAATCTGAATATTTGATATAAGCAGAAAGCAATAGTTATAAACCTTTTATTATATTATTTTATGACCTCATGTGTTTGATTCTGTTCATCCAATTAAATTTACAACTGAATCTTTACTTTTTATTCGTATCTACTTTAAATATAAATAAAAAATGCATGTAATGGTTTACAGTATGCCAGGCCTATTCAACTTAAGGCTCGGATGCCAAATCGGCCCTCCAAAAATCTTATCCGGCCCCCAATCACTTTTTAAATGTTATTTTGGGTTAGTTCTCAGGAAAAAGTGTCCAACTTAAAATATCTATGTGTCAATAAGTGTTTGAACAAGACAATAGTTTTCTTGATTTCATTATAATTTTACTGTCTGAAAATAACATTTGCCAAATGGATTTAGTGTACCACCAGTTGCATTTTTCTTTACTAATTTCCAATAAGAAAATATGACTTATTTTCTTATTTTAGGACAAACATTGTAATTTTTTACAATCTTAGACTTTATTTGGTCCTGGTTTAGATTTTGTTTAATGGTGAGATATTCTAGATTCAGATTTGGTTATTACTAGCTATAAAAAAAGACTCCAGCGTTAGTTGTTATCAATATAGAAACAAATCTAGTCCTCTAAATATTTGGCATAACCTCGTGTCAGAAGCGGTGACGTATTGTGCAACTACAAGCAGCCCAGAAGCCGTGATCCTCGATAAAATCTGGCCCTCTGGAAAATAAAGTTTAATAGCCTCCAGTATGCTGTGTTGCAAGTGTTTTTGGAATTGGGTTTGTACAGTGGCCAGGGCTAAGTACGTATTTCTTATTTTTTTCTTTTTGTGGTCTACACAGGTGCGCTCTTTTGAAGTCTGAAAGCAACAGCAGGACGGATACACCCCGGACAGCCAGAACAGCATCTAATAGTTCAAACATGTGCTGACACTACTAACCAAACTGTAATGGCTTATAAAACATTAGGTCAGTAAACCACACTGAGCTTTTACGAGTCAGATAATTAGCCAAATGTTCTTACCCAGTGACATGAGTTCATCGTCCAAAAGGCTGATGCCGATATTCTGGTTCAGGGTCTCGAGGTTGGAGGGATCTGTGCCGGACTGTGGCGAGTCAGTCAATGGATTTATTCCTGCCAGGTCCAAAAGTGCTGAGTTGCTGTTGACTGAGATTGAGATGGACAATGAGCGATTACAATATTTTAGGAGCTTTATGCACAGACTTTATTTTTAAAAACTGACATTACCTTCTGGTGATTGTGTTAAGTCGTCTTTGTTGATCACTTCACCTTTTACTAGCTGCCTGTACATATTTATCACTTGGGTCAACCTGTCATTGGCCTCCAAGATGTTGCCTAAAACAGAAAATACAGATAATAAATTAACAAGAACTACCATAAGCATATTTTGCTTTCTGATGAATCCATATATACTGTTAGACATAATTATATAAACTGGTAAATGTAAAGACACACTGAATAAAAATCTCACTTGTGGCTGCTTGTTTCAGGGAAGTTGTTTCTTTGACTACTGGTATGTTTCTTGCACAAAAATTAATTCTTCATTAAATAAATACTGGTAAACTGGTATTACTTATGCATTTTTTCATATATTTACAGCTAAAAATGACTTGCAGAAGAATTGTTTTTACTTCTTACTTAGACTGTTCTTTCTGAGAAAATTAAGATCTCTCGATGTGTTTTATCGAGAGCATTGTGGCCAGTGTGTAGTTTTATGCTGTACTGTTTTGGGGCAGGAGATCATGATGGCAGATAAAAATCAAATGAACAAATGATTAAATAGGCTGGTGCAGTAGAGGGTCTGAGTTTGGACTCAATAGAGTTTGTCATGAACAGAAGGATGAGGACAAAACTTCAAACTCTCGTGTACAATCCTCTTCGGAGGATTTTAAATTAACTTAGAAGCTCTTTCGTAGTGAACAAATGGTGATGCCCTAATGTCCTTCACAACAAACTCTTTTATTTCATTGTGCATTTTTATAACAAACACTTTATTTGAGCTTGTGTTGTTTATAAATGTACTGAGCAGTGACATTACAAGGATTGTAGCCGAATCCTGAATGTTATGTCTCATATTGACTGTTTTTGTGTTTGTCTATGTACTGGTGTTGTGTTTCGTTTGTCTGTGTATGGTATTTAATTCCCCCAAGGAAAAGTAAGACACCGTCTAAGTGGGATCAGCCCTTGACTGATTTAACCTGTAACTAAAAAAATAGCCCCCAAATTATATGTTTAAAGAAAACAAAGTCTATGAGCATCACTAGGATGGAGCCCTCTCTCCATCAAATAAAGACACTTTGTGGAACACAAATAAGCAATGAGAGGACCCTTCAAGCTAGGACCAGCAGTTTCTTTCCAGCCAGGGCTGTCACACTCCTGAACTCTAACTTTAAGATGTTTAAATCTTAGTGTATATATGCAAATAACTATTTTAAGTCTTATAATGCATGGTGCTATTTTTGTGTAAATATATATCTGGTACTTGCTTTGTTGCACCTATGATTGGATGTGAACTGCATTTCGTTGCACTGTACTCGTACAAGTATAATGACAATAAGTTGAATCTAGTCTAAAATGTACTTATGTTATTAATCATTTGTAAGTGAAATGAGCAGATTGAGTAAGCACAAATACCTAGAGCATCGTCATTATCTTCAGTGTCACTGGCTAACCGGAAAAGAGTTGGCCTCATTTTCTCACATCGCTGGTAAAGATCCTGAAAACAACAAATTCCTTTTTAGCTACTAGTTTCTCTTGTACAGTGTCCATGTGCAAAGCATGGTTTATGTTGCTGAGCGGTGCAGACCTTAATGAGTTCCTGGTTGCTCTGAGAACTGCTCTCCTTGCTGTAGCCCTCTAGCAGCTGGCTCAGCAGACTCACACTCTCGTTCACCTCCTGGATGGCATTAACTCGTTTTGATACTTTTTCCACGCGCTTCTGGTCCTGATTAAACAAAAGAAAGTGTTTTTGTCACGTCTACATCTTAAAGTGTAATTTTGTTTGTATATCAAAACTAAAATCTATTTGTAAATCTCTTAAAGCAAATAAAAACCCTGGCTATAATCATGTTTAACCAAAAACACTTATAAATCATCACATATATAAACACAGGACAAATATCTGGGAAGTATTTGTTGTTTTATCAAAATAGTGTTTTAAAGAATTACATGGAGGCTGCCGTTTACTGCGGTTGTGACATAAAATAGTGTTGTCAAGGTAACAGACGTCAGCAGGTAACTAAGCAACATGAATTCCTCAGTTAAACCTTTTCAGTTTGAGTCTGAGTTTGGCCAAATACAAGAAGAAAATGTGGAATCTAGTGAAAGTGAAGATAATCAAGAGGAAGAGGCAAGAACTGGACACTGTCAGTGGTGTTTTTGTGGCAACTGTTCACCGATGGAACTACAGGAGTAACCATGGCAACACTATTTTAAGTCGTCAACCAATATGGCAGAGCCCAGTGGCTTGAAAACAACATAAACAATGACAATTTTATAAAAAAAATAGTAGCCTAAGCAGTTATATATTTGTTTGTAATTTATTTTAGTAAACATGACCAGTACTAGCATTTTAGCCATATTTATCTTCATAGTCAGGGTTCCCTTTAAAATCTTTCAGCTGGACACAAGTATGACATTTATAAATGGTTTCACTGTGACATTTTTACATTATTATTTCTACACCCACCTCTTGAACCATTTCCTTAATGAGTTTGTTTGCTGCTCTCAGGTCATCAGGGTGTGTGCTCTTCAGTAATCGAGATAGTTCCTTCAAAAACAGGATAAGACTTAGGCACAAAAGAGGAAGAGATTTTATAAACTGTTTATCTAAAAATATTTTCCCAGAATCAAATGGAAGAAAACTAGATTCACACAAGAGAATTCACAACATATGAAACTGCTTTTAGGACATTTAGAAGAGTGATAATTAAGCTTGAGAGATGCACTTCTTCTAACCGAACTGCTCTTGCATAAGTTAGGCTTCTTTTTACCTTAGATTTGTCTTCATCGTCAAATATGGCACTTTTGGCTCTAGGTGGAGGTGGTGGAAGGGGCTTGTCGTCAGGAAGTACTGGATCCTGCTTGACAATACCTGGAAGAGGAGAGAAACAACCTTAAGCATGGATACACAACTCCAGGTCTATGTGTACTTTAACAGTTGAGTTACGACAAGCAAGAGACTCCAATAGCATCTTGCAAATATTTAAGTATTCTAAATATACAGTGACTTTTCTCACATGGTTTCTAGCTTATGTATCACTGCAATAAGAGAAGTGGCACAAATGAACAACACATTAAAAAGGAACTAATATAAGTGGATGCTCCATTACCTAAACCTAAAAAAACATAACCTAAAATAGAAATAACTTTAACAAGCATCAGGCATTAATCACAATCCATAATTAAATGAGCTTACCCTGCTTTTTCAGCATGTAATAGGCTTCTGAAATTTTAGCCTCTTCTGGGAGTATTATTGTCCAGCCATACATGATTTCTATAACCTTCTTCTTCACTGGTTCTGGCGCCCGGGAGCCCAAATACTGAATAACAAAAAGACGATTACCATAAATATTTTGTAATATATGTTGAGTTATTGGTTATTATGTGTAACATTGAGAGGAAAATAGTGAAATTATTTTGTGTATATTCTCGCCAAAAATCTATTCAGTTGATATGTATTTTTATAGAGCAGAATTTAAATGCAAGTTATAAACAAAGGGTCTGTTCATAAGAAACTAACTATACTGTATGCTTGACATTTACCTTAGGCGACACCACCTTGATGAGCTCATTCAGAAATCTGAACTTGCCTACTTCAGAGTGAAATTTCTTCCCGCAGTTCTTCATGCACGTCTCAAGAACCTGAAAGTATAGGTAAATATCGTTGACAGATCTGAAATTACAATGATTATGTTTAAGTTGTGTTTCTGAGCTGCCTTACTGTAAGTGCTTGCATAGCCTCCCATTCCTGAGGAGATTGGATTTTGTGGGCCAGAAGTCTTGTTGCAAGTTGAGGACTGAAAAAGACAGATTGTAATTCAATGTAATAGTGTTTATTCTACTAAAAATATAGTGTGTATATACGTCTATATTCAACATTAGGCCTTACCCTTCAGGTTCATTGTTGAGCTGTTCACAAAATTCCTTGATACAGTCCCAGTCTGTCTCTTTATTTTGGGGGCTAGTAGCTATGTCTGAAAAAAAGACTATAACCGATTAATAACACTGTTTTGGCATTATTTTGCAAACAAATAAAAACCAAAATTGCTCTTTCAGGCTGCATGTCTCCACCTCCAGCCTGAGTCAGGTGAGGTATGCTCTGTTCCTGGTTGTGAAAAATACCTGTTTGTGGACTGCAGGAAGTGAAGTATTACCACTATCAGTCTACACTTCAAACACAGAATAACAGTGATAATAGTGATAGTTTCACTGTATGAAGAAGTGAATATTTTGTGAATTTTCTGAGACTGCTGCACTTTCTGATGAGAATGACATTTGCTGCCTCGACACAATAATAAGGTACAACTGCTCGCGCGTCATGACATGTCAGTGGCACAAAATTGACCCGATTAAAGTGAAAACGTGTCGTCAAAGACTAACCCTTGTATTAACCTGATACAGAAGTGTTTTGTGACTTACTGATGCGGGACTGCAGACTGGCCTCTTCTGGAGGCGGCGCCGCCATCTTGAATAAATCTAAACAGACGCAAATCTCGCGAGATCTTCATGTCTAGTTATGAGATTTCAGCTGTCACGTAAATAAACGTTTAAATAAAGTATTAATGAAATTATAATACATTATCTCACAATTGATATCTTTGAATGAACCTAATAATGTTGTAATTAAAAAACGTAAATATTTTCACGCAAACTGCGACGCATGGGACGTCACTCTTTGGCTTCACCCTCTGGACAAACACTGAATTACAGCGTGACTTTGAGGAGGACCTGCGCTGCTGCTGTGGGGACAAGAACTAGGCGTGATGCTCAGGAGTAGCTAAGAACAACAAAACAGCCAATGTATGCATTTTATTTTTTACAGATAGCTTGAATTTGACGTCGGTGCTGTCACGTCCCCGCTAAAGTGTTTGGATTACCGCGATGAGCTGTTGAGCTGAAACGTTTTACCTGAAAATCTGTTTTTTCTCTAAACAAGGAGGAAGACGAAGGAGACACCCTGCAGCAAAACAACTGTCCTACTTCTACAAATGATGTTCTGCTTGGATGAATAAAAGCTACTATTTCAGAGGAAGAAGAAAAGCAGTGTCCGGCAGAAAGTGCTCATGTGCTGCTGCTGCTGCTGCTGAGTTTCCTCCTGAAGTTTGTCCACACAGTCTTCTCCTCTTCTTAGTATCTACAGTTCATTATCAGCCATGTTAACCGTGCGTGTGGACAAAGGTCTGAGTGAAACATAGCGATAATAAACTGCAGGTATGAGCTGGTACAGTGAGGAGATGCGTTTGCAGACGTGGCTAACGCGGCTAATGCTAGTTTTAGTCAATGTAAATGAATGTAACGCAGCGGGTGTTGTCTGACTGGAGCAAAAGGACCTCACCACACCGCACTGGCACAAAACTCTGACCTGGCACTCGGATATCGACTCGGATATTATGATTTTATGACAAAATGGGGTCTCTGAAGGCGCTGCAGGAGTGGTGTCGTTTACAGTGCGAAGATTACCACGATGTTGCCATTAAGGACATGTCCAGCTCGTTTCGGGACGGATTGGCTTTCTGTGCCCTTATCCACAAACACAGGCCAGATCTGATGTAAGTAACACCCTGATAAGAGTTAATTATGACATTTACTGATTGTTGGACTGATTTAATAATAACAACATAATAAACTATAAGGAAAAACTAAAAATGTATAAATATAATATAGATTAGTCATCACATTGTCTTATTTGTGCTGCTTTGTCACCTATTATAACACACAAAAACAACAGACTGATAGATTTCATAATAACATTTAGTCACTGTAACAATGAGACAGATATGACAAGATAATACACTGTCATAGAGGTAACATGACAAGGGATCAGAGATTTTTATATTCACTTATATAACAGCTCATACACATATACACTGAGGAATATAATAATAACATTTGCTAATTGATAAACTGATTTAATAATAACAAGATAATAAACTGCCGATAAAGCTTACAAACATTAGAGACCTTTTCTCTATGCTTGTTATAGTGTCACATTACTTTATTTTATTGTATCACATAATATAGACTAAACACTGGTATAAGTTGCTGCTCTAGAGGCTTGATTATATTATAAATTCAATTCCTAAAGTGTGCATGACAGGTTAGACTACATTTTAGTA